>OY726517.1:66303059-66911160 GCA_963383655.1 Bathymodiolus septemdierum
TAGTATGATAAACTAACATCTGTATTAATATAGTATGATAAACTAACATCTGTATTAATATAGTATGATAAACTAACATCTGTATTACTATAGTATGATAAACTAACATCTGTATTACTATAGTATGATAAACTAACATCTGTATTAATATAGTATGATAAACTAACATCTGTATTACTATAGTATGATAAACTAACATCTGTATTACTATAGTATGATAAACTAACATCTGTATTACTATAGTATGATAAACTAACATCTGTATTAATATAGTATGATAAACTAACATCTGTATTAATATAGTATGATAAACTGACATCTGTATCAAGATAGTATGATAAACTGACATCTGTATCAATATAGTATGATAAACTAACATCTGTATTAACATAGTATGATAAATTGACATCTGTATTAATATAATATGATAAACTAACATCTGTATTAATATAGTATGATAAACTAACATCTGTATTAATATAGTATGATAAACTAACATCTGTATTAATATAGCATGATAAGCTAACATCTGTATTAATATAGTATGATAAACTAACATCTGTATTAATATAGTATGATAAACTAACATCTGTATTAATATAGTATGATAAACTAACATCTGTATTAATATAGTATGATAAACTAACATCTGTATTAATATAGTATGATAAACTAACATCTGTATTAATATAGTATGATAAACTAACATCTGTATTAATATAGTATGATAAACTAACATCTGTATTAATATAGTATGATAAACTAACATCTGTATTAATATAGTATGATAAACTAACATCTGTATTAATATAGTATGATAAACTAACATCTGTATTAATATAGCATGATAAACTAACATCTGTATTAATATAGTATGATAAACTAACATCTGTATTAATATAGTATGATAAACTAACATCTGTATTACTATAGTATGATAAACTAACATCTGTATTAATATTGTAGGATAAACTAACATCTGTATTACTATAGTATGATAAACTAACATCTGTATTACTATGGTATGATAAACTAACATCTGTATTAATATAGTATGATAAACTAACATCTGTATTAATATAGTATGATGAACTAACATCTGTATTAATATAGTATGATAAACTAACATCTGTATTAATATAGTATGATAAACTAACATCTGTATTACTATAGTATGATAAACTAACGTCTGTATTACTATAGTATGATAAACTAACATCTGTATTACTATAGTATGATAAACTAACATCTGTATTAATATAGTATGATAAACTAACATCTGTATTACTATAGTATGATAAACTAACATCTGTATTACTATAGTATGATAAACTAACATCTGTATTACTATAGTATGATAAACTAACATCTGTATTAATATAGTATGATAAACTAACATCTGTATTAATATAGTATGATAAACTGACATCTGTATCAAGATAGTATGATAAACTGACATCTGTATCAATATAGTATGATAAACTAACATCTGTATTAACATAGTATGATAAATTGACATCTGTATTAATATAATATGATAAACTAACATCTGTATTAATATAGTATGATAAACTAACATCTGTATTAATATAGTATGATAAACTAACATCTGTATTAATATAGCATGATAAGCTAACATCTGTATTAATATAGTATGATAAACTAACATCTGTATTAATATAGTATGATAAACTAACATCTGTATTAATATAGTATGATAAACTAACATCTGTATTAATATAGTATGATAAACTAACATCTGTATTAATATAGTATGATAAACTAACATCTGTATTAATATAGTATCATAAACTAACATCTGTATTAATATAGTATGATAAACTAACATCTGTATTAATATAGTATGATAAACTAACATCTGTATTAATATAGCATGATAAACTAACATCTGTATTAAAATAGTATGATAAACTAACATCTGTATTAATATAGCATGATAAACTAACATCTGTATTAATATAGTATGATAAACTAACATCTGTATTAATATAGTATGATAAACTAACATCTGTATTACTATAGTATGATAAACTAACATCTGTATTAATATTGTAGGATAAACTAACATCTGTATTACTATAGTATGATAAACTAACATCTGTATTACTATGGTATGATAAACTAACATCTGTATTAATATAGTATGATAAACTAACATCTGTATTAATATAGTATGATGAACTAACATCTGTATTAATATAGTATGATAAACTAACATCTGTATTAATATAGTATGATAAACTAACATCTGTATTACTATAGTATGATAAACTAACATCTGTATTACTATAGTATGATAAACTAACGTCTGTATTACTATAGTATGATAAACTAACATCTGTATTAATATAGTATGATAAACTAGCATCTGTATTAATATAGTATGATAAACTAACATCTATATTAATATAGTATGATAAACTAACATATGTATTAATATAGTATGATAAACTGACATCTGTATCAATATAGTATGATAAACTGACATCTGTATCAATATAGTATGATAAACTAACATCTGTATTAACATAGTATGATAAATTGACATCTGTATTAATATAGTATGATAAACTAACATCTGTATTAATATAGTATGCTAAAATAACATCTGTATTAATATAGCATGATAAGCTAACATCTGTATTAATATAGTATGATAAACTAACATCTGTATTACTATAGTATGATAAACTAACATCTGTATTAATATAGTATGATAAACTAACATCTGTATTACTATAGCATGATAAACTAACATCTGTATTAATATAGTATGATAAACTAACATCTGTATTAATATAGTATGATAAACTAACATCTGTATTAATATAGTATGATAAACTAACATCTGTATTACTATAGCATGATAAATTAACATCTGTATTACTATAGTATGATAAACTAACATCTGTATTACTATAGCATGATAAACTAACATCTGTATTAATATAGTATAATAAACTAACATCTATATTACTATAGTATGATAAACTAACATCTGTATTAATACAGTATGATAAACTAACATCTGTATTAATATAGTATGATAAACTAACATCTGTATTACTATAGCATGATAAACTAAGATCTGTATTAATATAGTATGATAAATTAACATTTGTATTAATATAGTATGATAAACTAACATCTGTATTACTATAGTATGATATACTAACATCTGTATTACTATAGTATGATAAACTAACATCTGTATTAATATAGTATGATAAACTAACATCTGTATTACTATAGCATGATAAACTAACATCTGTATTACTATAGTATGATAAACTAACATCTGTATTGATATAGTATGATAAACTAACATCTGTATTACTATTGTATGATATACTAACATCTGTATTACTATAGTATGATAAACTAACATCTGTATTACTATGGTATGATAAACTAGCATCTGTATTAATATAGTATGATAAACTAACATCTGTATTAATATAGTATGATAAACTAACATCTGTATTACTATAGTATGATAAACTAACGTCTGTATTACTATAGTATGATAAACTAACATCTGTATTAATATAGTATGATAAAATAACATCTGTATTAATATAGTATGATAAACTAACATCTGTATTAATATAGTATGATAAACTAACATCTGTATTAATATAGTATGATAAACTAACATCTGTATTAATATAGTATGATAAACTGACATCTGTATCAATATAGTATGATAAACTGACATCTGTATCAATATAGTATGATAAACTAACATCTGTATTAACATAGTATGATAAATTGACATCTGTATTAATATAGTATGATAAACTAACATCTGTATTAATATAGTATGATAAACTAACATCTGTATTAATATAGCATGATAAGCTAACATCTGTATTAATATAGTATGATAAACTAACATCTGTATTAATATAGTATGATAAACTAACATCTGTATTAATATAGTATGATAAACTAACATCTGTATTAATATAGTATGATAAACTAACATCTGTATTAATATAGTATGATAAACTAACATCTGTATTAATATAGTATGATAAACTAACATTTGTGTTAATATAGTATGATAAACTAACATCTGTATTACTATAGTATGATAAACTAACATCTGTATTAATATAGTATGATAAACTAACATTTGTGTTAATATAGTATGATAAACTAACATCTGTATTAATATAGTATGATAAACTAACATCTGTATTACTATAGTATGATAAACTAACGTCTGTATTACTATAGTATGATAAACTAACATCTGTATTAATATAGTATGATAAACTAACATCTGTATTACTATAGTATGATAAACTAACATCTGTATTAATATAGTATGATAAACTAACATCTGTATTAATATAGTATGATAAACTAACATCTGTATTAATATAGTATGATAAACTGACATCTGTATCAATATAGTATGATAAAACTGACATCTGTATCAATATAGTATGATAAACTAACATCTGTATTAACATAGTATGATAAATTGACATCTGTATTAATATAGTATGATAAACTAACATCTGTATTAATATAGTATGATAAACTAACATCTGTATTAATATAGTATGATAAACTAACATCTGTATTAATATAGCATGATAAGCTAACATCTGTATTAATATAGTATGATAAACTAACATCTGTATTAATATAGTATGATAAACTAACATCTGTATTAATATAGTATGATAAACTAACATCTGTATTAATATAGTATGATAAACTAACATCTGTATTAATATAGTATGATAAACTAACATCTGTATTAATATAGTATGATAAACTAGCATCTGTATTAATATAGTATGATAAACTAACATCTGTATTAATATAGTATGATAAACTAACATCTGTATTAATATAGTATGATAAACTAACATCTGTATTAATATAGTATGATAAACTAACATCTGTATTAATATAGTATGATAAACTAACATCTGTATTACTATAGTATGATAAACTAACATCTGTATTAATATTGTATGATAAACTAACATCTGTATTACTATAGTATGATAAACTAACATCTGTATTACTATGGTATGATAAACTAACATCTGTATTAATATAGTATGATAAACTAACATCTGTATTAATATAGTATGATGAACTAACATCTGTATTAATATAGTATGATAAACTAACATCTGTATTAATATAGTATGATAAACTAACATCTGTATTACTATAGTATGATAAACTAACGTCTGTATTACTATAGTATGATAAACTAACGTCTGTATTACTATAGTATGATAAACTAACATCTGTATTAATATAGTATGATAAACTAACATCTGTATTAATATAGTATGATAAACTAACATCTATATTAATATAGTATGATAAACTAACATCTGTATTAATATAGTATGATAAACTGACATCTGTATCAATATAGTATGATAAACTGACATCTGTATCAATATAGTATGATAAACTAACATCTGTATTAACATAGTATGATAAATTGATATCTGTATTAATATAGTATGATAAACTAACATCTGTATTAATATAGTATGATAAACTAACATCTGTATTAATATAGCATGATAAGCTAACATCTGTATTAATATAGTATGATAAACTAACATCTGTATTAATATAGTATGATAAACTAACATCTGTATTACTATTGTATGATAAACTAACATCTGTATTAATATAGTATGATAAACTAACATCTGTATTACTATAGCATGATAAACTAACATCTGTATTAATATAGTATGATAAACTAACATCTGTATTAATATAGTATGATAAACTAACATCTGTATTACTATAGTATGATAAACTAACATCTGTATTACTATAGCATGATAAATTAACATCTGTATTACTATAGTATGATAAACTAATATCTGTATTACTATAGCATGATAAACTAACATCTGTATTAATATAGTATGATAAACTAACATCTATATTAATATAGTATGATAAACTAACATCTGTATTAATACAGTATGATAAACTAACATCTGTATTAATATAGTATGATAAACTAACATCTGTATTACTATAGCATGATAAACTAACATCTGTATTAATATAGTATGATAAACTAACATTTGTATTAATATAGTATGATAAACTAACATCTGTATTACTATAGTATGATATACTAACATCTGTATTACTATAGTATGATAAACTAACATCTGTATTAATATAGTATGATAAACTAACATCTGTATTACTATAGTATGATATACTAACATCTGTATTATTATAGTATGATAAACTAACATCTGTATTACTATGGTATGATAAACTAGCATCTGTATTAATATAGTATGATAAACTAACATCTGTATTAATATAGTATGATAAACTAACATCTGTATTACTATAGTATGATAAACTAACGTCTGTATTACTATAGTTTGATAAACTAACATCTGTATTAATATAGTATGATAAACTAACATCTGTATTAACATAGTATGATAAACTAACATCTGTATTAATATAGTATGATAAACTAACATCTGTATTAATATAGTATGATAAACTAACATCTGTATTACTATAGTATGATAAACTAACATCTGTATTACTATAGTATGATAAACTAACATCTGTATTAATATAGTATGATAAACTAACATCTGTATTAATATAGTATGATAAACTAACATCTGTATTAATATAGTATGATAAACTAACATCTGTATTAATATAGTATGATAAACTAACATCTATATTACTATAGTATGATAAACTAACATCTGTATTAATATAGCATGATAAACTAACATCTCTATTAATATAGTATGATAAACTAACATCTGTATTAATATAGTATGAAAAACTAACATCTGTATTACTATAGTATGATAAACTAACATTTGTATTACTATAGCATGATAAACTAACATCTGTATTACTATAGCATGATAAACTAACATCTGTATTACTATAGTATGATAAACTAACATCTGTATTACTATAACATGATAAACTAACATCTGTATTACTATAATATGTTAAACTAACATCTGTATTACTATAGCATGATAAACTAACATCTGTATTAATATAGTATGATAAACTAACATCTGTATTAATATAGTATGATAAACTAACATCTGTATTAATATAGTATGATAAACTAACATTTGTATTACTATAGTATGATAAACTAACATCTGTATTAATATTGAATGATAAACTAACATCTGTATTACTATAGTATGATAAACTAACATCTGTATTACTATGGTATGATAAACTAGCATCTGTATTAATATAGTATGATAAACTAACTTCTGTATTAATATAGTATGATAAACTAACATCTGTATTACTATAGTATGATAAACTAACGTCTGTATTACTATAGTATGATAAACTAACATCTGTATTAATATAGTATGATAAACTAACATCTGTATTAATATAGTATGATAAACTAACATCTGTATTACTATAGTATGATAAACTAACAACTGTATTACTATAGTATGATAAACTAACATCTGTATTAATATAGTATGATAAACTAACATCTGTATTAATATAGTATGATAAACTAACATCTGTATTAATATAGTATGATAAACTGACATCTGTATCAAGATAGTATGATAAACTGACATCTGTATCAATATAGTATGATAAACTAACATCTGTATTAACATAGTATGATAAATTGACATCTGTATTAATATAATATGATAAACTAACATCTGTATTAATATAGTATGATAAACTAACATCTGTATTAATATAGTATGATAAACTAACATCTGTATTAATATAGCATGATAAGCTAACATCTGTATTAATATAGTATGATAGACTAACATCTGTATTAATATAGTATGATAAACTAACATCTGTATTAATATAGTATGATAAACTAACATCTGTATTAATATAGTATGAGAAACTAACATCTGTATTAATATAGTATGATAAACTAACATCTGTATTAATATAGTATGATAAACTAACATCTGTATTAATATAGTATGATAAACTAACATCTGTATTAATATAGTATGATAAACTAACATCTGTATTAATATAGTATGATAAACTAACATCTGTATTAATATAGTATGATAAACTAACATCTGTATTAATATAGTATGATAAACTAACATCTGTATTACTATAGTATGATAAAATAACATCTGTATTAATATTGTAGGATAAACTAACATCTGTATTACTATAGTATGATAAACTAACATCTGTATTACTATGGTATGATAAACTAACATCTGTATTAATATAGTATGATAAACTAACATCTGTATTAATATAGTATGATGAACTAACATCTGTATTAATATAGTATGATAAACTAACATCTGTATTAATATAGTATGATAAACTAACATCTGTATTACAATAGTATGATAAACTAACGTCTGTATTACTATAGTATGATAAACTAACGTCTGTATTACTATAGTATGATAAACTAACATCTGTATTAATATAGTATGATAAACTAACATCTGTATTAATATAGTATGATAAACTAACATCTGTATTAATATAGTATGATAAACTAACATCTGTATTAATATAGTATGATAAACTGACATCTGTATCAATATAGTATGATAAACTGACATCTGTATCAATATAGTATGATAAACTAACATCTGTATTAACATAGTATGATAAATTGACATCTGTATTAATATAGTATGATAAACTAACATCTGTATTAATATAGTATGATAAACTAACATCTGTATTAATATAGCATGATAAGCTAACATCTGTATTAATATAGTATGATAAACTAACATCTGTATTAATATAGTATGATAAACTAACATCTGTATTTCTATAGTATGATAAACTAACATCTGTATTAATATAGTATGATAAACTAACATCTGTATTACTATAGCATGATAAACTAACATCTGTATTAATATAGTATGATAAACTAACATCTGTATTAATATAGTATGATAAACTAACATCTGTATTACTATAGTATGATAAACTAACATCTGTATTACTATAGCATGATAAACTAACATCTGTATTACTATAGTATGATAAACTAACATCTGTATTACTATAGCATGATAAACTAACATCTGTATTAATATAGTATGATAAACTAACATCTGTATTAATATAGTATGATAAACTAACATCTGTATTATTACAGTATGATAAACTAACATCTGTATTAATATAGTATGATAAACTAACATCTGTATTACTATAGCATGATAAACTAACATCTGTATTAATATAGTATGATAAACTAACATCTGTATTACTATAGTATGATATACTAACATCTGTATTACTATAGTATGATAAACTAACATCTGTATTAATATTGTATGATAAACTAACATCTGTATTACTATAGTATGGTAAACTAACATCTGTATTACTATGGTATGATAAACTAGCATCTGTATTAATATAGTATGATAAACTAACATCTGTATTAATATTGTATGATAAACTAACATCTGTATTAACATAGTATGATAAATTGACATCTGTATTAATATAGTATGATAAACTAACATCTGTATTAATATAGTATGATAAACTAACATCTGTATTAATATAGCATGATAAGCTAACATCTGCATTAATATAGTATGATAAACTAACATCTGTATTAATATAGTATGATAAACTAACATCTGTATTAATATAGTATGATAAACTAACATCTGTATTAATATAGTATGATAAACTAACATCTGTATTAATATAGTATGATAAACTAACATCTGTATTAATATAGTATGATAAACTAACATCTGTATTAATATAGTATGATAAACTAACATCTGTATTACTATAGTATGATAAGCTAACATCTGTATTACTATAGTATGATAAGCTAACATCTGTATTAATATAGTATGATAAACTAACATCTGTATTAATATAGTATGATAAACTAACATCTGTATTAATATAGTATGATAAACTAACATCTGTATTAATATAGTATGATAAACTAACATCTGTATTACTATGGTATGATAAACTAACATCTGTATTAATATAGTATGATAAACTAACATCTGTATTAATATAGCATGATAAACTAACATCTGTATTACTATAGTATGATAATCTAACATCTGTATTAATATAGTATGATAAACGAACATCTGTATTAATATAGTATGATAAACTAACATCTGTATTACTATAGTATGATAAACTAACATCTGTATTACCATAGCATGATAAACTAACATCTGTATTTATATAGTATGATAAACTAACATCTGTATTAATATAGTATGATAACCTAACATCTGTATTAATATAGTATGATAAACTAACATCTGTATTAATATAGTATGATAAACTAACATCTGTATTAATATAGTATGATAAACTAACATCTGTATTTATATAGTATGATAAACTAATATCTGTATTAATATAGTATGATAAACTAACATCTGTATTAATATAGTATGATAAATTAACATCTGTATTAATATAGTATGATAAACTAACATCTGTATTACTATAGTATGATAAACTAACATCTGTATTACTATAGTATGATAAACTAACATCTGTATTAATATAGTATGATAAATTAACATCTGTATTAATATAGTATGATAAACTAACATCTGTATTAATATAGTATGATAAACTAACATCTGTATTAATATAGTATGATAAACTAACATCTGTATTACTATAGTATGATAAACTAACGTCTGTATTACTATAGTTTGATAAACTAACATCTGTATTAATATAGTATGATAAACTAACATCTGTATTAACATAGTATGATAAACTAACATCTGTATTAATATAGTATGATAAACTAACATCTGTATTAATATAGTATGATAAACTAACATCTGTATTACTATAGTATGATAAACTAACATCTGTATTACTATAGTATGATAAACTAACATCTGTATTAATATAGTATGATAAACTAACATCTGTATTAATATAGTATGATAAACTAACATCTGTATTAATATAGTATGATAAACTAACATCTGTATTAATATAGTATGATAAACTAACATCTATATTACTATAGTATGATAAACTAACATCTGTATTAATATAGCATGATAAACTAACATCTCTATTAATATAGTATGATAAACTAACATCTGTATTAATATAGTATGAAAAACTAACATCTGTATTACTATAGTATGATAAACTAACATTTGTATTACTATAGCATGATAAACTAACATCTGTATTACTATAGCATGATAAACTAACATCTGTATTACTATAGTATGATAAACTAACATCTGTATTACTATAACATGATAAACTAACATCTGTATTACTATAATATGTTAAACTAACATCTGTATTACTATAGCATGATAAACTAACATCTGTATTAATATAGTATGATAAACTAACATCTGTATTAATATAGTATGATAAACTAATATCTGTATTAATATAGTATGATAAACTAACATCTGTATTAATATAGTATGATAAATTAACATCTGTATTAATATAGTATGATAAACTAACATCTGTATTACTATAGTATGATAAACTAACATCTGTATTACTATAGTATGATAAACTAACATCTGTATTAATATAGTATGATAAATTAACATCTGTATTAATATAGTATGATAAACTAACATCTGTATTAATATAGTATGATAAACTAACATCTGTATTAATATAGTATGATAAACTAACATCTGTATTACTATAGTATGATAAACTAACGTCTGTATTACTATAGTTTGATAAACTAACATCTGTATTAATATAGTATGATAAACTAACATCTGTATTAACATAGTATGATAAACTAACATCTGTATTAATATAGTATGATAAACTAACATCTGTATTAATATAGTATGATAAACTAACATCTGTATTACTATAGTATGATAAACTAACATCTGTATTACTATAGTATGATAAACTAACATCTGTATTAATATAGTATGATAAACTAACATCTGTATTAATATAGTATGATAAACTAACATCTGTATTAATATAGTATGATAAACTAACATCTGTATTAATATAGTATGATAAACTAACATCTATATTACTATAGTATGATAAACTAACATCTGTATTAATATAGCATGATAAACTAACATCTCTATTAATATAGTATGATAAACTAACATCTGTATTAATATAGTATGAAAAACTAACATCTGTATTACTATAGTATGATAAACTAACATTTGTATTACTATAGCATGATAAACTAACATCTGTATTACTATAGCATGATAAACTAACATCTGTATTACTATAGTATGATAAACTAACATCTGTATTACTATAACATGATAAACTAACATCTGTATTACTATAATATGTTAAACTAACATCTGTATTACTATAGCATGATAAACTAACATCTGTATTAATATAGTATGATAAACTAACATCTGTATTAATATAGTATGATAAACTAACATCTGTATTAATATAGTATGATAAACTAACATTTGTATTACTATAGTATGATAAACTAACATCTGTATTAATATTGAATGATAAACTAACATCTGTATTACTATAGTATGATAAACTAACATCTGTATTACTATGGTATGATAAACTAGCATCTGTATTAATATAGTATGATAAACTAACTTCTGTATTAATATAGTATGATAAACTAACATCTGTATTACTATAGTATGATAAACTAACGTCTGTATTACTATAGTATGATAAACTAACATCTGTATTAATATAGTATGATAAACTAACATCTGTATTAATATAGTATGATAAACTAACATCTGTATTACTATAGTATGATAAACTAACAACTGTATTACTATAGTATGATAAACTAACATCTGTATTAATATAGTATGATAAACTAACATCTGTATTAATATAGTATGATAAACTAACATCTGTATTAATATAGTATGATAAACTGACATCTGTATCAAGATAGTATGATAAACTGACATCTGTATCAATATAGTATGATAAACTAACATCTGTATTAACATAGTATGATAAATTGACATCTGTATTAATATAATATGATAAACTAACATCTGTATTAATATAGTATGATAAACTAACATCTGTATTAATATAGTATGATAAACTAACATCTGTATTAATATAGCATGATAAGCTAACATCTGTATTAATATAGTATGATAGACTAACATCTGTATTAATATAGTATGATAAACTAACATCTGTATTAATATAGTATGATAAACTAACATCTGTATTAATATAGTATGAGAAACTAACATCTGTATTAATATAGTATGATAAACTAACATCTGTATTAATATAGTATGATAAACTAACATCTGTATTAATATAGTATGATAAACTAACATCTGTATTAATAGAGTATGATAAACTAACATCTGTATTAATATAGTATGATAAACTAACATCTGTATTAATATAGTATGATAAACTAACATCTGTATTAATATAGTATGATAAACTAACATCTGTATTACTATAGTATGATAAAATAACATCTGTATTAATATTGTAGGATAAACTAACATCTGTATTACTATAGTATGATAAACTAACATCTGTATTACTATGGTATGATAAACTAACATCTGTATTAATATAGTATGATAAACTAACATCTGTATTAATATAGTATGATGAACTAACATCTGTATTAATATAGTATGATAAACTAACATCTGTATTAATATAGTATGATAAACTAACATCTGTATTACAATAGTATGATAAACTAACGTCTGTATTACTATAGTATGATAAACTAACGTCTGTATTACTATAGTATGATAAACTAACATCTGTATTAATATAGTATGATAAACTAACATCTGTATTAATATAGTATGATAAACTAACATCTGTATTAATATAGTATGATAAACTAACATCTGTATTAATATAGTATGATAAACTGACATCTGTATCAATATAGTATGATAAACTGACATCTGTATCAATATAGTATGATAAACTAACATCTGTATTAACATAGTATGATAAATTGACATCTGTATTAATATAGTATGATAAACTAACATCTGTATTAATATAGTATGATAAACTAACATCTGTATTAATATAGCATGATAAGCTAACATCTGTATTAATATAGTATGATAAACTAACATCTGTATTAATATAGTATGATAAACTAACATCTGTATTTCTATAGTATGATAAACTAACATCTGTATTAATATAGTATGATAAACTAACATCTGTATTACTATAGCATGATAAACTAACATCTGTATTAATATAGTATGATAAACTAACATCTGTATTAATATAGTATGATAAACTAACATCTGTATTACTATAGTATGATAAACTAACATCTGTATTACTATAGCATGATAAACTAACATCTGTATTACTATAGTATGATAAACTAACATCTGTATTACTATAGCATGATAAACTAACATCTGTATTAATATAGTATGATAAACTAACATCTGTATTAATATAGTATGATAAACTAACATCTGTATTATTACAGTATGATAAACTAACATCTGTATTAATATAGTATGATAAACTAACATCTGTATTACTATAGCATGATAAACTAACATCTGTATTAATATAGTATGATAAACTAACATCTGTATTACTATAGTATGATATACTAACATCTGTATTACTATAGTATGATAAACTAACATCTGTATTAATATTGTATGATAAACTAACATCTGTATTACTATAGTATGGTAAACTAACATCTGTATTACTATGGTATGATAAACTAGCATCTGTATTAATATAGTATGATAAACTAACATCTGTATTAATATTGTATGATAAACTAACATCTGTATTAACATAGTATGATAAATTGACATCTGTATTAATATAGTATGATAAACTAACATCTGTATTAATATAGTATGATAAACTAACATCTGTATTAATATAGCATGATAAGCTAACATCTGCATTAATATAGTATGATAAACTAACATCTGTATTAATATAGTATGATAAACTAACATCTGTATTAATATAGTATGATAAACTAACATCTGTATTAATATAGTATGATAAACTAACATCTGTATTAATATAGTATGATAAACTAACATCTGTATTAATATAGTATGATAAACTAACATCTGTATTAATATAGTATGATAAACTAACATCTGTATTACTATAGTATGATAAGCTAACATCTGTATTACTATAGTATGATAAGCTAACATCTGTATTAATATAGTATGATAAACTAACATCTGTATTAATATAGTATGATAAACTAACATCTGTATTAATATAGTATGATAAACTAACATCTGTATTAATATAGTATGATAAACTAACATCTGTATTACTATGGTATGATAAACTAACATCTGTATTAATATAGTATGATAAACTAACATCTGTATTAATATAGCATGATAAACTAACATCTGTATTACTATAGTATGATAATCTAACATCTGTATTAATATAGTATGATAAACGAACATCTGTATTAATATAGTATGATAAACTAACATCTGTATTACTATAGTATGATAAACTAACATCTGTATTACCATAGCATGATAAACTAACATCTGTATTTATATAGTATGATAAACTAACATCTGTATTAATATAGTATGATAACCTAACATCTGTATTAATATAGTATGATAAACTAACATCTGTATTAATATAGTATGATAAACTAACATCTGTATTAATATAGTATGATAAACTAACATCTGTATTTATATAGTATGATAAACTAATATCTGTATTAATATAGTATGATAAACTAACATCTGTATTAATATAGTATGATAAATTAACATCTGTATTAATATAGTATGATAAACTAACATCTGTATTACTATAGTATGATAAACTAACATCTGTATTACTATAGTATGATAAACTAACATCTGTATTAATATAGTATGATAAATTAACATCTGTATTAATATAGTATGATAAACTAACATCTGTATTAATATAGTATGATAAACTAACATCTGTATTAATATAGTATGATAAACTAACATCTGTATTAATATAGTATGATAAATTAACATCTGTATTAATATAGTATGATAAACTAACATCTGTATTAATATAGTATGATAAACTAACATCTGTATTAATATAGTATGATAAACTAACATCTGTATTAATATAGTATGATAAACTAACATCTGTATTAATATAGTATGATAAACTAACATCTGTATTAATATAGTATGATAAACTAACATCTGTATTAATATAGTATGATAAACTAACATCTGTATTACTATAGTATGATAAACTAACATCTGTATTAATATAGTATGATAAACTAACATCTGTATTAATATAGTATGATAAACTAACATCTGTATTAATATAGTATGATAAACTAACATCTGTATTAATATAGTATGATAAACTAACATCTGTATTAATATAGTATGATAAACTAACATCTGTATTAATATAGTATGATAAACTAACATCTGTATTAATATAATATGATAAACTAACATCTGTATTAATATAGTATGATAAACTAACATCTGTATTAATATAGTATGATAAACTAACATCTGTATTTATATAGTATGATAAACTAACATCTGTATTACTATAGTATGATAAACTAACGTCTGTATTAATATAGTATGATAAACTAACATCTGTATTAATATAGTGTGATAAACTAAACTCTGTATTAATATAGTATGATAAACTAACATCTGTATTACTATAGTATGATAAACTAACATCTGTATTAATATAGTATGATAAACTAACATCTGTATTAATATAGTATGATAAGCTAACATCTGTATTACTATAGTATGATAAACTAACATCTGTATTACTATAGTATGATAAACTAACATCTGTATTAATATAGTATGATAAATTAACATCTGTATTAATATAGTATGATAAACTAACATCTGTATTAATATAGTATGATAAACTAACATCTGTATTACTATAGTATGATAAACTAACATCTGTATTACTATAGTATGATAAACTAACATCTGTATTAATATAGTATGATAAACTAACATCTGTATTAATATAGTATGATAAACTAACATCTGTATTACTATAGTATGATAAACTAACATCTGTATTACTATAGTATGATAAACTAACATCTGTATTAATATAGTATGATAAACTAACATCTGTATTAATATAGTATGATAAACTAACATCTGTATTACTATAGTATGATAAACTAACATCTGTATTACTATAGTATGATAAACTAACATCTGTATTACTATAGTATGATAAACTAACATCTGTATTACTATAGTATGATAAACTAACATCTGTATTAATATAGTATGATAAACTAACATATGTATTAATATAGTATGATAAACTAACATCTGTATTACTATAGTATGATAAACTAACATCTGTATTACTATAGTATGATAAACTAACATCTGTATTAATATAGTATGATAAACTAACATCTGTATTAATATAGTATGATAAACTAACATCTGTATTACTATAGTATGATAAACTAACATCTGTATTACTATAGTATGATAAACTAACATCTGTATTACTATAGTATGATAAACTAACATCTGTATTACTATAGTATGATAAACTAACATCTGTATTAATATAGTATGATAAACTAACATCTGTATTAATATAGTATGATAAACTAACATCTGTATTAATAGGTACAGATGGTGCAGACTAAACCTAATGTAAAGTTAACAAGAAGTTTGTCATGTTTTGTCGAGGTAAAAATGTAAATGAGTGTTCTTAGTCGAATCGGCTGTGTAATGGTTAGTGTGCTCGCCTCGATTGCGGTAGATCGTGGGTTCAAACCCCGATCGGGTCAAACCAAAGACTATGCAATTGGTATCTGTTGCTTCTCCGCTACGCACGAAGCATTAATTAGAAAGAAAAAGGACTGGTTGGCTCAGAATCTGGATAATGTGTCCGGGTGGGGTGACATGTCTATCCGCGGAATAATGTTCCCGTGCGCTAGTATTATAAAAAATCAACTAAGCGTGTTTGTCTAGTACAAAGCGGATCTCATCATCATTTCATTAAAAAAACTAACTTGTTCTCGCTATGCTATTGCTGAAAAATTGCTACGTTGGCGTTAAAAAAACAATCACTCATCCCCAAATTGGATGCTTACTTTATTTTGCCTTAACTCCTGCACTGACAAATGATACGGCGCTTTCATACCAAGCATAATCTCGATCAGGAATAAGTGACTTAAGCAGATTTTGGGCATCCAGTTTATGCCCTGTGGTTGTTTAATTCCCAGAGATTTGTAAAATTAGTTGACTTTTCAATATTTCGGCTTTGAGCGTATCTAATGAAGATTAACCCAGAAGCGTGTTGTGCGCACTAATTTGGATATCTGCGTTGTATTAATAAAACCTGAATTGCAAGAGGTTAGCTTACTTCGAAACAAATATCATTACAAGTCACTTCCATTATTGTTATATGCCAAATATATCAGTATGCTTTAAAGATATGCATTTGATTTACAAGTACATGGTATCTGGAAATTACTTTGTTAATTTTCAATATACAAATGTATGTTGTCCTAATTATTTCATTTTATTACGATTTTCAGAAATGAAAATGAGTTACAGATATTGGTTTCCACTACAGTGAACAATAAATTCAGATAACAGTGACATTATAATGCTAACATCAATTTAAAGAACATTTAATCTGAAATGTAAATGTGATATTACCATTTGAAAACTGTAACTAAATACGCATGTTTACTTTGTTTGTCCACATTAAATTTCTATTTAAAGCAACAATACATATAGTTCACTGGTCGCAGTTTTCATGACGTTTATATTTGGCACGTGTTTGCACGCTAGGTTTAGTCTTTATCCATCTGTAATTACCATTCGATCACACCTGTTTGTATGTTAGGATTATACTCCACACACCTGTAATAACCATTCGATCAGATGAGAAAAATAACAATTATTTTATTATCATCTACCATCTGCTCTCGTGTAAGAATCAATATTATGCATGTGTGACCTTCTGTGTCACGAAGATTAAATATATTATTTAAAAGGTTAAAGGTTATCACACAGCTTTCGGTAGATAAACGTTAGTGATGAACGAAGGGGCAATCAAGAATGAAAAATTCAGAAACACTGGCAACACTGGGCAAACCTGACACAAGACGAAGTTAAGCACAACCCAACACAGAAGACTAAAAGACGAGCAACACGGACCCCACCAAAATACCGGAAATTAACCTAGGTTATCGCGAAGGGTAGACAGTTCCTGCTTCTTACAAGACACTCGACGTGTCACTCATATAATCAAGTCCGGAATATAGAGGAAAGAAAATATCTATGTAAAAGGGAAAATTTCCATCGTCATTTGACAAATGAATATTTCGTAAAATTCTACCAGTTGGTGATGATGATCGTAGAATGTATGTCGCGATGACTTCAACCTAAGAACAGCGAAGCTGTATTGGAGTAGATTTTGTTCACCCAGTTATAAGTGAAGGTTGGCATTTTACTCACGTAAAAACATTTGTATGCACATCATTGGAAGGTTTAACCCCCAAAAAAATAGCCTACCCCTGCCACTTTTTATTGAATCATTTGTACCAAGCATTGAAAGTAGACGATCATGAATATGTTCGTTAGGGGTATCGTTCTTTGTCATGTTATTACCAGTCAGATCTTTAATTATATATCGACAAATTGAATCATATTTCTACAATGCATTGATTGGTTATTCAATGCTTTATTAGAAGCTACTTCACATTAAAAAAAATTAAAAAAAGGGGACCGGCGTGGCCGTGATCGTATGGTAGTTGGATTTCCAACTATCTATGCAACCAGTACCTATCACCACTGATGTCGTGGGCTCGAATTTGGATCAGGGTGAGGTGCACAACATTATGTGATAAAGGTTGACAGTGACTTGCGACAGATCGGTGGTTTTCTCCGGGTATTCCGATTTACTTCACCAATAAAACTAATCGCCACGATTTAACTGAAATATTGTTGAAAGTGGGGCTAAACACCGTAAAACCATTATATATCGGGAAATTGCATCATATATTTTGTACTGGATCCAATGAAATCACTTGCTTTTAAATTTACTGCAGAAATAGATATATTTACATTTTTGATAATTTTTCTTTTTGGTATTATATCCATAAACAATATATCAGAGGAATATGTAGAAATAGCCTCTGTCGTGTTACCATATTCATTTCTATACCTAAGTTCAGTCAGAATAAACGTCTTATTGGTAGCGCCATAGCTAATGGTATGTTCCAGAAATACATTATTGAATACGAAACTCGAGAAAGTGCAAATTCGAATAAAACCGAAATACACATTATTCAAGAATTCACAACATTGAGAATTCCTTAAACGAAACGAAACAAAGAGTAAATGTTGTTTACATAATGAATGTCCTCATGTTAAACACTTGTGAATGTCTTCATGGTAAACACGTGTGAATGTCATCATGTTAAACATTACAAGTCACTTCCATTATTGTTATATGTCAAATATATCAGTATGTTTTAAAAATATTAATTTGATTTACAAATATCTGGAATTTACTTTGTTAATTTTCAATATACAAATGTATGTTGTCCTAATTATTTCATTTTATTACGATTTTCAGAAATGAAAATCAGTTACAGATATTGGTTTCAACTACAGTGAACTATAAATTCAGATAACAGTGACATTATAATGCTAACATCAATTTAAAGAACATTTAATCTGAAATGTAAATGTGATATTACCATTTGAAAACTGTGACTACAAACGCATGTTTACTTTGTTTGTCCACATTAAATTTCTCATTAAAGCAGCGGTACATATAGTTCACTGGTCGAAATTTTCATTACGTTTATATTTGGCACGTGCTTGCACACTAGGTTTAGTCTTTATCCATCTGTAATTACCATTCGATCACACCTATTTGTATGTTAGGATTAGACTGCACAAACCTGTAATAACCATTCGATCAGATGAGAATAATAACAATTATTTTATTATCATCTACCATCTGTTCTCGTGCAAAGATTAATATTATGCATATGTGACCTTCTGTATCACGAAGATTAAATATATTATGTAAAAGGTTATAGGCTATCACACAGCTTTCCTTAAATACACGTTAATGATAAACGAAAGGGCAATCAAGAATGAAAAATTCAGAAACACTGGCAACACTGGGCAAACAAGACACAGGACGAAGTTAAGCACAATCCAACACAGAAAACTGAAAAGACGAGTAACACGAACCCGACCACAATATTAAAGGTAAACAGGTGTTGCTTCTGATAAATCCTCCCCGTGTTACTCATATAGTCGCTTCTGATAAAACCGTCCCGGGTTACTCATATAGTCAAGTCCGGAAGATAGAGGAAAGATAAAATCTACGTCAAAGGGAAATTTTCTGATATCTTGTTATCAAGTGACAAGCATGATACAAACATATTTTCATTGATTTATAATATGATGTTATATTGACATCACTGACAAATCTTGCAATAAAATTACTATCGTTGATATATTTTGCTCAAATCTCATCACATGTCACATCTTAGGCTTGGCCATTGATGCAATATTGCTCTGAGAAATCATTTACCATTGTCATTTGATGTACGACTTTTTCGTAAATGTCAACCAGTTGGTGATCACGATCGTAGAATTTACATAGCGATGACTTCAACCTAAGAAAAGCGTAACTGTATTGGAGTAGATTTTATTCACCCATTTATAAGTGAAGGTTGGCATATTACTCACGTAAACACATTTGTATGCACATCATTGGAAAGTTTAGGTTCATACCCATTATTTTTTATTGAAGCCATTGAAAGTAGACGGTCATGAATATGTTCGTTTGGGGTATCGTTCTTTGTCATGTTATTACCAGGCAGATCTTTAATTATATATCGACAAATTGAATCATATTTCTACAATGCATTGATTGGTTATTCAATGCTTCATTAGAAGCTACTTCACATTTAAAAAAAAAAAAAAAAAGGGGGGGACCGGCGTGGCCGTGATCGTATGGTAGTTGGATTTACAACTATTTATGCAACCAGTACCTATCACCACTGATGTTGTGGGTTCGAATTTGGATCAGGCATATTACTCACGTAAAAACATTTTTATGCACATCATTAGAAGGCTTAGGCCAAAAAAAAAACTAGCTTACCTCTGCCACTTTTTATTGAAGCATTTGTACCAAGCCATTGAAAGTAGACGGTCATGAATATGTTCGTTAAGGGTATCGTCTTTGTATCTGTTTCTACGATTTTAAGATTGAATGTTAAAACTATTCCGTCAATGCTATTCTTTGTCATGTTATTACCAGTCAGATCTTTAATTATATATCGGCAATTTGAATCATATTTCTACAGTGCAGTGCATTGAATGGTTGTTCAATGCCTCATTAGAAGCTACTTCATCGGTTGTTTAATGGTTAGCGTGCTCGCCTCGAGAGCGGTAGATCGTGGGTTCGAGCCCCGGTCAGGTCAAACCAAAGACTATAAAATTGGTATGTGTTGCTTCTCCGCTAAGCACGAAGCATTAAGGTGTAAGAGCAACGACTGGTTGGTTCGGAATCCGAATAATGTGTCCGAGTGGAGTGACATGTCTACCTGTGGACTGTTGTTTCAGTGAGCTAGCACTATAAAAATCCAACATAGCGTGTTGGTCTAGAACAAGGCGGATGTCATCATTATCTCATTGAAAATTAACTTGTTCTCGCTATGATATAGCTGAAAAATTGCTGAATTGGCGTTAAAGAACAATCACTCACTCACCCACTCATTATAAGCTACTTCACATTGAAACAGAAGGACTTACGTCAATCTTTATTTTCAGCTTTCTGTATACATTCTATGTCATTTCTTTGCACAATGGACGTTTGTTGTTTTTCTGGATCCTCTCAATCAAAACAAACTTGAAATAAAGATACAGCAAACACGCAAAGGTCAACTTCCTACGTAATGCGTGATCTTTGCCTAGAAATTAACGATTCGGATCGATTGAGATCCAAATTGCACACCACAAGAGATAACTTTAACTTTCCAGTGAGTGAGTTATTGTTGTTTAACGCCAATTCAACACTTTTTCAGCTATATCATGGTGCGAACAAGTTAATTTTCAATGAGATGATGATGAGGTCCGCTTTGTACTAGACCAACTCGCTAATTTAGATTTTTATAGTGCCAGTTCACTGAAACAACAGTCCGCGGGTAGACATGTCGCTCCACTCGGACACATTATTCTGATTCCGAGCCACCCAGTATGTGCTCTTTCTGCTTAATGCTGCGTGCTTAGCGGGGAAGTAACAAATACCAATTTTATAGTCTTTGATTTGACACGACCGAAGCTCGAACCGCACTCCTTTAACTTTCCAATTTTTAACAAACTTCTTATTCATTTCTAGCAATATTATAGCAGAACATACATAGATAGTTGATATACTCAGTTAGCACGATACTCTAAGGTATGTGCATAGTATCGAAAGTTTCTGGATAAAAGATTACTGCTTCCGAGAAAACTGTCTAAACAGGAGTTCATGAAAATTGAATTTAGGTCTTCACTTAAGAGTGTTTACTGTCATGATCATGAATTGCATATTTTCTACATCCTTTCTATCTCACAGATGACTCGGGGTCCGTTTGCATTGTCGTAAGTTATTTTCGTCCCATTTACCTCATTTACTATAGTAACTGAACTTTGACAGTTATCATGAATAACACGACTGGTGCTACATGTGGAGCAGTCAATACATATCCATCTGGAAGACATGAGTTCACTTCTTGTTTGTGTGGGGTCTGTGTTGATCATCGTTTGTTTTATGTGTTTGTGGAGGTTGAATATTGTTTGTATTTGTCTCTTATCATTATTGTTTGGCGCAAAAAGGACAAGCAAGTGTTATCTCCCCTTATTGATGTGTGATTTGTTCTATCACGTCTTGGAATATTCTGCCTTTTGTTCAACATTTCTGTTTCAGTTATTTTTGTGTAAGTTATTTCGCTGCAGTCAGCATCAATTTGGTATACGGAACTCGGGGTACCGGGGGAAATTCTATCAACCTGCCACAGGTCACTGACAAACTTTATAACATAAAATTTTATCGAGTAGATTTACATGTAGCAATGACCTAGAATCGAACCAACAATCTAAGTGTCGATATGAACTGATTGCAACCGTAGATATGGATCTAATCATCATACGATCATGGTTAAGATACCCTCTATATTTGTATAAAAGCTCTTTATAATGAAAACTAAAAATTAAAATAAATGTTTTAATTCTTTTTCGTAATTACGACATCATTATTGCAATCTAAAACATTATTATAAATGTGGGGAAAACCATTTAACCGAGATCTCCATATCCGATAACATGTTGTCATTGTCTAAAATGGAAAATAAATCAAATACATTCTAACCTGCGTCATACATTAACTTGATGACAGACGCTTTTCTAAATATAAATATTAATGATACCCAATACCATTATTAACAGTGTAAATCATTTAGCCGAGAAATTCATATCCCACAGGACCTTGTCATTATCTAAAACGTAAAGTCAAATACAGTATAGGGAAAGTTAAAGCATCTCTCATACAATTGTGTGCTAAATATACTTTGAAAGCGACACATTTCTGAACAAAAATAATTATAAATGAGTCACTGTTGTTGCTAATAGTGTTAATAATATGCAGTTCTGGGCGATTTTTAAACTTATAATTTAAAAACGTCACATCAATCTAACAATTAAAACATAATAGACACAACCTCATTGGTGACGTTAAGATATGATTTCAATCATCGTTCTTTATAAATACGCTGTTCACCAGGTTACATGTGAGGTTGGCATTTTTGCCTAGATGTAAAACTTGGATAACCACATCATTTCACTGAAAGGGGTGGTTTGGACCAATAAAACTAGTTTAGCCCTTCCGCTTTTTATTGAAGTGCCTGTACTAAGCCAAGAAAGTGAGCGGTCATGTGTTTCTGTGTTAGGGGTATCGATTTTGCCTCTTTCTACGATTTTTCTATTGGATTTTAGAACCGTTTCACAAAGTGATCTTTTTGTTTTAAATTTGATCACTTTTTAAAATATATTGTGTAAAATAAATGAATATTAATTTTTTCATCCTTAATAATTTTCAAATATTAACCAAAAAATCAATTATAATGTCCATTAATGTTTATGAACAATTAGTGCATTTGATCTTTTACAATAGCAAACTTGCAAGACCATTGTTAAATGTGGAAATTGTCACAATTTCCTACTCATTATATTCACATTAAAAAGTGACTTTAAAAAAGAAAAGAAAAGAAAAGAACATGCAATAGTCTCTTCGAGGACAAATCATCCAGACCCATTCCATCCCCACATAGTGTATTTTTTGCTGAATGGCTTTGTTTTGTCTCGTGACATACCTTCCAACCAGAGAGTAAGTGAGTGGAAGGAGTGTTCGGTGTTTAACGCTTAGCAAGCGAGCAATTCATCTGTATGTCATTGTGAGAACAAGTTAATTTTAAACGAAATAATGAAGGTGCCTGCTTTGTATTGGATCAATAGGCTTAATTGGATTTTTTTAGACTGCTAGCAAATTGAAACAACAGCCCGTATGTACATATGCCGTTCCAATTGGAAACATTATCTTGATTCCGGCTCAACAACTTTTTGCTCTTACTCCTTAATGCTGCGTGCTCAGTGAAGAAACAACAGATACTAGTACCAACGATATAGTTATGGCTTTACAGTCAAACCTTTATATTAAGGCCACTCAAGTGAATCTGAAAATGTGGCCTTTATATAGAGCTTAAAATTATATGCACTATTCATTAATGGGAAAAACGAGACTTGAAGATTTGAAGCCGAGGTTATACGACCAACCGATTTTAAAACATGCTTTCAATTGTTGATTATTGTGATCGCATGCTGTTTTTTCTCTCGCTATAATTATGAGGTGATTGTATTTTGGAAAGAATGGAAAAGCGAGCTAGTCAGTATTGCATTATGGATATAATGAAATTATTTAATTTGATGTGATTTACAACTAACTATCACCACTATTGTTGGGAGTTTGAACCCCGTTCATGGCGAGGTGTACTCGATGCAACTTTGTAAGTGACCTACGACAGATCGGTGGTTTTCTCCGGGTACTCCGGTTTCCTCCTCCAATGAAACTAACCGCCACGATATGGCTGAAATATTGTTGAAAGTGGCGTTAAACACCAGAAACCATAAACCAACCAACGTCATACAACAATAAAGAAAATAACTGCTTTTTCTGCTCTTAACAAAAACAAAAAACAACGTTTATTTTATATAACTTATATTTAATTCTAGAAACTGCCAGAATTTTTTTCAATTTGATATTAAACTATTCTCAAAATGTCCATAAATTTAATCTAAAATTGTTGGATGAAAGCGTCAAAAAATTACATAACTAGAGCTTTTCCAGTTTATTATAGAATGGCGGCATACATTCTTTGTTTGATTGGTTTTCTGTTTCTTAGCGTCCAGAAGTATTTTATGTATATTCATGACAAAAACAAGTTGGACATTATATAAACTTATACATATATAGAGCAGACATAATAATGATATGCGAAGCTTCATATTGCAATAAACAAGCATGTAGCGTGTTAGAGGATTCCCATTTAAACTGTAGAAGGAGTTGTCCGTACCAAAGTTCTCTACGAACGGATGGTCGGACACTACCAAAACGATTTTCTGCCCAAAAGGAGAGAGAGGTGGTATGGAGAGTTTGCTTTATATGTCCGCTTTCATTGCAAATTTTCATGTACAAGTTATCTCAAATCGCTCAAGTGCAGGTGCTTCATGTCTATGACCCCATCAGGAACATTCCATGACCCGCTTGCAGCTGTAGACTTGCATGTCATTGTAGGCCCGTCGTCACTTACTGTATGTGTACGCTTCAGCTTAACCTTGCTGTGCCACTGATGTTGTTCGGTAAAACATTTTGACCTCTTCAAAAAAGAAATTGTTGCACCATTGTTGTTCCTTCGGTCTTCTTTAGCTTTTATGTATTGAGCTAAGCGATTAATATCTATCAAAGAGGAAATATAAAAAATGAATGAATGAGCAACAAAACATCTCCAGTGAAACATGAAATAATAAAATATAAATATTAAAACAAACGAGGAAGAAAGAACCCACACAAAACAGCCAAACAAAGTGTTCATTTTTATTTACAATTAATAACAAATTTGGTGAAAAAAAGGCGTCGTATTATATTATTTATAACCAAAGAGAATCATATCTGATTCTTATCACTAATTATAGCCATATTGGGAGTAAATTGTCTCATATGTATTGTGGAATGAATATTGACATAAGCCTGTTGATATTGTTACCAATGAAACAAACCAGTAAATAAAGGTAATAACAAAATTACTGAACTTCGAACAATCTCACAAAGGGAAAGTCAAAACTCATAATCGATCGATTGAAATTAACGTCGACATATCATATATAATATTTCCCAGTATTGTTTTTTTTATAATATCGCATACAACAATTATCACGCTCTATAAATATCTTGCTAACACGGATTATGCTTGGGTTAAGGTTTATGTTGTTTAACGCCACTATCAACAATATTTCAGTTTTATCTAACATTATGTACGTTTTCCTTTGAAATTAATGAAGGTCGCCTGTCTGATACAAGGTGTCGCAACTCGTAGTGATACTGGTTCACACAACAGGCTCGACCTGATACAAAGTCTTGTATCACCACACTATGTATGTAATGGGTATATATCGTGGAGGTCAGTTTTATTGGTGGAGGAAACCGGAGTTACCGGAGAAAACCACTGACCTGCCGCAAGTTACTGACAAACTTTATCACATAATGTTGTGTCGAGTACACCTCTTCATGAACGGGATTCAAACTCACAACGTCAATGGTGATAGTGACTGATTGCAAATGTAGTTATAATTCCTACTACCATACGATCACGACCACGTCGCCTCCCAAAACAATTACAGTATTTAGGGTTGCATAATGCCCAGATTCTTTATTTGGTAGGAGGTGTGCGCATTATAAACAGGAACAATGTGTTTCACTCTTTCCCAGACCGGGAAATCACATGTCCGCCAATAAAACCCAATACATTTAATATTTTGCAACTTTATTGAAGATGAAAAGAGATAAATGGTTCTAAAATTCTCCCAGGAAATGAAACATGCTCCAAGGACTGAAAAAATATATACGACTGATATTTAATTCTTACATTTCCGACGACGATTTTTTTCAAAAGTCCATGCGCATTATAGACACGAACTAATTTTTTCTGGAGATTTTCAAGGCCAAGAGGGGTGCGCATTATGCACCAATGCGCATTATGCAACCCTAAATACGGTATAAGATTTATTACACTCTATAAATATCTTATTAACACGGATCATAATGTGATTAAAATATAAATAACGTCTATAGTACTTTTTCAGACTTTAAGACAATACGCCCTTTTAACTGTTTTTATATTCCCACGTTTAGTTTTTATGTATTTTGATTACGTATATTTTTTAATTTATATTCAATCTCTCACGAAGACCATTAATTTCATTGGATGTTGATGATTTATTCACATTAAATCTATTGGAAGTTTCCTGATTCTTATGATGTTCTACAATACTTTCTCATCTTATTATATTGTAACTAGGTGTACGAGAATTCACGAGCCCTGCTTTTATACCAACAAAATTGTCAATCGATAAATGTTGGGCTAATCACCTGCTCTCGGCGAAGCTGTGACGGGTACATAGGTGTAATACAATGTAGTGCCATTTACATTGTGAGGACTTTTGAGGGGATTTTATTTTTCATTGTATTTTATGTTTTATGTAATATTATAGTATTAATAAAAGGGTGCTTTCATAATGGCCTTGCTATGTGTCCAAGGTCTGTAATAATGTCCCAATAAGTCTGTATTGGCCCGGTAGTCGGAAGTTGTACGCCGGGCAACAATCTGTTGTCCCTCTACATTATATATGTTTGAGTTGTCAATTGGGTTGTATCCCTCGTCATCAAAATTTCCGTAAAACTTCAAAATTGTCTTATTACTTTAACATAGTAGAGCAAAATATGTAAGGCATAATAATATTACCGTCACGGTATGTGTTTTCGTGCGTCATCTGTTTTCGTTTTATCCATTTTATTTTGATTTCCACAGTGCACGCATTATTTTTGACGTGTTTTCCGATTTCTATTTATGGAACATAAACTAGACTACAACGTGACATCTGTAAAAGATGCTAAAGTTTGCCTTTGAAGACGTAAGTACAAAAAACAGTGAACCTACCTACTGAACCATACTTTTTGTAATGCTAAAAATTTACTTCATTTATAAAGTAGCTGGAAAAAAATCCAGAAGGGCTATATAAAATTTAACTATGTCGTCTGCCTCTCAGACACCTGCTCTTCTTGTCATGTAACTGTCATGGGGTCACTGATCGTACTTGTAAACAAAAGAGCTGACTGAAATGTGCCTGTTTCTTATATAAAATACATGTCACTTTGCAGTGCATTGTGGTTTCAGCACTAAAAAAAAACATCTAAAGTAAACACAATTTTGAAAGTGGTCATTTTCAAACATTCTGTTATCTTATTTAGATGTAGTATGATTTGGTAGTTGGCCATAACCATGAAATTTTAAAACAAGCCATTTCCGGATTTTATATTCGTCTCCATCCCGTATATCGGCCTTGTTATTACTTTACACGAAAACAGATGACGCCATTTTATTGACAACAAAAGTTGCCAGATAATCGAGAGTATATTAAAATACAAGAATGGCTTTAAAAGCAATCTTATGTACAAAGAAATATTTAACTAGCTATTCTTTGAAAATTCCAATCGTCATATGAATGAAGGATTAACACTGTTAATCGCTATATCGGAAAATCGATAATAGCACGAAAACCGATAACACGATGATAGTTAATAAAAAAAACATCGATGCAGTATATTTCAACAAGCAAATTTAATGATTTAAATATCCTTTTAAAGGTCGAAATTATGATATAGAGTTATATAAAAAGATACATGATGGGATGTTCCCTGAACGCCAACATTCTTAAAACCCGTCACATGGTTGTAGTTACCCGTAATTATGATCTAGATCATTGGTATCATGCATTATTGAAGTGAAATCATATACCATCATATGGCTGTATCCCAGAACGCCAAAATTTGGCACGATTAAAGAATCTTATTCTCCCTCATTAAGATGGATCAAAGGATAACCAGAAGCCATATATCAAATTAATTAAATATAACTATCAGTTGTATTGATATTACATATAAGTAGGCGGTGATCAACACAAATGAAGGAATCCATTGTCATTGACATTAAAAATACATATATTATATTACCATGTGGTTTTTGACACGGGATATATGTGTCAGCTTTAAAAAAATTCTTTATAAAAAGAGCATAATTGACGATCCATTAGCCAATAAACTGCAAAGTAGTAATTAACAAACAACAAAAATAATAACCTTTGTAGCTTTGATATATATTACAACAGAATTGACAATTATTAGGAAATAGATAGGTTTCTCAAACGATTTCCGCATCAAAACGATGTTCTGTATGTTTGTCTTTACTTCCAGTTGTTTGTATGAGGGCTCATATCTTATTTACGTTATTTGTGTTTGTTTGCGCACAGTGGTGTCCAACACATATCGTCTTGTGTTTTTGTTTTGTTTGTCTTTGTCTTGTGTACCCCTACATTGTCAGTTTCTCTGGTTTATCCTTTTTTGATTGTTCCTTCGGTATTCTCTAACGTTTATATATGCTCAATTCAATTTGCGATTGCAAGACTAGTAGTATCAATTCTGTTTACAAACAGATATAATTTATAAAGTAAATTCACCTTATTAAGCAATTTAAAAGACAACATACTGAAATAGAATATCTATTTTTCAATAGACAATTTGCCAGTTTCCGTGTTAATACTAAATTCATACGCTCTTGACATTTTTTTATTTGAGTTATTTCCCCTACTTCCACTCCCGGTTCGCTTAAATTGATTTAGAAAATAATAAAAAAGGTGCTTTAAAAATCAAATGTCTGTAATTTGGAGTTGAACATATTTTTATAATCTGCATTGGAACAATTATCAGTATTTTAAAGGCTTACTTTACATTTGAGAGGAAATGATCATGATGACATTGTTACACATGGCCGGTCTAGAGAATTCCGAATGCATATGAAAAATCCAGCGCAATGACTTAAAAATAAAACAAGCTACGTTCGCTGATATGTTTTTCCAATTCGTCTGAGGGGGGCCCGGTAGGTATATTTAAATGTGGCAGTCGTAAAGAGAAATATCTCGGGAGTGTAACGATATAATTGGGTCAGCGAAAGGATCACAAATAAGCAAATAATATTGAGGCGAAGTGGGGAAGGAGAAAAGGGCAGATGTTTACCTTGAAGTAAGGAAGAGGAGGGGGCATATATTTTTTTAATGAAACAAGTGCCTGTGTGTTATGTCCATGTTTTGTTTGTTTTTGTGTTTCAGTATACCTCAAAATAACAATGGCTTAATCAAAATACTGTAACTTAACAGTAACTACACCTAGAACAAATAAAACAATGCTACGTATGAAGCCTAGTGCTTTATTTCCCTTCGTTGCAACTTTCGGAACTTGTTTGTCCCAAGACATGGTGTTCGTGAATTCAGCTCCTATGTATGGATTTGATGTTACTCTTTCTAAGATATGTCCATTGATGTTATAGTCGAAGTCTACTGTTTTCTTCTTTTTGTAATCTTTAGAACAAAGCATTTCAGAGGGTTGAAAATCATCTGCCATGTTTTAGTCCAATTAACCATTCTGTCAAGATCTTGTTGTAGACGTTTGCAATCGTCTTTGGTGGATATTGCTAAGCATAGTAGGCTATCATCTGCAAATAGGCGAATTGTGGATGTGATGTCATTGCCTATATCGTTGATATATAAAAGGAACATCAAAGGCTTAGTACCGGTCCCTGTGGTACACCAGATGTTACTTTGGCTGTACTAGATTTGTCTCCTTCTATCGTCACTTGTTGTTCTCGTTGCGTGAGCCATGCTTCAAGCCATGATAGAATGTTCCCATTCATGCCATATGATTCCAGTTTTTTCAGTAGACCCTTGTGTGGTATTGCGTCAAAGGCTTTACTAAAATCCAATATGAACATATCGACTTGTTGGTTGTTGTCATGATTTCTTGCTATGTCCTCTGTTGTAATGAATAGCTGTGACTCACATGATCGCTTGCTTCTAAAGCCATGTTGGAAGTCCATAAGTATGCTATGCTTGTCAAGATGGTCCATTATATGCTTAAATATGACATGTTCCATGATCTTGCAAGGTACTGATGTCAATCATACTGGGCGGTAATTCACAGGGTGGCTTTTATCGCCTTTCTTAAATAGTGCGGTGACATTTGCAACCAGCCAATCCTTTGGTACATTATGCTCTTCGATGGATTTTGTGAAGATTAATTGCAGATATGGTGATATTGATTCTGCGGCTTCCTTTAATATCCTGCATGATATATTGCCAGGGCCGTTAGATTTGTTGGGATTGACAGCTTTTAGTAGTTGTATAAGGTTTTTTGTCGATATATTCAGGTTGGGTATATCTGGTGTTCCACTGTCGTCTATTTGTGGGAAGTTGTCAAGATCTTCTTTCGTGAATACTGATTTAAATTGTTCATTCAATGCTTCTGCTTTTCCTTTACTGTTTTCAATCGTTTCTCCATTTACCTTCAGTGTTGATACCCCTACTGTTTCTCTCTTTCTTGATTTTACGTACTTCCAGTATTTATTCCCTATTCGATAGTTATCTTGTTGGTTAGTTGTTGTGTTGTTTGACGTTGCTCCATTTACCTCTAACATATCGAAGATGAACTTTCTATGTGCTTTGTCAATTTCAGCCTTTACTTGTGCTCTATATTGTTTAAACTTTTTCCAGTAATCTGCTGTTTGGTACCTTTTGGCAGCTTTGTATAATCTTTCCTTCTTACGTATCATTTTCTTGATGTTTTGGTTTATCCATGGTATATTCCATCTTGATGTTAGGGTTTTTGATGGTATATATTGGTCCATTGCATTGAAAATGTGTGATTTAAAAGTGGTCCAATATCCTTCGATGTTCATTTCTTTATATTTTTCCTTGAAACTTTCTGGTTTACTGTCTAGATATTCCTTAACAGCATCTAGGTTTCCTTTCTTATAAAGATAAACTTTTCTTGGCTTGTTCCTGATAATCTTCAGTCTTGCATTTATAGTTATTATTATCATTTGATGGTCACTCATTTCATCCAAAGCATCGACTTTATGTACGAGATTTTCGTTGGTAGTTAGAACTAGATCTAAAATATTCTTTTCTCTCGTCGCTTCAGTTACACATTGCTGTAAACAGAGTTCCTCAACTAAATATATTGCAAGTTGGTTTATTTCGGTTGAATAACTATGGCTTGATTTGATAGTATAGCCACCTTTTATATCATCTTCATCCCAGTCAATGTCAGGCAAATTGAAGTCTCTCGTTAGTATAACATTAGGTAAAGTGTTGTTGTGGGTCAGTCTACTTAGTGAATTATTTAGGTTCTCTAGTGCTGATGGTTCGTTGTCCGGCTTGCGATAGAAACAGCCGGTGCTTAGTGCTTTGCAACCCTTGAGTTGTATTTTAGTCCACGCTATTTCGCAGTCAGTGTCTAGGGTGTTTTCACCACTACATACAGTGTCTTTCCGTACTGCATTGATTACCCCGCCTCCTTCGTGGCCTTTCTTACATGTTCTGTCTTTGCGTACTATCTCATATCGCTCTTGGTCTAGTATCTCTGATGTTGGTATAGATTTGTCAAGATGTGTTTCCTTGAGATGGATTATGCGTGGATGGTGCATTTCAATAATTATATTGAGCTCGTTTCTCTTAGCTTCACTTCTGAGACTATGCAAGGGTGTGTACAACCTGATTGAGGTTATATCGAATGAACCGAACAAATAATTTCGATCAATCCTTATAAATTAATTCAAACTTCTTTTTATCATGATATTGAAAAATATATTTATTTTTTCAAAATAAGGCAAATAATCGGAAATAAATTTAAATAACCCCAAAGATGCCTCATTTAAAGAAAATCACCCGATGACAACTGCACACGACGCCTTGAAAACGACGTCTAATTTCAGATTCGGTACATATGAAAATAACCTCAACTTTTTAAACCAATCAAAACACGTATAAAATGACATGCGACTCTAAAATTAATTTATTATTTAGTGACCACGACGCGTTTCCGGAATAATCTTCATGCGTATTACATGTATAAAGAAAGATAACCCTAATTGTCTTTATGATAAATAAAATCAATACTGAACAACTGAATTGCTTTCTCCACCAGAAAAACTGACCGCCACGATATTCCTGAAATATTGTTGAAAGTGACGTTATAATAATTACATTATGTGTTCATTTCATTTCTATATTCATTTTAAAAGGTTGACATGTGACTTCGAAATTGAAACTTCATCAGTCAATGAAGCGCACAATCGTTCAACATGGGGCTGTAGTGATCGTATGGTTGTTGGATTTACAGCTACCTGTGCAAGCAGTACCTAGCACCGCTAAATTTATGGGTTCGAATCCCGTTTATGGTGAGATGTACTCGATACAACACTATGTGATAAAGTTTGTCGGTGACTTGTGACAGGTCGGTGGTTTTCTTCGGGTACTCCGGTTTTTTCCACAAATAAAACTGACCGACACGATATAGCTGAAATATTGTTGAAAGTGGCGTTAAACACATTAAACCTATTCACCTCAACTTGAAATTGAAACTTCATTAGTTAATGAAGCGCACAATCTTTCAGCCATGCTCACTACTGGGAACGTTTTTCGAAAGCCATGAAAAAAATAATAACTACACTCAATAACTACACTGTTCGAAATGTGGGATATTAAAGCAAATACTAATAATTTAAGTTGTATATGAAAAGCATGTTAAAAATGTATTTATAAATATTATATGCAATTTTTCCAGTTGTATGGGATCGTAAAAGTGTTGATAGATGTACTCTTTTTATCTAAAGGGCTGTAGCACTCCATGCAAAATGTACTTTGGTCAAGGTTTTCACACGCCAATCCAATATAACTACAACAGATTGCATTCAATAATTATAATTACATTGTTTCATCATTAAATACAATTCAAATTTTTATTATTTATTTTAATATTCCATATTTTCAACTGTTATTATTGTGCGTAGTAGTTTAATTTCAAGACGTTCGAAAATAGTTTCCGGAAGTGGGCGTGGTTGAATGGTTGTGCGCTTCAAAAACTGGTGAAGTCCCAATTCCAAGATCATGTGTCAAGATCTTGACCTGAGCGGGATATCTGCTCATAATGTTAGTGGTGATAGACAATTATTGCATAGGTAGTTGTAAATCCATGCAATCACGACCACTACGGCCCCCAGGTTGAAGTAAAGTGTTTATAGGGGTAAGGATTTTAGATCATAGGTAAAAATATAAACTTTACTATTATTCCTCCGCAAGGTAATAGCGAGCGCAAAAAAACCTAACAAACAAACAAAGCAAAAAAAAAACAACAAAAACATACAAAACAAACAAAAGAAACAAAAAACATTAACGATCAAACAAATCAAAACAAATTAGAACAAACAAACACACAATGAAGAAAAAAAATCAAAATAAAATAGAAAACAACTATTCTATATGTTGCAAGACTAGGAAGATTGTTTATTTTGTTTCAGTGTTGCTTGCTATGATGCCTTTAGAATCCGTAAAAATCATCCTTTGTTGGCAATTAATCCTTCTCATGCACAACCCGATGCAGGCAAATTAAACATGGTGACATATGGCTATGGATCAGGTGGATGCACTTGGACACCGAACCACTGTGGACCAAATTACTGCTGTTGCAAAGCTTTTTAATATGTTAAACTTGTGATGCCGACACTGAACTTTCCTATCTCATGAACATGTCCGTCTATGGTTTTGTTTGTTGACGTTTTTTAATATTTCTTTTATATTGAATACCATATAAGAACTTGTATTTTATCATTTTTTTAAATTATATTTTACGTCTTTCTTCTTATAAAGCATTTAATATTATACAATCATGTATAGAAAAATTAATATAGAACTTTCTCCCTCTTTAACAATAAAATTGCAGCTCAGTTTTGACTTCAACTATGCTTATCATTCCGGAGCACCTGAGTTCACCCCGGTTATCAGTGGGGTTCGTGTTACTCTATCTTTAGTTATGAATTTTGACTTTCCCTTTGTAAGATTGTTCGGAGTTCGGCAATTTTGTTATTACCCTTATTTTGTAGATCGTTGTTTGTCCTTTTGTCCTTTTCTTTTGGCCATTGTGTTGTCTGTCCTTCAAATTACGGATTCTGATTACCCCTTTGGGATCTTTAAACTCTTATCGGAAGGGTCAAAACGTTTTGGGTTTTTTCTTGGTTCCTGTTGTGATTTTCGATGTTATGTACACATAAAACGATGTTCGGTTTTGTTTTCTAGGGAGTTCATTTTTTATCTGTTATTTGTATTTATTTACGTATAATGGTGTTCAAAGCTATATCCGAATCGCATGATATTTGTGTCGTTTAACAATAACACGACGGGTCACACTACTGGAGCAGGACCTGCTTTTCCTTCTGAAGCACCGGAGTTCACCCCGGGTTGTTCACCTTATTCTTGCGGCCATTATATTATCTGTCCTTCGATTAACGAATTCTGACTACCCCTTTAGTATTTTCAAACCTTTTTATAGAAAAATTAGGGGAAAAAATATTGAAACTCAGAATATTTGACCCAGTATCACAACTGATATTATACAGTATCAAAGTATTTATTTCGACTTTCCAAAGACTTTGGAAGAGGAAGAGGAAGATGCAATTAGAATAAAACATTTAGTTGCTGCTGTATGTAACGGTACAGATGATTCAAACTCTATTGTAGCTAATATGAGTTTTGGTTTGGTTTTATTCTGCTTAACGCCACTTTCAAGAATATTTCAGGTATATCGTGGGCGGGAGACGTGGCCGTGATTGTATGGTAGTTGGATTTACCATGCGATCACGACCATGACGGTCCCTATATATGCATAGCCAAATACAGTGTTGATTAGAGGATCTTACCGATAAAGCATTAGCATCTAACCCGAGATGAACAAATATATCGAGACTCAGGTAAATTGATTGATTTATTGTGTTTAACGCAACTTTCAGCAATATTTCAGTTCTATCATGGCGATTAATTTTAGGGGTAGAAGACGCCGGAGTACCCGGAGAGAACAATCGACCATGGGCAAGCAATTGGTAAACTTTATCACTTGCGGCTGCGAGTCGAGTGCACCCTTTTTGTAATTTACAAGGCCGGGCGTGAACCCATGTCGCATTGGTGATAGGCTTGTATGAGTTGTCAGGTAATCCAACTATCTAACTCATTGAGCCACCCGGGCCCTTTCGAAACTCAGGCAGTGGAACAGAGGTTATACATGTCAGTAGCAATGATGTATATTCTAATATAAAACCATCAGAGCTGCCGACCTTTCGTCTTTCTATCGTTTCCTGTATTTGTTGGTGCACCTGTTGATTCCTTTGATAATACTTGCATTGGTGGCGACTGTAGTTGATATATTGCTCACTCAACATTTTACAAAATGTAATTAACATACAAGCAAACAAACATACAAACAAACAACCAAACTCCCTAAATAGAACCCAATTAATGGTAGATGAGTAAGATCAAGATTAATCCTTGTCTACATCTAATACCGACACTTGATAAGCTGAAATGTTGTTGCACCTATTGATAACTTTTATTATATTTGCTTTGGTCACGACAAAAAAAACACCAAACATTCCCTCTGAAAAGAATCTAAGGTCGTCGTTTTCGTGATCGTATGGTAGTTGGATTTACGACTACATGTGCAATGAGTGCCTATCACCACTAAAGTTGTGAGTTCGAATCTTGGTAATGTCGAGATGTACTCGATACAACATTATATGATACATTTTGTCAGTGACTTGCGACAGTTTGGTGGTTTTCTCCGGGCACTTCGGTTTCCTCCGCCAATAAAACTGACCGACACGATATAACTGAAATATTGTTGAAAGTGGGGTTAAACATCATCAATCTAAAAGGAATCAACATAATGGCAAATGAGTGAAGTCAAGTTAGATTAATCCTTGTCTACATTCAATACAGTTACTTGATGAACTGGATTTTTTTTCAAATGGTATGCTAATGAGTTTGAGCACTAAGCTGAAAAATATAAAGATTGTTCAGTCTAGACAACAAAGGGGGTTAGGTGCAGTGTTTATCTCTAATCATTAAACAAAATGATCAAAAGCGGTGGGATGTGAGTAAATGACAATTAAGAAGGAAGTCGCGAGTTCTGTTGCGTAGTATATTTTGTATGTTGTTCTTATTAAAATATCAAGATAAATTGCATACATATAGATTTGTTAAATTTTTGTAAAAATTATCTATTGAAACCAATAAGTGTTATGCTACCAAATTCGCAGTAATGAATTAATTGATATGCGCTATTCGAGTTAAATACATAATTTTGTTATGAATGACTTCATACATGAAGTCCTGACAAGAAATTCGACTCGTTTATTGGAATTTAACATGGTTATGTGTGCGTTTCTTTAGAATATTGCACTTGACGATGTCAATTTAACATTTAGATGCTAGCCTCGCCGTTATTTATTATAAACAATCGTATGACAATCGTTGATGTTGATTGGTTGGTTTATGGTGATTAACGTCACTTTCAACTATATTTCAGTTATATCGTGGCGGTCAGCTTTATTGGTGGAGGAAACCGGAGTATCCGGAGAAAAACACTATAAAACCAAACCATACCAAACCAGAAATGTGAGGAAAAAGAGAAAAAAAAAAAAAAAACACGAATTGAAATTAAATTGTTTCGGTGTATATTTTGAACTTCTATATGTTTGTTTTCATTGAAGGCCATTTGTAATAAATATCCCCGGTAGGATGTGGGCACAGAAAGGAAATAAGCTATGACAATCACGACTATTGATACATACATGTTTATAATCAGGTCAAGGCAATGGTGTTTATTGTTACTGTCATCATTTTAGTGAACGAGTGATTGTTGTTTAGCGCCAACTGAGCAATTTTTCAGCTATATCATGGCGAGCACAAGTTAATTTGCAATGAGATGATGATGAGGTCTGCTTTGTACTAGACCAACACGCTGATTTGGATTTTTATAGTGCTAGCTCACGGAAACAACAGTCCGCCGATAGACATGTCGCTCCACTCGGACACATTATTCTGACTCTGAGCCAACCAGTCTTTGCTCTTACTCCTTAATGCTGTATGCTTAGCGGAGTTGCAACAAATACCAATTTTATAGTCCGTGGTTTGACCAGACCGGGGCTCGAACCCACGATCCACCGCACTCGAGGCGAGCACGTTAACCATTACACCACTGATACGGTTGAGCATTTGTTCAGCTATATCGTTAAATCGTATTTGGAGAAGAATGAATAAAAGATATATAAATATTTGTGCTACCAAACATTTGTTTTTAACAATCATCGCATACAAATTTATGTAATCGCATAATTAGTAATCGCATCGGTGGTGTAATAGTTTTCGTGCTCGCCTCGCGTGCGGTAAATCGTGGGTTCGCGCCTCGGTCGGGTCAGACCAAAGACTATGCAATCGATATTTGATGCTTCTCCGCTAAGAACGCAGCGCTAAAGAGTAAGAACAAAGACTGGTTGACTGGGAATCAGGATATTATTGTGTCCGTGTGGGTGACTACGTCTATATTCGATGACTGTTGTTTCAGTGAGCTAGCACTGAAAATCGAATTAAAAGGTTGGTCTAGGGCAAAACTGACATCATCATTTGATTAAGAAAAAGCTCAGTGGCGTTATATAATAATCACTCACTCACTCATATTAAGGAACTGTATTTTGGATGTGATTATTATGCGTAAACACCATCGACTCATTCACAGATAAATTCTGCATGACTTGTTATATTATACAGTTTATTTGTGATATGCCGAATTCACCAATTACTAGGCCGAATTTATTCATCACTAATTAAACTCGTATTATATAAATTCTAGTTTGATATTTTTATTACCAAAAGAAATAAATCCATATATTATTTCGGACATACAACTAACTACAAATGTTTGTCATTTCAATAAGAACTGCGTATTACCACATAAATTAAAACGCAATTATTTGCGATTGGTCTAATGAAAAAATATTTACATATGTATATTTATATAAGATGTACAACAATCTCCTTTGCGGACTATAAAGATATTCCTCATACAAGTTATATATATATATACCTATTTCAGTGTTTAGTAGTTTCATCCATAAATTTGTGAAAAATGGAATTAAAGGCTTTACCGTTAGGTAAGTATAAATACTGTACACATTCGTCAGACAGGTTATTACTTATCAGAATGGCATAGAGGACTTTACAACTACCTATACAATCAGCCTCTATCACCATTAAAACTGTGAGTTGGAGGTGTACTCAATACAATATTATGTGATAAAGTTTGTCAGAACTTTACTTGTGGCAGGGCGGTGGATTTTTTCTCCTGGTACCCCTGTTTCCTCCACCGATGAAACTGATCTCCACGATTTAACTGAAATATTGTCGAAAATACCGTTAAGAACCGTAGCCTAGCCCGAATGGAATCGTCAATGATATCTTGAATCATTACTACGCCCTCTATCGACAATCTTAGTAATGGAGTGAACGAAGTGAGTAGAATATAATGACTGTATTATTCGGTTTACGACAATGACGGTGTCACATTTTTATACATATGCTTAATTATTGGATGTAAAGGTTTTCTGGTAATATATATTATATCAGTCAATAAATCCGGATGATTTACCGTACACATTTCTTCTCTTCATTTTTTTTACGTTATAGTAGCCATGCTTATATTTGTTTTTCATAAAAAGATCTTCAGATTACAAATAAAATTAAAACTGATTATATTTGTCATATGATACCAAACAAGTAACAAATATCTATATTCGAAATGCTGACAATAAGGAACAGCCTATTTTCAGGATCAATTATAATCCTGATTTTGATTTTCCAGTAGTAACTTTAATTACCTTTCCCTTAAATTACAGTATTTGTGTGCCCATGTAAAAGTTAACATGCGTGCAGTTGTATCCTAACAACATCAGTTAACGGGATCGATATCTAGTCTTTTTGACAAGATTATTAAAAATAAACAAAATAAAGAGATGCTAAAATGCGATACAGTGGACCATGCTTCTTCTTCTCTGTTAACATTTATCTGTTTATTTTTGACATATTGCAGTAATTTTGAGCGTTGTTCAACTGATCAATGGTTATGGACTCAGCTACAATTATTTTGATGAGATGGCCCAGTCATACTGTGCAAGTAACTCACATGGCTTCACCTTTGCTCTTAGAAGAGACTGCAGCGGGATAGCACCTACTTGTCAAAACATTTGTAAAAATGCAGCCAGTCGTTTGTTGGCATCGATCGGTATCCAAAGAAAAAAGTAAGTAGATTAAAATCTTTGTCAAGGAACAGTACACAATCCTAATTAGTGTAAAAAAATCACAGAGTAACATAAACTAGTAAAATACGACAATTGAATATGGAAACGATTAGATAACACGAACACCAGTCAGAAGTTCCGAAGTGAGAACAGATGGATAGAAGGTGTTTCTGGGCTTTATTAACGATCAGGAACTATTGCCCTGTATTGACAAACTATGTATGCATAAATATAATAAAAACGCGCGTTTCTGGAAAAACCTTCATCAGGTACGCTCAAAATCAAAAGATTGGAAAGCCAAATAAAATAGAAAAAAAAAACAATATAGATTTATATGTTGCAAAACTAGAAAGTTTGTTTATTTTGTTTCAGTGTTGCTTGCTATGATGCCTTAAATATCCGTAAAAATCATCCTTTGTTGGCAATTAATCCTTATCATGCACAACCCGATGCAGGAAAATTAAACATGGTGACATATGGCTATGGATCAGGTGGATGCACTTGGACACCGAACCACTGTGGACCAAATTACTGTTGTTGCAAAGCTTTTTAATATGTTAAACTTGTGATACCTTCACTGAACTTTCCTGTCAGTCTATGGTTCTGTTTGTTGACGTTTTTGAATATTTCTTTTATATTGAATACCATCAGAACTTGTATTTTATGTTTTTTGTCTTATTATATATATTTTACATCTTTCTTCTAATATAAAGCCTTGAATATTTTACAATCATGTATAGAAAAATTAATATAGAATTTTCTCCTTCTTTGAAAATAAATTTGAAGCTCTGTCTTGATTTCCATAATTATTCACCAACCACCATTGTTTATCGGAAGGTACAACACTTAATTTGTACAAAAACACTCTACTTCCAATGTAGTAATCTGAAACTGATATCATCAAAATGCTCGAGTTTTTGTTGTTGTTGTTGTTTTCTTGCTTGACAACATATTTGTAATGCTTGGTGAATGTGGATTTCAATATACTTTCCGTATGTCCATGGTTACCAGCTGTTCTCCTCTTCTCGCCGACTTGTTTCTATGTTCGTACGAGGCAGACTTAATGCACGGCCTTCTCAAGAAAAACAAAAAGAAGCTAGTCCCACTAAATTTGATATTTACGCTTTTATTGAAATACAATCACTGTGACCAACATATTGTACTTTCCTAGCTAGAAGTCAGTTAACTACGAGCATTCATTGATCCTGTTATTGCACTGTCCATGGTTATGTCATTCCTTTTTGTGATACCATGTGGGTTTTTTTCAGTGGAAGCGAATCTGTGCAGGTTTTTTCTTATTGTTTATTTATATAAATATGGTACATCTATTGGTTTCGATATTTGTATTCTCGCGGGAAAAATCACATGATTCAAAATATTCATACACACTCACTCCTTTAGGCCAAATATGCTTCAAAACATAGTTCGTAAGTAGCTTGCATATATACCATTCATTATTACAGTGAATGATAGATTTGATAACGTAACTTGATAAATGTTAAGATTGTAGATTTGATCCCTTTAATGGTGATATTCATTGGGCGTTTTTCCATTACAAACATCAAAGTCGGCAACAGGATACACCAATTTGCATTCACGGTTTTGTTTACCCAATTCCGTTCCGGTTTAGAAAGCACAAAGGTCACGACATCCATTTTGACGTAAAAAGTAGTCCCAGCAGAGGTTATCAAGAATTGTGTCAAGTACATTTTTGTAGGACGATGTTTGTTTATATTGCTGAGACGACAGTTGCTAATTTGATTTATGTTTGAAAATTAAAATGTTAACTAGGTAATGGTGTTGATGAATGTTATTTACTTTTGTCATTTGCACAGGAATTATCGTTTAAATTTTGGAAGAATTTGGTGATAACTCTTGCTGATTGTTGATAGGTCCTGCACAGCTCATACGAACTTTGATACGAGTTTTGCTTATGGGGTCAGTAGGTAAATATAGCGGGAGGGAAGGATAATAAGAATCATTTATTGGACTCCTATAACACGCGTTATCATCCTTCCCTCCCGATATATCTGCCTGCTGACTCCATAAGCAAAACTCGTATCAAAGTTCGCGTGAGCTGAGCTGGACTTGACAACAGTGAGCAGGAGTTATCACCAAATTCTCCCAACATTGAAACGATAATTCCTGTGAAGATGACAAAAGTAAATAAAATTCAGCAACACTATTAGCTAGTTAACATTTTACTTTTTAAACATATATCAAATTAGGAACTGTCATGTCCGCAATATCAACAAACATCGTTAAGGAAAAATGTACTTGTCACAATTCTTGATAACCTCTGCTGAGACGTCATAATATTTACGTCATAAGCGAGGTCGTGACCTTTGTCTTTTCTAAAACGGAACGGCATTGGTAAACAAAACCGGTGAATCCTATTGCCGACTTTGATGTTTGTAATAAAAAAACAATGAATATCACCATTAAAGGAAAAATTCAACAATCTTAACATTTATATAACCTGTACAAATAAATGGTATATTTGCAAACTACTTATGAACTATGTTTTGGGGAAGCGTATTTTGAATATCTTGAATCGCGTGATTTTTTTCCGTGAAAATACAAATATAGATGTATCCGTGTTTATGTTTGATATAAGGATGATAAACATATCATCTGAATGTGAATATGATTGATACTGAAAAATATCAGCCTGCTCGACAGAATATGAAGCTTGTGACTCGTTCGCTTCGCTCACTGGCCACCAAACTTCATATTCTGGCTCGGCAGGCTTATATTTTCGGTATCAATCAATTCACATCCAGAAAACATATATTTATCAACTTTTGATTTGTATCTACCCAGCGTTAGTTATTGGGTACGTTTGTTCCTTTACAGAAGTTGAATCAAATGAATTTGTTTGTCTTTATGCAATTTGCCTGTCTGCTGTCGTACATGTAGTTTCAGTACGTCGCTAATGTGATCTATAGTCGCCCATGGTAGATTACGAGTGCTCTTGATGCAGGAACTGAATACATATAAATAGAGAAAGCGCCTACCAGTGCAGCACGGTGTAAATAAGGGGTTGGGGTTATGGTGTTTAACGTCACTTTCAACAATATTTCAGCTATATCGTGGTGGTCAGTTTTATTGGTTAAACCGGAATGCCCGGTGAAAATCACCTACCTGTTGCTAGTCACTGAGAAAAAAAAGAAATGTGTGAAAGTAAGCAAAATGATAACACAAGGAAAAAATGTAGTAGGGCATACGATTAATCAACAAAGACAATAAGATAAGATAAGAAAGCTTCACGTTGATTCAGCATATTTTTAACATGTACAAAATAAGCTCTGGGGATTTCTTTTAGCGAATATAAAAGCGTCTACAATAACAAATAAAAACAAGATATATCATGTATATAACAATAAGTACACTTAAGCCATGCATCATAAAAGGGATTTGTAGAGTAATTTGAACAACATCAAAATCAAAACCAAGCACATAGAACGCGTTAAAATGAATCGTAAGAAGCTGCTGGACATAAAACTTTTTAAAAAAACATGACGTTTAAGCTTAGGCATAGACATAGATTTAAATCAAATAGACATGTAGTAGTAACATTACAAGTATTCAACCATCATAACACAGTAGTGAAATTTAGACATGTAGTAGTAACATTACAAGTATTCAACCATCATAACACAGTAGTGATATTTAGACATGTAGTAGTAACATTACAAGTATTCAACCATCATAACATAGTAGTGATATTTAGACATGTAGTAGTAACATTACAAGTATTCAACCATCATAACATTGTAGTGATATTTAGACATGTAGTAGTAACATTACAAGTATTCAACTATCATAACACAGTAGTGATATTTAGACATGTAGTAGTAACATTACAAGTATTCAACCATCATAACACAGTAGTGATATTTAGACATGTAGTAGTAACATTACAAGTATTCAACCATCATAACACAGTAGTGATATTTAGACATGTAGTAATAACATTACAAGTATTCAACCATCATAACATAGTAGTGATATTTAGACATGTAGTAGTAACATTACAAGTATTCAACCATCATAACACAGTAGTGAAATTTAGACATGTAGTAGTAACATTACAAGTATTCAACCATCATAACACAGTAGTGATATTTAGACATGTAGTAGTAACATTACAAGTATTCAACCATCATAACACAGTAGTGAAATTTAGACATGTAGTAGTAACATTACAAGTATTCAACCATCATAACACAGTAGTGATATTTAGACATGTAGTAGTAACATTACAAGTATTCAACCATCATAACACAGTAGTGAAATTTAGACATGTAGTAGTAACATTACAAGTATTCAACCATCATAACATAGTAGTGATATTTAGACATGTAGTAGTAACATTACAAGTATTCAACCATCATAACATAGTAGTGAAGTTTAGACATGTAGTAGTAACATTACAAGTATTCACCCATCATAACACAGTAGTGATATTTAGACATGTAGTAGTAATATTACAAGTATTCAACCATCATAACACAGTTGTGATATTTAGACATGTAGTAGTAACATTACAAGTATTCAACCATCATAACATAGTAGTGATATTTAGACATGTAGTAGTAACATTACAAGTATTCAACCATCATAACACAGTAGTGATATTTAGACATGTAGTAGTAACATTACAAGTATTCAACCATCATAACATAGTAGTGATATTTAGACATGTAGTAGTAACATTACAAGTATTCAACCATCATAACACAGTAGTGATATTTGGACATGTAGTAGTAACATTACAAGTATTCAACCATCATAACACAGTAGTGATATTTGGACATGTAGTAGTAACATTACAAGTATTCAACCATCATAACACAGTAGTGATATTTAGACATGTAGTAGTAACATTACAAGTATTCAACCATCATAACACAGTAGTGATATTTAGACATGTAGTAGTAACATTACAAGTATTCAACCATCATAACATAGTAGTGATATTTAGACATGTAGTAGTAACATTACAAGTATTCAACCATCATAACATAGTAGTGATATTTAGACATGTAGTAGTAACATTACAAGTATTCAACCATCATAACACAGTAGTGATATTTAGACATGTAGTAGTAACATTACAAGTATTCAACCATCATAACATAGTAGTGATATTTAGACATGTAGTAGTAACATTACAAGTATTCAACCATCATAACACAGTAGTGATATTTAGACATGTAGTAGTAACATTACAAGTATTCAACCATCATAACACAGTAGTGATATTTAGACATGTAGTAGTAACATTACAAGTATTCAACCATCATAACACAGTAGTGATATTTAGACATGTAGTAGTAACATTACAAGTATTCAACCATCATAACACAGTAGTGATATTTAGACATGTAGTAGTAACATTACAAGTATTCAACTATCATAACACAGTAGTGATATTTAGACATGTAGTAGTAACATTACAAGTATTCAACCATCATAACACAGTAGTGATATTTAGACATGTAGTAGTAACATTACAAGTATTCAACCATCATAACACAGTAGTGATATTTAGACATGTAGTAGTAACATTACAAGTATTCAACCATCATAACATAGTAGTGATATTTAGACATGTAGTAGTAACATTACAAGTATTCAACCATCATAACACAGTAGTGATATTTAGACATGTAGTAGTAACATTACAAGTATTCAACCATCATAACATTGTAGTGATATTTAGACATGTAGTAGTAACATTACAAGTATTCAACCATCATAACACAGTAGTGATATTTAGACATGTAGTATTAACATTACAAGTATTCAACCATCATAACACAGTAGTGATATTTAGACATGTAGTAGTAACATTACAAGTATTCAACCATCATAACACAGTAGTGATATTTAGACATGTAGTAGTAACATTACAAGTATTCAACCATCATAACACAGTAGTGATATTTAGACATGTAGTAGTAACATTACAAGTATTCAACCATCATAACACAGTAGTGATATTTAGACATGTAGTAGTAACATTACAAGTATTCAACCATCATAACACAGTAGTGATATTTAGACATGTAGTAGTAACATTACAAGTATTCAACCATCATAACACAGTAGTGATATTTAGACATGTAGTAGTAACATTACAAGTATTCAACCATCATAACACAGTAGTGATATTTAGACATGTAGTAGTAACATTACAAGTATTCAACCATCATAACACAGTACTGAAATTTAGACATGTAGTAGTAACATTACAAGTATTCAACCATCATAACACAGTAGTGAAATTTAGACATGTAGTAGTAACATTACAAGTATTCAACCATCATAACACAGTAGTGATATTTAGACATGTAGTAGTAACATTACAAGTATTCAACCATCATAACATAGTAGTGATATTTAGACATGTAGTAGTAACATTACAAGTATTCAACCATCATAACACAGTAGTGATATTTAGACATGTAGTAGTAACATTACAAGTATTCAACCATCATAACACAGTAGTGATATTTAGACATGTAGTAGTAACATTACAAGTATTCAACCATCATAACACAGTAGTGATATTTAGACATGTAGTAGTAACATTACAAGTATTCAACCATCATAACACAGTAGTGATATTTAGACATGTAGTAGTAACATTACAAGTATTCAACCATCATAACATTGTAGTGATATTTAGACATGTAGTAGTAACATTACAAGTATTCAACCATCATAACACAGTAGTGATATTTAGACATGTAGTAGTAACATTACAAGTATTCAACCATCATAACACAGTAGTGAAATTTAGAGTTAGGGTTAGGGTATGATGTTTAACACCACTTTCAACAATATTTCAGTAGCCAAATTGAACAACCAGACCAGATTTTTCTTCTTGTTTTAAAATAGTTATATTCTAAAGATTAGGGGGGAAAAACTTACACGTAGCTAAAAAATCAGAAAGCAGTAAACTAACTACATCAATATCTAAAACGGATTATAGCCGAGCCATCAGTAATTTCAGTACTTTGATTATCTCATCGTGCGTGACATATTTAAACTTCTATTTATAACCTTATAAACAGATATCTATATTGACGAACTCTGACGTGGCTTGTGATCCTCTCCACAGAGGATATTGAGGTAAGCTTTAATATTATATAAAAAAAAAGGTATGAAAATGTGTACTCAGGTGTACACTAATTTATCAATATTTCTCAATAAGTAAATTTCAGAAATTAGACATTAATCGATAAACAAGAGTGTTTTACCTATTCACTATTTGTTATCAGTTATTTTCAATAATTAATCCCGGAACGAAAACTACGACACGGTGTGTGTGGTATAATATACATCCACATACAATTATAAATCTGATTCTAAGAGGAATTTTAATTAGGAAAACATTCGGAATCACTTAGCTTCTATCACCTAAATACTTACCGCATACAAAGTACAACACCCAAAATGCCATTTAAAGTTATGTTTATGGCCCGATAATAAGTTCAAACAACAAGCATAATCTTTAGTGAGTTTTTTATTGACATACCGGAATCTCATACAAAATGGTTCCATATTATTATCACTTAATATATAAGAACTTGGATTGAGATAATACACTCCATGCAATAAAATGTATCAAATACGGAGTAATACCATGGGATCTCCATTTGTTGTCAAATTTTGACATAACATAGCTTTAGTTTCACTCGAAATCACGAGCTTGCCTGATTAGACAGATTTGAGCTGCTTATGAGAAGTTTGAAGATACCAGAGGGATAATCAGAAGAGTAAACCAAAGAAGCATATAATACAATGAATGAAGAAGAAAAAAACAACGGATCAACGAACAAACGATAATCTACAAAACTCTTAACACAATAAACTAAAAATTGAACAACACGAACCCCACTAAATATTGTGCTCCGTTTGTTTTGTTTGTTTGTTTGGTGGTGTTTAACGGCACTTTCAACAATATTTCAGTTATATCGTGGCGGTCAGTTTTATTGGTGGAGGACTCGGTGAAAACCACCGACCTGTCGCAAGTCGTTGACAAACTTTATCACATAATGTTGTACACATCGCCCTGATCGAGATTCGAACTCACAGCATCAGTGTTGATAGTCACTGGTTGCATAGGTAGTTGTAGATCCAACTGCCATACGATCACGGCCACGACGGCCCCAGGTGTGCTCCGGAATGGTAAGCATACCTATATATATATATATATATATATATATATATATATATATATATATATATATATATATATATATATATATATATAAATAAAGTTTCTGTATCAATCATGTGACAGGATCTATCATACAATGGGTTCACGCATCACCCATTTAATTTTGTTTATTATTGTATGTTGCATAGCAACGTTCTAAATTATAGCACACAGACAGTAAACATTGAGTGTAAAGCAATATGGATGGAGAAATTTGGAGGTCAGAAATACTAGAAGGCGTCGATAAAGTGGTATTTCCTGGATGTGTATGTGGGATAATTGTCATTTATGGAGAGAAGTCTCATCCCATTGTTGTTAATAAGAAAGGACAAATATTATGTGCAGCAGGTATGTGTAATTATGACTGACCGTCATGGTCGTGATCGTATCGTAGTTGGATTTACACCTACATGTGCATTCATTGTCTATCACTACTGAAGTTGTGTGATCATGGGCAGGGGTACTCGATACAACATTATGTGATAAAGTTTGTCAGTGATTTGCGTTAGATCGGTGTTTTTTTCACCGGGTGCTCCGGTTTTCCACAGCAATAAAACTGACCATCACAATATGACTCCAATATGTTGAAAGTGGTGTTAAACACCATAAACCAACTAATTATTATGTACACGTGGAAAACAAAAGTTTGGGGGGGCTGAAATACTACCCCACCTATCCATGACTATGTTTTTGTGTCTCAACGTCTTTGTCAACAGACTGTATGTAGCTAAATGGAGTTACACTTAGGAAAATTTACGATTTGGTATATCAGTTACTTTGTCATCACACTACCTAAACGGACATATATTTAAAAAATCTACTATTTGGTATATCAATCACTTTGTCATTATACTATGGTTAAAAAGAGATACATTTAAGAAAATCGATCAATTTGTTATATCGATTTAATATATATATATATATAATCAGTTCATCAATCAAGCGAATCCTCTGTTTAAAAAAAAAAGGATAAAACAGACATGCGCATCTGTTGCACAAAGTTAATATTGATATCTATGTGAATTGATTTAAACTATCTATTATTATAATACAAGTAAGAATTCAATTTTATTGAAATGATGATTTCTTTTAAATCACTATATGTTACTCTAATGATCCGATTAGGAAAATTAATTGCATTTGGGTTTAACATTGGTGACATCTGTCATGGGTCAAGATGGTAATCTTTTGGAAGAAAAACCCACTTAGCAGGGATAGTGACGTGTATGAGTACATATAATAAATTATGATAAAACGGGAGCAGTCGTGGCCGTGATCGTATGGTAGCTGGATTTATTACTACCTATGCAATCAGTGTATATCACCATTAACGTTGTGCGTTATAATCCCGCGCAAACGAGGTGTACTCGATACAATATTATGTGATAAAATTTGTCAGTGACTTCCGACAGGTCAGTGGTTTTCTCCGAGTACTCCGGTTTCCTCCACCAATAAAACTGATCTCCACGATATAACTGAAATATTATTGAATGCGTCGTTAAATACCTAAGCCATAACCCATAATAAAAACGTAGATATCTAATTGATATAGTGCACACGACACGTTTCTGGAATAATCAGCTACGCTCATTCCACAAGACAGCCAAATAATTGAAAAAAATTAACATGTAGGGAACAAGAACATGCAAACCAATAGCCCTAACCAGGATAGACAAAATCAGATAAGGTTACCTTTGCTAGGGGAAGATTGATTTTGTAAAAAAAAAAATTTTAAAAATGGTAAATTATTATTCTACCAGTAGAAAAATAATTTACCATTTTAAAAATTTTTTTTTTTACAAAATCAATCTTCCCCTAGCAAAGGTAACCTTATCTGATTTTGTCTATCCTGGTTAGCGCTATTGGTTTGCATGTTCTTGTTCCCTACATGTTAATTTTTTAGAATATGCCTAGTTAGCTTAACATCATCATTCTAGAAATATTAAAATTGAAAACTAGACACCGTACACTTAGAAGGGGTGCGGACATTTTTTTTCTTTGCAAATTCTCATCATAGGAATTACGAAATAATGTTTTCTTCTAAGTTGTACTTGTTTTTATCTTTCATGACTTAGCGGAACTTGGTAAAGGAAGAATCGTTGTCTTTTCACACGATATATTCGTCAAGTCTTTCACAAAAATACAAGAAAAGAACAATAATGACCGCTTTAGTGAAAACATCAAGAAGTGGGTCACCAAAGGCAACGACAAAAATGCAGCAGTTTTAAAGTTTAATAAGTGTGTAAATGACATTGAGGAATTATCTCCAGAAGGAAACATTTTCACTTGGAATGGTCTGTCATTCCCAGATGATAAAGAATTAGAGAGGTTAATTGGATGGGTAAATAGAGGTGGAGGTTTAATATGTGGAGTGTGTCCTTGGGGTTTCGTTTGTATCCATAATATAGAGGTAGAAGACATGCCGTTAAACTACATCTTTAGAAAAATTGACCTAGCATATGCCGGTAAGGAAACGTACGTCGGTGACAATGACGAAACATGCACACTAGAGATGAGCACAGAGTCCGTAAGGCTAACAGACATCATTACATCGTCAAAATTGGATCTGCGGAAATGTCCTCAGTTAATTGACATTATAAACCATTTACCAAATCATGTATATAACATGTACAAAGATCACATACTTGAAATATTAAAAACGCTTGACGAGGGGGTTCATTGTGTACCTACCAAAGCAAAACCAGTAGATACAATTAGTGGGAAAAATGCAGTGGCTTTGAAATGTAATCTAATAATCCGAGATGGTCTGAATGGAGAAAAAGTCATAGCCAAAGGTATTGACCAATTTCCAGGAACATTTACAAAATCACCTGAACTTCAAACTGTGCTCATGCAATTTGTATCTACGGGATATAAAATACACCCCACGGGATATTACGCACCTCCTGGTACTGTAATAGATGTGTCCTGGAGCACACCAAAAAAGCCATGGACCCTCCTGGTTGGTCTTCACAAAGGCAAATTACACAATGTAAAAAGTAATTTAAGAAGATGGCCGACGGTTATGATGAAGATGAAAATGAAAGCATCACCAACGAAAATCTGCAGCCCATTTGGGGGTCTTGTTTATTTAGAATCTCCAAAAGATATCACTGATGCGATAGATCTAAAACTTGATAATGTTGTAGCAGCACCTATGTTCAGATACAAAACTGCTTCCTCATGGGAGTCAGCTGAACGTTTGAAACCGGGTCTATGGTGTGATATAACTGGTGACAAAATTGCATTTACATTACCTTCAAGTTCCATTCGGAGTCTGTCGGATCCTACAAAAACTATGCAAGTTTGGGATTTGGTTGTTTCTATGCACACAGAATTACGTGGGAAAGATACTTCTAACGGACGAGGACAATGGGTGATAGCAGACGAGCAACTACACTTAGATGGTGCATATATGATCTCAGGATACCCTATTCTAACACACCTGGACGTGGCCAGCCCAGATAAAAAGGTAACATATGTCGATTAACTTTATTTACGAAATCAATTATATATCATATAACACATTGAAAAATTCTGAACGTGGAGACGTTGATAGAGATATATGAAAGTGTTTGGAACGGTAACTGTGTACACAATGCAATGTTCTATGGAAATGTCGGTGTATTGAGATCTCCGGATAAGTAAGCAAAAAGCAATAGTATACAATAATTACCTTCATATGAGATAAACATCGAACGTCGGCAACAACTACGGAACAGAATGGAAAATAACACGGATTTTCAATACATTTCCGGTTGTCAGGGGTTGTACACAACCTATTGTCTCCATCAACATTATAGATTCTTGGGTTAGCCACTGAGTTGTTTCAATCGTAGGCAAATTGTTCGCATAACATCCATAGTAAAAAATATGTATCAAGGTATAATAACTATAATTATTCCATCGTGAACATGTGAAGATAAATATACTATTAGAAAACACCATATTGTTACATCATTGAAAACTAAAGTTGAGTGAGTGAGTGATTGTTGTTTAACGCCAATTCAACAATTGTTCAGCTATATCATGGCGAGAACAAGTTAATTTTCAATGAGATGATGAGCAGATCCGCTTTGTACTAGACCACACGCTGAATTTGATTTTTATAGTGCTAGTTCACTGAAACAACAGTCCGCGAGTAGACATGTCGCCCCCACTCGGAACCATTATTCTGATTCCGAGCCAACAGTCGTTGCTCCTTCTCCTTAATACTGCGTGCTTAGAGGAGTAGCAACAAATACCAATTTAATAGACTTTGGTTTGACCCGACCGGTGTTCGAGCCCACGATCTACCGCATTCGAGGCAAAAACACTAACCATTACGCCACTTAGGCGGTTATTAAAAGTTCAGAGTTTTATGCTAACAGAATGGAGTAGACTGTTTTCTGCTGAATGGAGAACGTATTCGAGAAAATGGATCCTGGGGAATGTTCCATGAACTTGGACATAACTTTCAAGATCAAATGTGGACTTGGAATGGCACCACGGAAGTAACTGTTAACATATTCACACTACATGCAATGGAAAAGATTTGTAATATTGAGCCCTGGTTTCATCCCTGGTTGAGAAAGCACTTTGACAAAGCTCGTGATTATTTACAAGTAAGAAGTTTTTAATTTTAGTTTATACATGACCATTGGTTATTAACATGTATTACTAGAAATATAGAATAAGACTTTCTGTGGGCATCTCAAAAAAATAATGCTAAAGGTTAAATAAAGACGATAGTTCTATAATTTTGCATTTTGACACAATGGAGACGCAGTATCACATGTTCTATATGATTAAAGTCAGATATCTCAATTGAAACTCATTTCTGATATGTAGCGGCATGAGAGACCTTAGAAAAACCACATTACAGCTGACATGCGAGTGACCTAATCTAATGAATATCTAATACTGATACTATTTCGGATAATTGAATTTCTCTTATCATGCAATGCATTGTAGTAACAATTTGTATTATCGAAATCGCAATTTTCCTCGCATGCTAAATACTGGCATATGCATGTGACCTGCAAGGGGGTTTCCTCAGTTCTGCCATTTTCATTGAAGCGGAAGAAATGAGAGATTTCATGTTACTCAGATTGTTCAATGTTAGAAATATGGGCCAAAATACAAACGATAGCAAAGAAAATCTGAATAGTATAATAATTGGTTGACACATTTTATTAGGAAAAATTTCATCTTTCATGGGAAATTATTCCATTTAAATTCATTCATGTATCTGCAAGCGTCCAGATGGTATAGCAAGCATTCGAGAGGAACAGTGCAAATTGACAGAAATCATGATGTACATTTGGATTCCAAATGCTACTAATTTCAAAAATGTGTCTAGAAAAATTTGCGAATTAGTTTCCACTTGTTATAATAATTTCAAATCAATTGCTATTTTTGAGCGACATTTTCACTAATAGATGAAAAATAGCAATGTAAACCAACTTATATTTCGCAGAGTTTAACAAACCACTTGTTTATATCCCTTATCTATTGTTGTGGAACCCCATCGTTGATGTAATGGTTAATGTACTCGCCTCTAGTGGAATAGATCGTGGGTTTGAACCCCGGTCTGATCAAACCAAAGACTATGAAATTGGTATTTATTGTTTTTTCGCTAAGAACACATCATTGCGAAGTAAGAAGAAAAACTGGTTGGCTCGGAATCAGAATAGCGTGTCCGGGTGGAGCGAATGGTCTATTGTTTCAGTAAGCTAGCACAATAGAATTCCTACTAGGCGTGGTGGTCCAGTAAAAAACGGACCTTATCATCATCTTATTGAAAAATAACTTTTTATCACCTTTATTTAGCTGACAAATTGCTAAGTTGGCGTGAAACAACATTCATTCATTACTCTTGTGGATAACCATGGTGATAATTGATAGTCGCGACCTTGTTTTTCTACTGGGTGTTTAATCATCAAGTATTATACAGTCAATTCAATGTCACTGCTATCATAGAAAGACAAACGGTACAGTACACATCTATGTAAAGTTGAAGATAGTAAAGGGGAAATCGCATGTAACTTTAAATTGACACTCACACTTACATGGAATGTACATGAAATTAATTTACACTTAAGGTTTAATTGAGACTTAAACTTAATTGAGATTTGTGCAACCCATTATGGATGTTATGTACAATCTGTGAAAACGAATAATATTTTTATGTTATAATATTGCCCAAATAATGTCATTTTGTACGAATACGACTCCTGAAATAGCCAGCCCTAAGGAGTATACATCTTTTTAGTTTTATGTTGCATGTTTGTTTTTAGTTTTGCTTGTCTTTGTCCTGTGTATTTCATTCCCAATGTAGCCAGTGTCTCTTGATTGGCACTTTGGGTTTCTCTAACGTTCATTTCTCTATACAAACGAGAGCATCAACGTATCATACACTTGGATATTCAAGTAAGACCAAAAGTGGAAAACTCCCCTATATATATATTGTTAATTTTGAAGGACAATGTTATTTGTGTGGTAGCTAATGGTAATAGTAATAGTATTCAATTGTGTTAAAATTTTAATTAACATGACATATATCTACAGGCAGGGGTCAAAATCCAAGAATGGTATAATGATCCAGGTATTGCATTGATGTTATACGCACAACTGGCCCGGGACTTTGGATGGGAAGCATACAAAACAGTGTTTAGACGTTATGATGATTTATCCAAAAAGGACAAGCCAAAAGGCAAACAGGAAAAAGAAGATATGTGGATTGTCACATTCTCAGAAGTTGTTAAGCGTAACCTGTGTCCTCTTTTTGACTTTTGGGGATGGCCGATTCATTGTCATGTCTTGGAGAAAGTTGATAGCTTCCCGCCATATCTCGCAAACGACGAGACAACCTGTGACTTTGCTAAATGTAGAGCGGAAGAAATTTCTAAAAAGTATAACTTGCAATTGTCGTTATCATCATAATTATAGCGGTATTCTTTCAATACAATTTAAAGTTTGTTAGTGACTTGCGGCAGGTCGGTGGTTTTCTCTGGGTACTCCGGTTTCCTCCACCAATAAAACTAACTGCCACGATATAACTGAAGCATTGTTGAAAGTGGCGTTAAACACCATAGACCAAATTACGATAATGAAAGTAACACACCATGCAGTTTAAAACAAAAAACCTCATACCATAGCAATATTAAAATTCAATTTACTGTCAAGCATGTCTAGCTACTAATTGCCAATGAGTTATTAATACAAATATTTGCATTGTCCTGATGAATATTTTATTGAATCGACGGCAGCTGTATGTCACCATAGTTTGCAGAGAGGTACTTAATGTTTTGTGTATTTGTCATAGAATACATAAATTGCTGCATTGGCACTAAGCAAAAATCAGACTTCCAGAATATATCCTACAGCGAATCGTTGCACTGAATAATTGTAATATTCAGTAAATTGTATACACTACTCATGATATTCATTGCTGCCAATTGTCAACAAACAACAAGGTTATCACATGGTATTAATTGTAAATGCAAATATTAAATATATAATGTAATGAATTGTATTTCTTGTCATTTGTTTAACAAGAAAACAAATGGGTGTAGCTTACGAAAAGCTTGGAGATTCCAACGTGTAAAACGAAGCCGTAAATCACAGACAATATAACTACCAAAGGTACCAGGACATGAAGAAAAACAGTGTTCCACAAAACACTACACAGAAAATTAAAGATTGACCGACACCCAACCCACTAAAATCCCGTAGTGAACTCATGTGCTCTGGAAGGTTTAGTGGCTCCTGCGTCACCCGTCATATTACGCTTCTTAGAATGCCAAATGATAATCCAAGGAAGAGAAAGTAAGGACCATATTGTGACAAACAGGGTATATCCGTGGTCATCTGCGACACAGATATTATCTAACTGTTAACCAAATCATGACAGAAGATCCATGGGAAATTTATATAGCTTAAATTGTAAGGATTTAAGAATGTTGTATGTGTTAGCTGCCTTTCCTGTATCAAGTATATGTTCAACCACATCTAATATTGTAAGAAGAGTTTGAAGATGCCAAAGGGGTAATCAGAATATGTAGACCGAAGAAGGACAGACAACACAATGGCCAAAAGAAAAAGTACAAAAGGACAAACAACGATCTACAAAACACTACACATAAAACTAACGATCGAGTTATAACACGAACCCCACTAAAAAACGGGGGATGAAATTCGGTATTAAGGAAGGGTAAGCAGTTCCTGCTCAACTAGTGGCACCCGTCGTGTTACTCTAGTTACAAATCCGATGATAAGTTAACACACAATTTAATTATGCATTGAAAATATTGAAAGATGTGTGAATAGTAGAATCATTCCTTCGTTCGCGAAAAAAGTAGTTCCATGTAAGACCAGATGAATTTGGGGAGAAAAGAAAATTAAATTCGAGAATTATATAATGCACATACATTTTATACGAACTACTCAGTAAAGCTGTAATAATATAAATATTAAAAGTGAAAGTAAACACACAAATTTCAAAATGGGGATGTTCAGTCGTTGCTGTTGGCGGTAGAAAGTGTGATGCCCTTTTAACTAATTGGTAGTTTAACAGTCTGACGGATTCATTATACTGTAGTTGTATACATTTACAGTAGAGTTGGTGATCTCAAACTGCCTGCTGTAAGATGGCTTAAGCCGCCCAATCAATTCCAGTTCGTTGTCGTACTCGTAGGCATCTGTCATTTTGTAAATACATCCACGCAAGAATATGTGATTCGGCAAACATTCTAAAAATATCTCTGATGTTATGTCAATCGTGGAATTGATACCTTGGAAATTATAGCATTGTCCAATAACAAACCAGGAATATTAATCAACTACAATTTAATTTAATATCAGTTTGTTGTATTGTGGCTTGTGTCATGCATCATTAAATGCAGATAGGTTTGTAAACGTCAATATGCCATATTCAACGATTTTGTTTGTGGAAAAACAGATTATAAATCGAAGTATCTTTATCAATTTTTTTGAATATCGAGTTATTGCCCTGTCATTGTGTATTGCGCAATTTATTCTAAAGCTTACAGCTAAGCCTAAGATGGGCGACATCATTTCTACTTAAGTCGAGATGAGCAATAATCCGATAATTTTGACAGGAAAAACGCCATAATTGATGCATATAGCTTGAGGAGGAATTTCTCATGGCATGCTATCAACTGTGAAGTAGCGGAATCGAGTCATCAGATGTCACGTTCTTACACTTATTCGTTGGTTGTAGATTTACACTGATTAAGTATTTGTGGAGTGAACTATGGTATGTAGATTACTACTAAATCAACTTCACTTCTGAGCGTGGTGGTCACACACGCTATTTGTTATTCAATTAAAAAGAGAAACAAACAAAAACATGTCAGTTATGCAGTACTGGATTCAAATTTCGAAGAATAAAATATTCAGAACTTTTATATGCAGCACCTTTATATGGAGTACACATCTCTCAGCTGGTCCGATATTTCAGAGATTTTGGTTCCTATCATGATTTCATTGAAAGAGGGTTGCTGTTAACAAGAAAGCTACTGTACCAAGCGTTCCTAGTGATTATTATTTTGAAAGGTTTAAGGTCGCCACCATGAACTGGTTAATCGTTACTGATTATATGTGTCCCAAACGACCACGAATATGTTCTGTTTATCGTAATCATAATGCAGTTCTTTCCGCGTTCATGACTTGTCACAGAGTTCACCTCCGTTTTTGGTGGGTTCGTGTTGCTCGATCCTTAGTTTTTCTGTGTAGTGTTTTGTATATCATTGTTTGTCCTTTTGCCTTGTCTATAATTCTTTGATTTACGGCTTCTGATTACCCCTTTGGTATCGTCAAACTTTCAATGTGAAATGAATGATAGTGTTTCAAAAGCATTTTGGATCAGGATAGAACGAAACTTTACGACAAAGAGGATGATTTCAATTTTCCCATTGTGAACATTCCTTTTATATATAGCAACATTCCAGCAGCACCTGCATATGCAGTATATATCTCTCAGATGATACGATATTCCAGAGCTTGTGGTTCCTTTCATGATTTCCTTGATAGAGATATGCTGCTAACAATGAAGCTATTTAACCAATGGTTTCTTTTGGTAAAGTTGAAGTCATCACTTCGAAAATGTTACGGTTGCCACCATGAATTGGTTGACCGCTATGGAATATCTGTGTCACAAATGACCACGGACATATTTCACTTGTCGTAAGCACTTCCCGGTCCTTTCCTCATTCACGACTTATTACCGGATTTGTAACTAGATTAACACGACGGGTGCCACTAGTGGAGCAGGAACTCCTTACCCTTCCGGAGCACCTGAGTTCACCCCCGGGTTTTAGTGGTGTTCGCGTTACTCGATCGTTAGTTTTATATGTATGTTTTGTAGATCGTTGTTTGTCCTTTTGTACTTTTTCCTTTGGCCATTGTGTTGTCTGTTCTTCTTCGGTATACGAATTATGATTGCCACCTTTGGTATCTTCAAACTCTTCATAGTAGTAGGACTACAAAAGAGTAATAAAAGGCCGTAGTATAGAGGACAGACAATGCAAAGGCCAAGCGACAAAACAAGGGTCTACAGAATACTATATTAGAAACTAAAGATTGAACACAATGAACCACACTAAGAACAATTGATGAACTCGGGGTCACAGGAAGAGTTGGGAGGTCCGTTTTTACCAATGGCTGGTCTTAGCATTACAGTGGATTATTTAGGACAATATCCAAGTCTTTCAGATAATGCAGATGATTTTACAATATTCCTGTAATATTTCCAAATATATAATTAGATCAAAGAGCATACACTGGACAGTAAAACAGCGTCTAAGGTCACCTATGCTAAAGGGATGAGAAACTTAATTTTGATAATATTTACATTATTTAGCAACTGTAAATTTCAACAATAAATATAATTATCTAAAAATAGCAATGACAGTGGCGAAAAACATATCACTGGGTGGATGATACCCTCGAGTACTATTTAAAATACCAAGCCAAAATGCTAATAATTCATTTATTACTCTTTGTCACAAGTATTTTATTGCAAGCCAATGTTTCAAACGTTGTTAGCGCAGGTTATTCTCCTTAATGAAGTCGAACATGTAGCAGTAATCAGGCTTGTACACTTTAAGGAATGTCTCAAGTCGAGATACAGACTTTTGGCTACATTTTGCCAAATGGTAGTTACATGACTGTGCAGCATCTAGCATTCTGGAACAAAAATAATTAGTTTAACCCCACCTCTTTTTCTTGAAGTGCCTGTATCAAGGCAGGAAAGTGAGCATTCAAGTGTTTGTGTTAGGGGTATACATTCTGTGATATTGGTATTGGACTTTGCGATTGTTCCGACAGTGTGGTAGTTTTTGTTTATCATTTTATTATGTCTAGCAGTGTGGAAGGCTTGAGGTATTGCAAGTTTCGTAAACATGTATTTTTGTTATTAGATGGTGTAGCTAATCCTGTCACTTTGCATGGTATGTCTACAGCCAGCTGTTGAAACTGGAGTTCTTCTGATTTTTACGCTTGGACAAAACTTGCCAGTTATGCAAATCAGGCTAATTTGCATTACAATACAAATACAACAGAGGGAGGATTTAATTCGATAATGACAAGCCAGTTAATTGCTATATAGCTTAACTTTAGTCCGACAAAACTATCTTAACTCCGCCACTCTTTGTAACGTGTATATGTCAAGCCAAGAATGTGAGCTGTCATGTATACGTGTCTTAGAGGTGTCGATTCTGCCTGTTTCTACGATTTGTGAAATACCTTTTAGAACTGTACTGACAGTATTGCATTGTTCTATTTTGATTTTATGTGTAAATGCATACTTATGAATGCTACTAGCTCAATGAATTTTTGGAAAATATTTCTTCTGATCCAATTCTATGAAAATTGTATTAGGTTAGGGTTCAATGAGTCAGAGTTATGGTGTTTATAGCCATTTTCAACAATATTTCAGCTATATCGTGACGGTACGTTTTATTGGTGGAAGAAACAAGAGTACCCAGGGGAAAGTCATGGCCTGCTGTTAGTATGTGACACACTATAACATAATGTTGTATTAGGTACACCTCGTCATGATCGGGACTCGAACTCACAACTACCATACGTTTACAACCACTACATCCCTGGTGACAATTGGAAGAGTACAGACATTTAAAAAGTACATATATCTTCGATTTTACCTGCAGGCGTCATCTTCATACCCTTCTTGATCTGCTAATTGAATGACAGTCTTCATACATGTTTCGTATCCCTGTTGGACAATGCCGTCATTCAAACATGTTAATATCGCAACTATATCTACAAATTGGACAAAGCACAATAAATGTCATGCTGCTTTTGTCATTTGAAGTTTTATATATTACGTGGTATATTTCATGCATAATATATTACTTTTATATTCTAAACTGTTGCCCAAAACACGCCGGGTGCCACTGGTGGAACAGGAAATGGTTATCTTTTTGCAGCCTCTGCGTTCACTCCTTTTATTAATGTGGTACGTAATGTTCAATCTTTAGTTTTCTGGTTAGTGTAGATCATTGTTTGTCTTTTTTCTTTTGGCCGATGCATTGTCTGTCGTTTTCGATTTGTGGCTTTTGGTTACCCCTTTGGCCACTTTAAACTTCTCTTTGATGGAACTTGACAAAGTCATTTACATGTATATGAGCGTTCCGCATGCTGTATTTTACATACCTTTATCGTACTCTGTACAAGCTGCTCCAACCAATTTCTTGTAGGCCTTATAAAACTTAACAAAAGTAGGACACGTCGTTGTTAAGCCTGAGTCTTCTATGCATGTTGAGATTTGTAGAAAATATCTGTAAAAGTATATATATATATATATATATATATATATATATATATATATATATATATATATATATAAACGTCTAGAAGCAAGTGACAACCATACAATATATCTGTCCCACTGGATCTCAAAGTTACTTTAGAGGGAGTGGATGTGGTAGTGTGGTCTAGGGCGCTGGACGTAAGGCTAAGCGAATGGTGCTGCAGTGTATCAATGGTGTGAGTTCAAATCCCGTCGAGGGAAAAACAAACATTTGACAGCTCTAAAATCTAATTCTAACACTGTTTGGTTTAATTTTCAGACGTATGTATATATATATATGATGGGTCTATAAAAGCATAGTGGTCAGTCGTGGTCGTGAATGTATGGTATTTCGATTTAAAACTACCTATGCAATCAGTGTCTATCACCACTAGCATTGTGAGTTCGAATCCCGCTCAGGCAAAGGCGTACTCGATAAAACATGTGATAAAGTATGTCAGTGACTTGCAGCAGGTCGGTGGTTTTCTCCGAGTACTCCGGTTTCCGTCACAAATAAAACTAACCCCCACGACATGACTGAAATATTGTTGAATGCGGCGTTAAACACCATAAGCCATATATACATATAAATGTATAAGATATTAATAAATCTATGATATAATCAATTTCTATTTCATATTCTAGCGTGTCACATGTGTAATGTGTGTATATATAATTGCATGATGTAAGAAGAAGAAGAACGAAAACAAACCTGAGATGTAAGCAAAATATAGAAATGAAAGAAGATGGCTGTATTATCGAACTAGTGTTGTGTACATCGACGCTTGAGTACTGCAGATTAAAGACTTGCTTACTATGTTCCTTTACGTTTTGAATTCCGTGTAGTGATGACCGTTGCGATTGCCGTATAAAAACGATGTTCGGTTCGTCTTTACTTCCAGTTATTTGTTGGAAGGCTCATGTCTTATTTACCTCTTTGCTTTGTTCGCGCATAGTCATGTTGTTCTTGTTTGTACTCGTCTTGTGTTGTTGTTGTTGTGTGTATTCGTCTTGTGTTGTTGTTTGTATTCGTCTTGTGTTGTTGTTTGCATTCGTCTTGTGTTGTTGTTGTTTGTATTCGTCTTGTGTTGTTGTTTTCATTCGTCTTGTGTTGTTGTTGTGTGTATTCGTCTTGTGTTGTTGTTGTTTCTATCCGTCTTGTGTTGTTGTTGTTGTTTGTATTCGTCTTGTGTACCCTATGTTGTCACTTTTTCTGGATTGTCCATTTTGGATTGCCTCTACGGTATTCTCTAACGTTTATTGTGAACAGAGATGGTTGAACAACAACAATTACTGATGAGGAACAAACGATGATCGATGAAGGATAGAATCAAGATCTAAGCAATCTGACCTAGCTTTTGTCTATGGGCTTACTGTTTTATTGCTGAGCATTGATTGGTCTTGACGGGTCACTAGAACAGACACTTCGATTTTAACATAATTTAGAATATGTACAATACACAATAGCTAGCTTTTCGCAAATTGTCACCTCAAATTAGATGAAATTTAGTGAATATTTATGCTAAGCACAAATCAAGCAATAAATAATTTTTTTATCATCGATTTGTAACAAGAAAACACGACAGGTGCCACTGGCGGAGTAGGAAATGGTTATCCTTCCGCATCATCCCTGTTATTAAAGGGGTACGTCTTATTCAATCTTATGTTTTTTGCATAGTGTTTCGTATAGCATAGCTTGTCCTTTTTGCAATTGCATTGTATGTCGTGCATTAAGTTACGGCTTCTGATTACCCCTTTGGTATCTTTAAACTGTTCGCTAAGCAAAAATACAATAAGTTGTCAACACATGTTTCCTAAAAATTCAACGATAAAGTTTTGCAATTCTACTTTTTATCAGATATCTATTCTTACCTGCATGCAAGATCTACTAAATATTCATTGATTTCAACATGTGCTGGAATTCCGTCTTGTTCTTCTACCTGGCGAAGCAGGGATATATTTACTGCCGGGAAGGGCTCACATTTAGATACATCTAAGCATCGTGCTATTTCAACATTCCTCCCCACAACAAAATAAGCTGTTTGAGAGACAAATTATAGAATTATGGGTGGGTTGGGTTATGGTGTTTAACGCCACTTTCAACAGTAAAATAATTATCGTCAACCATAACTGTAAATATCATATAAACAAATGTATATACAATTAATATCCATACACGTAGCATACTAAGCAACAAAAACATAAAATACCACATTTTCGAAACAGTTCAAAAATCAAACAACAAATCATAAATAGAAAAGACGAAATAGATGCCTCTAATATAGCTTCACTTTTCTGGCTTGGTGCAACAACAGGGGCCGTCGTGGTCGTGATCATATGGTAGTTGTATTTACCTGTGCAATCAGTGCCTATCACCACTAAAGTTGTGCGTTCGAATCCCGTTCAGGCAAGGTGTGCTCAATACAACATTATGTCAACAGGTTTGCCAGTGACGCGCGGTAGATCGGTGATTTTTTTCCGGGTACTCCGGTTTCCTCCGATAAAACTGACCACCACGATATAGCTGAAATATTGCTGAAAGTGGTGTTAACACCATAAACCAAACCTATATTTGTTTAATTCTATACCGTTAAGGATATTATGCCCCTTGCTAATTCAATTCAGTCGCTGGTTGGTGGTAAACGCCAACTTTAGCAATATTTTAGCTTTATCGCGGCGTCATTCAGTTGTTGGATTTTGGCCCATGCTAGACATACGCTTATATTGTGATTGTTTCAATACCATCATTAGAACTACAAATCGGAACAAATTTCATAATCAGTCATATAATTAATGATCGATCATACATGTAATCGATATATATGGATGAAACATGAATGCATTCCTTTACTTTGATCTTTTTATGGTTTTTATACCAGCATGTAAAAAATAGTTAAGAACTGTGAAATAATGCACACATAAATGAGATATTACTCACTTCAAATCGGAAAACCGTGGTATGAGTATCACGAAACATGTACGGTTATCTGTCTTGCCTATTTCTATAAGAGATATTGAACGAAAAATAAATGTCATAAAAAATTACTTAGAATTTTAGTTTTCCGCCATTTTCTTTGATCAGGACCCTATTTTACTTCATTCGTGACTAAAACAAAGATGTTGATATGAATAATACCCCTTAAGAATGCGTATATAAATAAAGTACACCTCTGAATCACTCGCTCAAACTTTATTGAGTATATTCATCAGTTTGCCATTTTTTTAATGAATTGTACTATTTCAGTTTTCGCAAATAAAAGTACAATATATTGTATAAACGTGATTTCAACTCATTTTTGTATTTTCCATAATTCTTGCTATGTTTATGTTGTGTCCCATCAAAATGTTGCATGAAGGTATACCTATTGATCACAATATATAAAGATTTTACTGCATTGCTGCACTGCACTTCTGTTCTCCATAAACTTAAATTGTGATAAAGTAATAGAAACATATTATAAATGAAATATTTCATAAATTATAAACAATTTTTACTTACTATTTAATAAGAAAATAATACTTAATAAAAACCAAAAGATCGCCATGATATTTAAACGTCCTTCGTGTAATTTGCTTCACCAAGATCATCCAAATATATATATTTCAAATTGACATTCACTTATATACCTTTTAGATAATGACAATTTTTCATAAAATTGTTCGTATTAGCTTTTCAATGCTTTAAAGGTTAATTCGAAATTCAAACTACATAATTTGTGAATAAGGGTAATAACAAAATTACCGAACTCCGAAGCAGCCTTGGGCCATCGCTTATAAAACTAGCATAGCATGTCACATTATTCAAGGTCAGAAAATGATAGCTGCCTCGTATAAACACGTAGTTATATAAGTTAGTGACACGATGTCTTTCTGAAAGTCTTAACCCTCACGAAGTACACTCTATGCCAAACATTTGGAAATCCAAGTAAAATGGGGTAATGTTTTTATATTGTTAGTGCTGCAAGACTTTGATATTGGTCTAATTCTTGAACCGTGACGACTTAATTGACACGATGTCGAAAGCCAGCAGATTCAAAAAATGGTTCTCTCAATCCAATGATGATATCAGCAAACGAACGATTTGATTAGGATGGACAATCCAGAGACACTTGCAACATTGGGAACAAGACACAGAACAAAGACAGACACAACTAAAACACACCACACAGTAAAATAAAACAATAAACAACACTGATCCCGTCAAAAAAAAAGAAAAAAAACCTAGGGACGTATACATATTAATTTAATGCATGTTACTTCGAATTTCATCTTCTGATGTCTCAGTGTCTATAACCGGACACTTTTAATTGGTCGATCGCGAGTAGTGCATATGCCGAGCGTTAATATAGATAAATAAGCGTCAGCGGAAACTGAAGAGGCAATCAAGAATGGACTATCCAGAGCCACTGGCAACATTGGGCACATCAGACACAGGACGAAGACAAACAAAACACAACACAAAAAAGCTTTTATGTAATTATCGTTGGATTTCTCAGTTTGAAGGATATATTGCTCTATTGATTTTACAAGTTGGTATTTGTCGTATTTCCGTGTTTTATCAAAACTACCAAAATATCCATTAGCAAGACAAATGTGTAAAATACAACTGTCTGCTACATTTATAGTTGATTTTGATATTAACAATCTTCCATCTATATCATTTCTTTTTCAAATTTCTATAACATTGGATGCCTACCCATATTTGAATAACAATAAAGTATGGCCGGCATTAATTATTTCGATTCTAATAGGACAAATACGGTAATTTTAAAATTCGAGGCGGTCAAGGTGATGCGCTGGTAGTGGCTATTCCATCAATCTTCTACGGAATTTTTAAAATGGTATAATGGGGAATTAAGAGATTGAAAGCGAAATTGTGGTTGAAACTGTGGCTTAAAATACCGAAAAGAATTTTATTGACAAGGTTTTATTACAAATAAACAACTTTAAATGATTAACAACGAAATTACCAGTTGAACGCAGCCAGTCGGATCGGAGATAAAAATGGAGACAGTGAACGAAGGGTAAACAAAGCCGTGTTTATAAGAGTTTAATTATGATAAGACTTGATTAGGATTTATTTAATGTTAGCTTCATTTATTTCAACAATTTTTAGATAAACAATAATAGAAAATCGCTAACCATGAAGAATTTTCTGAAAATAGTCAGTGTTTATGTAGGTGCTAAGTTGAAATCGATGATCATTTTCGACATGTTATTTGTTTTTACATTGTACCAAATGTTCATAAACTGCACAACTATATAGCAAATAGTTCATGGCACTGAGGGTCATATGGCAGTATATGGACCGATCCGTCGCCAAAAAAATATTATATGGACCGAAGCTTCTGAGGTCCATATACTATTTTTTTGGTGAAGGACCGGTCCATATACTGCCATATGACCCGAAGTGACATGAACTATTTGCTATATTATACTTTTTATCTAAAATAATGCAGGTACCTGACCGGTCCATATACTACCTGTCCATATACGAAAATAGTGACCGGCTGCGCTAACAAAGACAAATAGGGAAAACAAAAACGTAAAGTGTAATATATAATCATGCGGTGTCAAAATAATGACACCCCTGGCCATTAAAACAATCATCTCCATTAACTGTGATTATCCACGTGAGTCATGATTGGACAATTTCTAAGACAGCTGCGGAATAAATTATACTTGAAATACCATGACAAATACATTTCCACTTTCATAAAAGAGATCATGGCTGATAGATGATAATAAATGTCAATTTAAATTTTAAGGCAACAATTGGACTTTTGATAGCAATAACATTTATATGATAGTTGCTATTTACCGTATATTAATGCAGTACCAATAATTTATGCCTAAATTGTTAATAGTCAAGCGCCGAGAAGCGAAAATGTGTGACTAAATCACCGAATTAACACACACGTAAGTTGTACATCATTGGAAAGTCAATTATGAAGAATTTTAATTATAAGCAAGTGGTCAGATGATAATTTCGGCCGAATTTTGATAAAATGATGTCACAGGTCACTCCTCCAATAGTGTCTTTGAAATTAGTATTGAACTAATTCAGTATAAAAAGCAGCTAGAATATAACCCATATAACTTTAATAGTATGTTCAATCATCCAAACGTTTAACAAATTCACCACTCAATAATGCTAATAAATATAAAATCACGTTGACGTTAACAACAAAAAAGACGTTGTTTTTTCCCATAAATACTGTAGCTTTGTGCTTGTTAAAGCTGTAAATATCTTTTAGTGCGCTAAGTTAATCCACGTCAGCTCTATTCAAGTATAAGAAGAGTTTGAAGATACCAAAAGGGGTAATCAGAATCCGTATATCGAAGAAGAACAGACAACACAATGGCCAAAAGAAGAAGAACAGACAACACAATGGCCAAAAGAAGAAGAACAGACAACACAATGGCCAAAAGAAGAAGAACAGACAACACAATGGCCAAAAGAAGAAGAACAGACAACACAATGGCCAAAAGAAGAAGAACAGACAACACAATGGCCAAAAGAAGAAGAACAGACAACACAATGGCCAAAAGAAGAAGAACAGACAACACAATGGCCAAAAGAAGAAGAACAGACAACACAATGGCCAAAAGAAAAAGTATTAAAAGGACACACAACGATATAAAAAATATACATAAAACTAAAGATCGAGTTTTGAGAATGGCAACAAAGATATTTCCCTCACAGAGGCAACAACCACCTGATTGATCAATTTTGTTTTAAGCGTGCACATCTTAAAATCTAATGACACATGCCCTTGTAAAATACTGCAATTAGCCATGTTTCCCTACTTCTGCCATCCACATGGAATTTATTCCTGGTTTTAACCCGTTTCCATTCTTTTAAGCTTTTTGTTTCTAAATATAACCTGAATACGTGTTATATGAAAAGTAGCTTACACGGCCACAGACTACAATCTATGCTGGTATAAAAAATTACCCGTTATTCAATTAGATAAGTGACAATTATGAAATTGACAATAGGTGTCATAAGGGTTCAAGTGTCCTAATAATTCCACTTATATCAACTGCAGTAACTGTATCCGGTAGAACTGTTTTCGCCATATAAATCACAGTACTGTTCTGCATACCACTGAAGTAGTCTGCGGAGATACCTTTTCCCAATGCCAAACATGGCTGATGTTGCACTTCTGTGTATCGCATCCGGTGATTGTATATACGATAGATGTTATTAACTCATTAACTACATTATACAAACAATGGTTTACATATTCATGCACGGGCACATGTTGCCGCAAATCTTTTTCGCTTTCGTAGTATCATTTGAAACCACACCTGACATAGACTTGTCATTCTGTACAGGAATTTCGAATGAATTACAGTTTTTAAATTAGTTTTAGTTTGGTAAATTGAAAGTCAAGTTCAACTTTCAAACATTAATTGCTATAGATATGATGCCGATTTGAATTTTTGCAGAATATTTTAACCTATTAAATTGCAGTTCATTAAATTCATATTTAGAATTTTCAATTTATTTTAGCATTATAAAGTGCATCAACGTTAATTTCGACATCAACATGTTTTTAATCATGCTGTTCATGCTGTGCGGGTTGCCCTATTGTAGTTAGACCTAATGTCGTTAGTGATTTCGCGTTGATATATATCACGTTCTTTTCTGTTCTGTCGTTTTGTACATTTCTCACATGAACACAAATATACCCAGCCTAACTGGCGTGACTATTAAAGGCATATGTTTCATATCACCGTCTGATTGTGTCCTGTTGGTCTAGCACTGGTAGACAGCTTTAGGACAATTCGTTGTCAGTATGCAGACTTTTTTAAATCATAGTCCGCAAACAATTACACATAGAAAGATTCATACAAAACAAAATTATTTCGGGTAAAAACTCGGATGCAGTTTCTCTTTATTTGAATACTGGTGATTAAAAGAATGCATGGCCAAAAACAAAAATAGAATTCTGTTAATATGGTGACAAAAATAATTGATTTTCAATCCTCAGACAAGGTTCCGGTGATTATGTCTTGATGAGTATTTTTGTCTTGTGTGTTTGTTGAAATATGTCTTCGTTATTCAGGAAAGCATGTTTATTCATAAATGCGAGTGTTATGTAATACGATATGAACATGGTTTTGCTAAATAATGTTCCAAGTCGAAAACTATGAACGATTAAAAATTTAATTTGAATGTACCCTGAGTGTTACCTTTGTGTGGCTTTTCCGAGTAGCAAAATAGTTTTGCTGGTTTCAAGGACATGAACTACTAAGAATGTGTACAGTAAGCAATGCCACATCGATTGCTATTGTCAGAACAATGTCTCATTGAATAACTGGGGTTTTATTTTAAAAACTGGTGGAATAAATGAGTATGTATTTGAGAGTTTGGTTATCTTAATCTCTATGAGTGTTATTTGTTGAATATTTTATCAGTTAAAGAAAAACGATTAAATGCTACCGATTTAAGTTTCAAAGATGAATTATACAAACCATAATTTTATCAACATACATTTATAATAATAATTTATAGGGGTTAGGGCTATAATGTTTAACGCCACTTTCCACAATATTTCAGTTATATCGCAATCTAATTAAAATTAGATCTCCGTACTTGCTCCCTATTTTCTATCGCTTGTTTTGAAGTCGCCGCCTGGCTACCATGATATTGATTGGATATATCGTGACGGTCATTTGTATTGGTGGAGGAAACTGGAGTGCCCGAAGAAAATAACCGACCTGTCGCAAGTCACTTTAATCTCATATAATGTTGTATCGAGTACACCCCACCAAGAGCGCGGGATACGAACTCGCAACCTTAGCGGTGATAGAAATTGAGTCCATAAGTAGTCATAAATCCAATTTACGATACGATCACGACCGTGACGGCCCCCACCAATATTGGTGATATATAAAATACAAAAGATATGAAATAAAAAAAAACACAGGCAACACGAAATAAAACATGTTGAGCTTAGCTGTTACCTTGCTTCCAGACCAACAATGGCCTTTTTATATCTGTATGTATACATGATTTCAATTTACAAAGAAAATTGCAAGAAACACAAACCACGAAAACATTTTCAATCGGAATCCGTTTATATTTATTACATAAGTATTCAAATTATCGGATTCTGTGATCATTATAAATAGACACATTTGTTACGTAGTTTGGCCGACATTCCACAAGGTAAAGATGTTTGGAACAACGTTACATAGCAATAGAGCATTAGCTGTTAAAACACTACTTATAAACGCACTGCAATACGTTATCGGATATTTGCAGGCATGTCGTTGAAACATATTACAAATTACCCGACCAATTACAAAATAAAATATTCTACATTTTAGCTGTTCACAGCTACAGAATATCACGTCGTAATGATATTTGCCTGCTGAATTCTGCATTTTATTGCATACTTTCAACCTTTCCCAGCAAATCCATTAATAAGGAAAATTTATGAGAAATGAAGTGTAAATATATGCAATGTTGTTGGGTAGACTATTATAGCTGCATTCTGCATAATAAAGCAAAAAAAAAAAAAAATACAACGCTGTCCGAATATTTCCACAATTCAATAGAAAATGGCAGAAAGAGACAAAATCGACCTGTGACTAAAATACATCAATAGATTCAGAAATTCACAAAAGGTAGGAAGATACTAAAAGGGCAATAAGAAGTCGGAATTCGTAAATGAACACACAATGCAAAGAGACGAAGACAAACAGTATCTAAAAAAATACGACACAGAAAACAACCCAAGATAATCGAGCAACAGCAATCCCACTAAAACAAGGGAGATATCATGTGCAATTTAGAAATATCAGATCAACATGAATACAGACAAACGGCGATATGAACCACAATCATGCACAAATAAAATTAGTGGTATTATTCAAATAAAGATGAGCAAATGTTATGCATAATATGCTATGATTTTGTATTCTGCACACGCCAATGAAATACAGAGATATCTCCCTCCAAACAAAATAGATCTGTGTAAGCTATTCTAGGCATGGGACTATCGTCCACATATCTTGTAAAACATTTGGAATAGTTATGTTGGCTATTCAAAACATGTGGGCCTTTGTTCACATTTATTGTCAAACAGCTGAAATATTCCAGAAACGCGTCATCCACACAAACATGTTATATCTACGTTTGTATTAATCTCTGCAGGACAATACTCTTATCAAATGAGATCAAGCATCAGCTAGAAATAAATGTAGTGCTAAACAATTATTGTCTTCGTGTGAGATGAACTTCCGTCATTGTTATTAACTCCTTGAATGTCGACAACTTTGGATATTCATCTCACAGGAAGGCAATAATTATGTTTTACGTCATTCATCCTTTCGTACTATGATCGTGACCGGCGAATAATCAAACCGGTTAAACCAAATACCAGCTAACATTTACAGTGTTTGTGAATGGACTTCAAATTCAATTATGCCAGGAAGAAGAGTTTGAAGATACCAAAGGGGTAATCAGAATCTGTAAATCGAAGGAGGACTTACAACACAATGGCCAAAAGAAAAAAGGACTAAAGAAATGACAACAATCTACAAAACATACGCATAAAACTAAAGATAGAATAACACGAACCTCACTAAAAACCGGGGCTGAACTCAGGTGCTCCGGAAAGGTAGGCAGTTCCTACGCAGTAGTATATAAGGACGGACAAAGTCACATTTGCGGTGGTGCTGTGCGGTGGTGCAACCGGAAGTGGCCCTGACCGGAAGTGACGTCGCCGAAAGTGACGTCATAGAACCGAAAGTGACGTCAGTTGAACAGTGAAAAGATATTGAAAATATGGAAGAAAAGTAAATTGAATAGTGAAATGATATGGAAAATATGGAAGAAAAGTAAGTTGAATAGTTAAAAGATTTTGAAAATGCAGAAGAAAAGTAAGTTGAATAGTGAAAAGATAGGGAAAATATGGAAGAAAGCCAAGTTGAATGGCGAAATGATTTGGAAAATATGGAAGAAAAGGAGGTTGAATTGTGAAATGATATGGAAAATATGGAAGAAAGGCAAGTTGAATAGTGATAAGATATGGAAAAATATGGAAGAAAGGCAAGTCGAATTGTGAAATGATATGGACAATATGAAAGAAAGATAAGTTGAATAGTGAAAAAATATGAAAAATATGGTAGAAGAGTAAGTTGAATAGTGAAAACATATGGAAAATACAGAAAAAAGTAAGTTGAATAGTGAAAAGACATGGAAATTATGAAAGAAAAGTAAGATGAATATGGAAATTGAACCAATGAGATGACAGAATCCAGTATCCAGAGCAGCAGCAGCAACCATACACGTTTACCCCAGAGCAGCAGCAACAGCGTTGAAATTCCACCCAAAACACGCTACAAACAAAAACAAAACGAAACACATTATGAAAATATCACACATTAACAAAACCGCAACAAGTCAACAAAATAGTGATTAAGATGTTGAATAAACACGAAAATTAGAGGAAGGAATCAAGAAACGTCAAGATCTCTGAAAATATAGCAAAAATGCAATGCGGACGTGATAGACTACTTGGAGCACATATCCGAAAACAGTAGGTGAAAACCACTATTGAAATATATTATATTATATGAAAATAAAACGGGCAGATAACCAGTGAAAGGGCTAGTTCCGGTAACCACGCTAAATATGAGACGCAGACGTCCTAGAGAACACCCCAAGGGTTTACATAGGTAAAGTCCAGACGGAATCCCTATGGGTGATGACGTCACTTCCGGTCAAAAGGCCCCACTAGGACGAATATTGCACAACTTCCGGTTGCGCATGCGCACACCCCTTCCACCCCTTCGGGTGACCTTCGGGGTCACGGGACTTCATATAGCCCTGTCGGTCATGCGCAATGACACACTTTGCAATACTACGATAGTAGTAGTACAAAATGTACCGGTTGCGCATGCGCAGCACATACTTCCTGTTACGTGACTTCCGGTAGCACCACCGCACCGCACAATCGCAAATGTGACTGTCCGTCCTTATATACTACTCTGAGCAACTAGTGGCACCCGCCTACATTTGTTTCCCATGGTAGGTGTATTTGGAGACTGGATCATGGGTGAATAATAAGTTGTTTTTTTAACAAAATGGATGTTTAATAGCAAGGGGCATTTTCTACCGATGCACTTGTAATTGGAAAAATACATTTCTTACATACATTTCCTCTGTGGGTTAGGTTTAGGGTTGTAATGTCTAGCGCCACTTTCAGCAATAGTTCAGTTATATCGTGATGGTTAGTTCTATTGGTGTAGAAAACCGGAGTACCCTGAGGAAACCACTGACCTGCCTCAAGGAATTGACAAACTTTATCACATAATGTTGCATCGAGTACACCACGCCATGAGCGGGATTCAAAATCACAACTGTAATGGCGATAGACACTGATTGCACACTAGGTAGTGGTCAACTCAACTACCTTAAAATCACGACTACGACGGCCCCTTTTTCCTCTATAGACTTTAGCATTACTTCATATATTAAACGTATAAAATGATAATACAGTCAAATCTGTATATAAAGGCCACCCAAGGGAACCTAAAAATTTGACCTTTATGAGCAGTTGTCCTTTATATACAAATTACTTAATTAATAATATACGTTTATTTTGGCCGATATGAAACATACATGACAACACATAGCAATCTACACTTTACATGTACAGGCAAGTTTAAATAGGCGTGCTACACAACTTTATAAAATCCGCCTTATATGTTAAAAAAGTACAGATATATAATACAATATGTATATGTTGTCATACATGCTGAACTTATAAGGGAGTGAGGGCGGGTGAATTTTTGCGTCTAATCGCTTTAATATTTTCTAAATAATGACTACATTTACTACCCAGAGTCAGAGTGAGTAGATTTCATTAGAAACCATTCGGGTGGAAATAACGATCAAAGGGAAATAATCAAAAGAAAAAGCTATTACTACCGCCGCATAATTAACGGCTTTTTAAGGAAAAAGCTACCAATTACTTGGTTTGAAAATGAAACTAAATAAATAATATACGTTTATTTTGGCCGATATGAAACATACATGACAACACATATCAATCTACACTTTACATATACAAGACAGTCAAGACACAAAAAAACATTTAAATAGGCGGGCTACAAAACTTTATAGAATCCGTCAAACAAGCACGTCAAACAAATAAATTAATAAAATCAGTAAGGAAATTTTGAATTGATAAAGATATTAAAATGAATTATAAATAGATACATAGTCCTATTAACGTGATAACGATTGAATCCAAGAAATGAAACACTTCCTTGAAAATTCAATTTCAAACATGAAGGATGAGATACTCCTTCAACTGTTAGAACTACCCAGGGAATGAATCGGACACTCCCCTGAAAGTAGACCCTTACATCAATAAATTAGGAATCCAAAGGATGAGTCACTCCCTTGAAAACAGATGGAATCCCCTGATCAGGGAAAACTTTCATCTCTGTTGACAAATTGTTGACCTTATTACAAAAAACATCAATGATAATAAAAATGGAGACATTTATTTATCAAAGATATGTTGTTTTTTAACAGAAATACAAATCTTGATTCACATACATTGCATATACATGTAATTTATCTGTTAAAATCAATGATAAAATACAAAAGTGAATTTATCGTCCAAATGTCTAATTGTTTGCGTATACAGTAATCTCAATGAGTCATTTGAACGTTCGTTTTTAGTCTGTATTGATGTTAGTTGTGAACATTTTAATGTGATATTTGCAGTTTGTTCTTCAATCTAATTTCTAAATTTACAATTAGTTGTTTAGAACATTCATTGAAGGATTCATTGTGAATGACTGATATATTGTTTAGTCAAATCGTGTTAGGGGAGCGGAGATATTTTGCTATCATTTAAACATCTGCGAGTTACTATCTTTCCAATGTATAATGGAACAAATCGCAAATAAAGATTTAAACAATTGACGTAACTTATTGTCTTAGTGATTGTATTCATCGTGATCTTTGAAATCGAAGGCATTAATACATAAGTAGGGTACATGATTCATTCAAAGTTTCAACGTTGATGGTCGTATCAAGATGACATGGCTTATATGCTGCATACACATACACTCATTAAAGCGTTTTATTACAAACTCTTTTTATCCTGATCACAAATTTAAATAAAAACTTAGATATCAAATAAAGTGCGCACGACGATGTTCTATAATAACCTTCATTACGTACGCTCAAGATCAAAAGATTAGAAAGCCAAATCATTTATAAAGTTTTGAGAGGAATAAACCGGAGGATCTAAACAGGATAAATTGATAGCCATAGTCAGCTAAGGGCACCTATGACCGAGGAAGGAGAACCTTCGTTTTAATAATATGCGAGCGTTAGCGAGCTCTTCATGGTATAAAATGTGTACTTAGGATTTTTTGACAAATATGGCTGCACATACTGAAGGATAAAAAAAAATTATGCGCATTGTAAACACGTTCCGTGTAACACACTAACGCAATCAACTAATGAAGATCTTATTAACATAAAGCGCAAAGGTGATCCTAAGTCTCGTACTCTCTCTCGTTCGTCCGATACCACTGAAACCCGGAACCCGTGTGTAATAAAAGTCATTTTGTTAGCTTGTTTTACTTATATTGATATTTTTTAATTTATTAAATCTCTTCTGACATACTGACAAGAATTTCTGTTTCTACGCGGAAGCTAACTTTTAAGATTTCGTAAGGAACGACAGTTCGATTGAATGAGACTAGATTCGGCCCTAAGAAAAAGTCGTCCCCGATATATCTTGGCTCAAAAAATCTCGACACTTTTTGATGCACTGGATGAGCGTGAAATTGCCAGAAAATTTTCAGATTTGCGAGCATTCATGGCCGTGCCTGATTCATATTCATTACAGATATTAGAATACCTCACATATCATAATTTAATACGATTGGTTTAGATAGCACCACGTGATAGTTTTTTTATTCGGGTATTTTTTTCAAAATCTCAGCTGCCGTGTGATTACTCAGGAGATAAACCTATCTGTTTCACCAAAGGGAGATAATGATTACGTCATCAGTCGTCTGTAGACAGGTGTCTCGTTACTCGTCGAAGGATGTTCATTTACTCTGGGTAATCTGTTTCTTCAAATAAAACTGTCTGTCGTGAGATTAAGCAAATGTGTATAAAGTGACATTAAAACTCCAACAATCAAATGAATCAAGTTATCAAGGCAAATATTAAAAGGAAGTCTGCTGAAAGTTGTATACACTGAACCGACTTGAATCAGATGAAATTGGCATAATATCAGGTTTGGTTCATGTGGGATTTCAAAAGATTGTTTCGGTATTATAAAACATTTACGGCCTGGTTAGGAGGTGGATATCCAGAATTATCAACCCACCAAGGCTATTTTCCCTCGGGATAAAGCCCTCGGGGAAACAGTCTTAGATGGGTTGATAATTCTGGATATACACCTCCTATCAAGGCCGTAAGTGTATATGATCACATGACTGAGGTGAGTTATTTAATGTTTACATTAACATTACAGGCTTAATGACAGATGATGGATAAGTCCATCAGTCCAATCAAACATTAATACTTTTTTTATTTGATCATAAGTTTGAAAAATAAATACAATTGAGAAAATTCCATGATCAGGTTAACCGCTACGGAATATCTGTGTCATATATGGCCACGGATATGTTCAGTTTATCGTTATCACAAGGAAGACCTTTCATGACTTACTACCGTGTTAATAGCAAGAGTAAAATGACGGGTGCCAGATTTGGAGCAGGAGCTGCCTACCATTCCGGAGCACTTGCGTTCACACCCGTGTTTTAGTATGGTTCGTCAGATTCGGTCGTTAGTTTTATATGTAGTGTTTTGTAAATTATTGTTTATCCTTTTGTCCATTTTCTTTTTGGCCGTTGTATTGTCTATCCTTTAATTTACTGCTTCTGATTACCCCTTTGGTATACACTGAAGACAAGAATGAAAACAGAAGGAATTGTGCTTAGTGTAAAAGATGCTCCGAAACGATGATTGGTTTGAAGTTGTAAGCATGTTCCTCGATGCACATACTATCACTGATGTGCTTTGCTCGAAGTGGACTTCTGATCGCATCCACTTTCGAAGTGACATTGCTCTGAGAAGCTCATTCTCGCAAAAAAAATCAACGATAGTATATATTTATCGTATAAAACACAAGTCAGTGCTATTGTTGACGTCTTGCACAATAAATTTGATATCACGAATTTTAAAATTTCATTTCGAAAACAAAGACTATATATTAATTGTAGATAGTGAGTTAGATTGTACTATATGTTTGGGTTAGGTGTTTACTCACATGTGGAAAGCTCTTGCATTAAAGCATCATTTCACTATTTATTTTTTGACCAGTAGAAAACACAAACCGTATGCCTAGCATTTGTCTTTTCAATGGCAACGTCCTTAATTGTCAGTAGTTATTAGTTGGTGAATATTTCATGGCTTTTTCATGTCCATATGGTGTAAGCATCCTGTTAATAGTGTTGTTATTGGGCTTTGTTTTTTGTAGTAATATGATATACATTATATTATATTGATCCAATCTTGAAACAGGAACAAAAAGGTGCTGTGGTCATTAATCTTCCCTTCTTGAGAATGATAATTTCAGTGACATAAACAAGATAAATGTATGAACAAAACAAGTAATCTGGACCAAATTACTTCAATTCTGAACGAACATTAACTTCCGTAGATCATGAATACCACAATACAAGGCCGGTAAATGACCTGCTACATGCACACATTATTTCTTGTGGTGAGACAGGCACAAATGGTGCTGTGGTCATTAATCTTCTCTTCTTGATAATGAGGATTTCACTGGCATAAACAAGTTAAATGTATAAACAAAACAAGTCATATGCATCAAATTACTTTAATTCTGAAAGAGGATAAAGTTCCATAGATCATGAATAGCACACTACAACGAACTGTTACATGCATACGCTATCCATGTAGAACTTCCGCATTGCATGACTTTATTGTCAATTCTCATTAACAAGGACAAGATAATATTACGCCAACGTCAAATTCAGTTTGGAACAAAACTAACAAAACTCTTTAACGAGATATCACTCAGTTACTGCGACGCGTGTATCTAGCTCCTCTTTGAATATATATATAGGGGGAATCACGCATAAACATCTGCCACGTGACCGGTAAAATAAACAGTCGCAGTAAATGTAACCTTATAAGTTTGACTGGTCGGTCGGGAAACTTAATTGTTCTATGGGAACCGATTATCATAGAAACTATAGAAAGAGTAAAATAACAAGGTCTTTCAAGAATGGACAATCCAGGTAAACTGGCAACATTGGGTACACAAATTACAAGACGAAGACAGACAAAACAAACAACATAACACAATATGTATTGGACACACAACTATACGCAAGCAAGCGCAAATAACGTAAATAAGACATTAACCCTCCTACTAACAACTGGAAGGAAAGATGAATCGCACATAAACTAGACATTATTGAAGATACAAATGCTAATTTTTAATGCACCAGATGTGCACATATGCAATCACTTGTGCACCGTCAGTGTTGTGTTCGACTCAAGACTAAATCTGCCCCAAATCTAGAGCTGAATGCTACACTAAGTCTATCCACAAGTTCACTAACCTAATATACGGGTTCAAAAAAGGTGGAAGATAAACATGAGGTAATAAGATATGATTCTAAGAACTGACAATTCAGTGACCGAAATAGAACCATGAACTCGTGTTGGGTAATTGTCTACATAATTGACAGAAACAGAACAATCTTATAATCATACCATGGCTGATTCATGATTAATTTGATTCGGGTATATTTCCATGGTAGTAGCCATTAATTGCACACCGACTCAATAAAAGGCTAGTTTCAAACAAAGTAAAATAATTCAATATACTTTCACTTAAATATGTTTTAAACCTTTTAAGATTCTCTCGGAATTCTAAAAAAAACAGGTCGCTATGAGCAATGCTAGATATGGACTTAAGACAGTTTGAAGATACCAAAGACGTAATCTGAACCCGTAAATCGAAGACAATGCCATGGGCGAATGCTTCATTTGCATACTGTTTATTTGTTCAGTTGTAATATTAGACATAGCTTACGTCATCAACATATCTTAAGGAGTTTGTGTGAAATAAACTGATAATTTATCTAGCACCAGGTGCAGTATCCCTGTCTAAAACATTTCTCATGTTGTATGATTCATGATTGTCCAATTTCACAAGATCCACATTTTAAAAAAGGGTACGACGGGTACCTGGTTTCACATATCTCTATAAGATTGTCGTTTCCCTTTTAGAATTAAAATATTGATCAACCCCAAGAACGTTATCGTCTGTGACAATGGCGTATTTCTTTATATTTCGTATAATGTCAAATCAGGATTAGTATCGGACGGCTTGCTGTCATTGATTTTGTCATCTTCTGAGTCACTTGTAGTTTCGGTCGATGTTTCTGCTAACTGTGATTCGATAAGATTATTTTTCCATTCGTAGAAAAAACAAACCGTATGCTAGGTATTTTTCTTTCCAATAGGAACGTCTTTAATTGTAAGTAGTTATTTTGTTGGTGAATGTTCGATGGCTTTATAATAATATGCATCCAATTACTTCTATTCTGAACGAAAATAAACTTCCGTAAATCATGAATACCACAATAGAAGGCAAGTGAATGACCTGCTACATGCACACATTTTCCTGTGCTGAGACAGGCACAACAAGGTACTGCGGTCATTAATCTTACTTTTTGATATTGAGAATTTCAGGGGCATAAATAAGATAAATGTATAAACAAAACAAAAACTCTGCACCAAATTACTTCAATTCTGAAAGAGCATTAATTTCCATAGTTCATGAATACCACAATACAGGGCCGGTGAATGAACTGTTACATGCTTAAGCTAATTATGTGGACTTTCCGCGTTACATGCCTTATTGTCTGTCCACTCTCATCAACAAGGAAAAGATACTATAACGCCAACGTGGTAAACACTTCCCGGTCCTTTCCTCATTCATGACTTTTCACCGGGTTTGTAAATAGATGAACACGACGGAGGTCACCCCCGGTTTTTAGTGAGGCTTCTGTTATTCGATCTTTAGTTTTATATGGTATGCTTTGTAGATCGTTGTTTGTCCTTTTTCTGTTGGTCATTGTATTGTCTGTTCTTCTTCGTTTGATTCTGATTACCCTTCTGTGATCTTCAAACTCTTCTAAAATTTAGCTTGGAACAAGATAACAAAAATCATTAACGAGATATCACTCGGTTAATGCGACACCTGTATCTATGAGTAAGCACACATAAATGTTTGCCACGTAACCGGTATAATATAAAGTTCTAGTAAATGTAGCATTATTACTTTGACAGATTGGGAAATTGAGTTGTTCTGTGCGAGTTGATTATCATAAAATCTATAAAAAGAGTAAAATAACATAGATTATTCTTAAACTAGAAATTATTGAAGATACAAAATGCTAATTTAATGCACCAGATGTGCATATATATAATTACATTCACATCATCAGTGTTACACTCTACAAAAGACTACAGTTGTATACTGAACAAATACTCGTCATAACTTCGTTAACATAATATATGTAAAATACAAGGAGTAATAAGATACAGACAATGACCGAATATTTCATTTGCATATTGTTTATTTGTTCAGTTGTAATCTTAGATACAGCTTACGTCATCAACATGTCTTAAGGAGTTTGTGTGAAATAAACTGATAATTTATCTAGCAACAGGTGAAGTATCTCTGTCTAAAACATTTCCCATGTAATACGACAATAACTTAAATTTAACTCCAGACGAGATATCAAAGCCGTAAGCAGAGGTTGTAAAGGGACGAAAACCTCAGAATACAATGACCAAAAGAACAAAAGGGTAAACAACGATCTGCAAAAAAAAAACAGACATAGAAAACTAAATATTGAGCAACACGAACCCCAATTACTTATGTGTTTCTTCCGATGTGTAAGCAGTTCCTGCTGCATTAGTGGCACCCGTCGTACTTCTTGAGATTTTTTTATTTTCCTTTCCTTATCAAACAGATAACACTGACAATTCTTGATTTATAGATGAACAAAAAGAAAAAAATACAAATCACAAGACATTACTTTCTTACACATTAACGACATTTTATTGTTGTGATGACTCTTAATTTGCAATAACATATTACCTACTTTTAGGAAATTATTTTTACTTTTACTTGAATGGAGTGCATTTATTAGATCTAAGTTGCTACACCCAGGTGCAAAATGAACCAGTCTAGCTTATCAAACGTCATAGAAAAACTATCGAAGGGGCAATCAATGATGGCAAATCCAAAGACACTGGCAACATTGGACACACAGTACACAGAACGAACACAGCAAAACATAAAATACAACACAGACAACTAAAGACATAAGAAACAAATGTACCAGTTAAATAAGAGGGTTAGGCATTTGTTACCATTAAAATAACAAAACTATACATAGTCGTTCTGAACAAAAATCAGTAAATTGTTAAACCTTCAGATGTCTTGATGATGTTCAAGCTGTTTGATATTGCGAAGCAAACTTCATAGTATCCAACATAGTTCTTAAATAATGTAATTATTATTGAACTAAGGTTCTCATCCCTCAGGCATATGTGACTTTAGCCGATTTTGGCTATTCTGTTTATGCTCTTTGGTTTCTTTTGCTCCCAAACAGTTTTAAATTATTTGACTTTCCAATGTTTCGATATTGAGTGTACCCGATGAAGGCTATTCCAGAGACGCGCCGTACTAACTAAATTATATAAACTATTTTTATTGCACAAAAAAACACTTTTTAAATATTGATTTGCAACTGTTAATCATCCCACCTACAACACAAAATATCAGAAATATATCTCGGTAGATTGTTCAACTCAATATACTTCAATTTTGACACTGTTCTTAAGGATTGGCAAACCTATGTAATTTCTACAGCCATCTCATATGTCACTGCATCTACGGAAGTTCTATATAATCATCATAATAATGTCAATATAAAGGGTGATTAATTTATGATATAACGTTAATATAAAATATTATATTTGACAGCCATTATCAATATTTGTCAGATATTATGTTCTTATTTGTCTTTTTTTACACAATTATTATCATTAGTGATTACGTCTATGTTATTATATCGCGATTAACCCACCACTCCGTCACTAGTAACCCTGTATTGTGTTTGATTTATATATAATATTGTTTGTGTTAAATTATAGATAACAATATTTTGTGTCGCTTTTTATAGATAATAATTACTGTAATGAAAACATCTTAATTTTGGTTCCCACGCATTTTTGAGAAACTACCACTTTTTCTTAATGTTCAAGACTGAGAGAGGGATATAATTATATTTATTACAAGACCAGACTAGATATCTATTCGATTGTTACCCCCGGGCTAATTGTTATAGGTGCACATGAAACATGTCTAAATAAAACCCTCAATAACCTGGAATCATATATAAGGTGAACTTTAAATACAGTCCAAATGTAGGAAATCATTGTTCATTTAACATGCCTAAACCGAACATATGTCAATTACGAACACAGATATATAGGGTAAGGGAAAAGGGCTGTGGTATTTAAAGCCACTTTCAACACTATTTCAGTGATATCGTGGCCGGGGAAACCTGAGTATCAGGAGAAAACCACCGAACTGTCACATGTTATTGAAAGACTTTATCACATAATGTTGTATCGAGGACACCTCGTCTGAACCGGATTCGAGCTCACGACGTTAGTGGTGATATGCACTGGTTGCATAGGCAGTTGTAAATCCAACTACCATACAAACACGACCACGACCCACTCCCTCCCCCCTCCTCCCCCCCCCCCCACAAACACATAGGTATACACTCATTTAAAAGAACATTCTACTATTACTACGCAATATTCTCGAGAAAATGTGCAAGAGCAAAAATTACATCTAATGAAATGTGTATGACATTCCATCGAAATAATAACAGATGAAAGAACATTTGGCTCATAAAGGATATATATGAATCGGCTACACCACAAAAAAAACTTAAAAGCACCACACTGATGAACCTTTTCAGCAATAAGTGCAGATACTTTGGCGATATTTTTGATTTGTTGTGCTTACAACGCGTTTCTGGAATAACTGTCATCAAGTACGCTTAAAGACAAAAGTATGGCATCCCAAATAATTTAATAGTCTGTGTGATCACGTAGACCAAAAGATCTAAACAGGATGGATAGTATCGGCTAAGGTGACCTATACCTGAAGCAGAAGGACTTTAGTCTTAACAATAATTACCATTATTTAGGAACTGTAATTTTCAATAATGTATATATCTAATAAATACAATAACTAACAAAAATTACCATTATTTAAGAACTGTAATTTTCAATAATAGATATATTTACTAAACCATGTCAGTACCGAATAACTGAATATTGACAGGATGATACTTGCGGGGACCAATATTCCAATAACAGAGGTATCGATCAACTGATAGGAGGAAAAACTCAGATATTTCTGGAATATTCCTAATTTTCTGACGTTCATAACACGATTTTCTTTAGGAACTTAAGTTGAACAAGGCATCGCAAGCGACTCATATTTTGTTTATACATATCCGTTTCTCAAAGTAAATTTAACATACGCGTTTTCGAAAATAAGACGATGTCTGTTACGATTTCCACACAAAAATGATGTTCTGTTCGTCTTTACCTCCAGTCGTTTGTAGGAGAGCTAATGTCTTACTTACGTTATTTGCATCGTACAAGGTCCAGTTTTCGTGGGGGTTCTCTTTTCGTGGATTTCCCGGAAGTCTCGAGATTTCGATCGTGACGTCACATTTACTAGAGTTTTAGCTGTAACTAGGAAGTGGAACGTCGCTGGTGTTTATTCACATTTGCTGTACAATATGCGGTCAAAACAGGGCAATTTACTTATAATTGCATCACAACTATGATTTTCTTTAAATTTTACCATTACAAAATTTTGCCTATGTTTAATCATCCAGAAATCAAGTTCCTGCAGTGAGAATTCCAATGTTTACGCGTGCGTATTTTTAGTCACTGTACGACGTCATACAACTTTGAGGCCAATGCTATTTTTGTGATTTCCTTGGCCTTAAAGAACAATTTGAAACATACCCACGAAAAGTGGACTCTTTCGGTCCCCTAATTTTGTTTATACGGCTTCACTATTATCGTTTATTATTGTATTAAATTGAGCATGCATTTTTCTGAGGATATGTGGATAACAGGATGGGATATCAGTGTTAAAGGTAAGCAATTCCATATTTAATTGTATTTGTTAATTTTATTGTTATTTCCACGATAATGCTCAAGTCCACGAAAAGTGGACACACGAGGATATATGTTTGCGTATAGTGGTGTCCAACACATATTGTGTTGTGTTTTTGCTTTCTTTTTCTTCGTCTTGTATACCCTATTTTGCCAGTTTCTCTGGATTGTCCATTTTTGATTGCCCCATCGGTATTCTCTAACGTTTATTTGGCAGTTTCTCTGGATTGTTCATTTTTGATTGCCCCTTCGGTATTATCTAACGTTTATTTGCCAGTTTCTCTGGATTGTTCATTTTTGATTGCCCCTTCGGTATTCTCTAGCGTTTTTTTGCCAGTTTCTCTGGATTGTTCATTTTTGATTGCCCCTTCGGTATTCTCTAACGTTTATTTGCCAGTTTCTCTCGATTGTTCATTTTTGATTGCCCATTCGGTATTCTCTAATGTTTATTTGCCAGTTTGTCTGGATTGTTCATTTTTGATTGTCCCTTCGGTGTTCTCTAACGTTTATTTACCAGTTTCTCTGGATTGTTCATTGTTGATTGTCCCTTCGGTATTCTCTAACGTTTATCTCTATCATATATTGTCTTTTTATTTATGGTGACATTCCATTATCCTCCTCATGTAGTGTTTGCATTTCTCAGCTGGTTCGTTTTACACAAATTTATAACAGTGTTTCTGAATGTTAATAACCGCAAACTTGATAACGGTTAACTTTTACGATAAAATACCTTGGTCATAAGTATAGAATATTAAAAAAATATCACTAAATTTCCTACCGCTATAAATATCATGCATAAGAATATGTGCATATATCTGATCAAGAACGAAGAGTTTCAAGATACCAAAGTGGTAATCGGAATCCGTAAATCGAAGAAGGACAACATCTGATAAATAAGATCTGATCAAAAGTGTATTTTCAATAAGAATAGATTGAAGATACCAAAGGGATAATCAGAATCCGTAAATCAAAAAAGGACAGACAATGTTTCTGACTTCAATGACCGTAATCCCGTGTTAAAGGAAAGAACATTTTACACCAATGATACTATTTCCGCTAAGAAATGAAAACTTTCAATAAATATACAATATACGTATATTGTCGGAAAATATAAAAACATATAGAAACAGTTATAAAACAGAGACTTGGACAAGCTTTTCTAACCTGTTTCGTAGCTAGTGCAAATTAATTTTATACTTAACGACAATGTGCGTATATTGTTTTTATCTTGCAATATCAAAAAGTCCAAAACATCTGCCAAATTATCTGAAAATAATTGGTTTAATCGTTATCAATGGAGTCATCTGTGACGTTAGATCTTATACGTTAGAAATATGTCAAATTTGCTGGTTCAACTAAATTAAATCAGTTCATGCATATTTAATTCCATATTATATTACTATTTTATGTCAATATTTGATTCCAGAAAACTGATTCATGCTGGTCTCCCACGGATACCAATAATGTCTTTAGATATTTATTACTAATTTATATTAAATCTGTTATGAGTATCAGTTATGATTTGTGTTGTCTAAAAAGCAATGTTTTGAGCCAACATATTTAACTTTCCTAGATAGTCATCTGTACAATACGAGCATTCATTGACCTTGCTATTCATGTTGCTATTCATTTTTATTATAGTCTATGGTATGATTAAGCGAATGCGAATATATTCACATTTTCTAATCGTTTGTCTATATATGTATTGTTGTTGGAGAGCCAATGAGTAGGATGAGACAATTGGGATCATCGTAACCGGTTTAGCCTTGCTATCTATTGTTTCCTGTTCCAATGTTAGACTCTGAATTTCCAATGTCATGTGCCATTGTCTTGCTTATCTTCAATGATTTAAAAATTTAGATGATATGTAGTTTTCATTGGTAGAATTATTGGCAATCACTATTTACAAAATTCTGTTCAGACTCGAACATGTATACCAATAAAAATGTAAATATTTCTTCATGGAGATTATAAACACATTTTAAATGTGAATAAAAATGTAGATATTTAGCTTAGTGCATACGAGCGTTTCTGGAATAGCCGTCATAAAGTACGCTCATAGTCACAATATTAGAAATAGAAAGACCTTTAAAGTCTGGAAGGAAATTAACCAAGGGGCCTGCATAGGATAGCCACAAATGTCCTAGATTAGCCAATCCATGAAGAAGATTAGACTTAATTATGATAGATTACATTGCTTAGGAACTGTAAATTCAAACATAATAATATATAATAAACCATGCTGCTGCTGCAACACTGACTACTCGTTGGATGATATCCACCGTGAGCTATAGTCCACCTCCAGAAATATCATCTCAGTGATGGTAATATAAACTTATTTATTAAATTTTGTTCGCACGGTGTGTTTTTGGAATGACCTCCTTCAGATACTCTCATAGTCAAAAGCCGAATTATTTAAAAGTTTTTATGAACAAGTAAATCAAAGAGTCTACACAGGATATATGATAGTGATGTTAGCTTAAACATCAAGCAATGTATGACTTAAAGCAGCATTTGCAGTAGTGCCTACCGACACAATTTGTGTGCGGAGCTTATCATCAAAAATCCCCGTTGATATGAACAGCATATTTATGAAACTGTATGTCAGATGACCAACGTGACCTAAAGTCACATACCGCAGATATTTGACTTTTCGAAGTGATTTTTGTAGTTATTAAACTGATGAGGAATATTATTTTTAATAAGACTGAAAGTTCCGTAGGGAGGAACACTAATGACCATGCCTGTCAAACATTTTGCCCCAAAAGTAACTGTGAAACTATGTATCATTGATTTTTCCTCCTTGAGATAATCGTGGTCAAAATTATGAACAATCTGAATGTTTGCTCCGCTCACAGCTATTCATACCCACGGTCCCAGTTTAAAAGGTCGCCATTTTGCACATACGTGGAAACACTTGCTTGACCGCATCAGTGTTCTCCATTGAATTTGTGTTAAAATATACAATGATTTAATGGTTTCAAAAGTATTATTACATTACAGCTTTTATTTAATTACGATTCTTGATTGAATTTTGGAACTGTCTCGACAATGTGGGATTATACGTTTTTCATTTTATTGCCACGGTAATTCACACTGATGTCTTTTTGGTAAATTGATAGTGCCTTCGTAGATTATTTTCAGACAAATGTCGATTTTAAAAGCAATTACCTGGATAATGTTGAAATAATGAATAATAAATTCGGATAAAATTGAGAATTTCACGACAGTATTAGAAATTTTCTTAAGGAATTTGAAAAATAGACCATATTATTAAAAAAAAAAAAAAAAAAAAAATAATCATCTTTTAAAAAGAGAATTACAGTTATATTACAATTCCCTAAAAGCGTGTATCGTTCTCAAATGACAATGTATCTTTTCCATTTTACGTAGATTTTTTCTTTCCACTATCACCGACAAGAACATTACAGGACATGACTATGTACATATGAGTAACATGGCGGATGTCTCATTAGAAACAGGGGCAACTTTTCCTTTGGGAGCACTTGGCTTCATCTCCAGTCTTGGTGGGGTCCGTGCTGCTTATTTTATTTAGTTTTCTTTCTTGTTGTGTTGTGTGTTGTTGTCCTCGTCATGTGTATTGTGTTTCCAATGTTGCCAATGTCTCCATAATGTTCATTCTTGACCCCCCTTCGGTTTTTGCTAACGTTGTTTTCTCCCAAATAAATAATATGTTCTTCTATATTTGGATATTGTTTATTTGCTTGGTTGTTCTACTGCATACAGCTTACGTCAGTAGCGCGTCTTTAGGAGTTTGTGTGATACCTTACCTAGCAACAGGTGGAACATCTCTGTCTAAAACACGAGAAGAGGTTGGTCTAATCTATTATGTCGTATGACAAAACAAGAAATTATATTTCCAGACAGTGTCTTAAATTCGTATATCACAACTAAGAAACGCGTGTGACCTCGTTTTATTTATACCTTATTTTATGCTTCGTTTTGACAGCTTACATGAAGTATAACTAGGGAACAACAATTGTAGTAACATAGATGACGTGTTCTTTTTGCTTTAAGATTCTTCACAAAAATATTCACAACTTATATGTGACCAAATGTTAACCTTATAATGTAGCCTATATATTAACTGAGTGGTCCAAACACCGTATAATTCAATTTATGTTTTATTTAGGTCTAGTCTCTTCTATCAATATTATAGTAAGGGACGTCGTGGTCGTTATCGTATAGTAGTTGGATTTACAACTACTCGTGCAATCCTGTTCATCAGGTCGGTGGATTTCTCCGGGTACTCCGGTTTCCTCTACCAATAAAACTGATCGCCACGATATAATTGAAATATTGTTGATAGTGGTGTTAAGCACAGTAACCCTAACCCTAACCACAATCATAACGGAGTGGTCCAAATATCGAATAATTCAATTCAACATTTTAATTAAGTCTCATCTTTCAATATTATAATATTTTTAAAATAAAAATTTAAGAAGTATTTACAAATAAATTAAGAGCTATGCAATACCGAATTATAAGTTTAAACTTTACTGGCTGATGTAAATAGCTGGGAGCTATATGCAGATATATTCAGAACTATTACACTAGTCTAACCACGCCACGTTTCATAGAAGCGCCTGTACCAAGCCAGGAAAATGAGTGGAGATAGATTTTTCCTCTTTCTACGAAGTTTCATTTAATTTTTGTGGAACTGTTCGGACAAAGAGATATTTTTTCATTGTTTTATAGATCGATTCCATATAAAGCTTAAGAACCAAATGATGTGGCCTAGAAATTCGGACTATAAATAATATTTCATTCAAACATATTTTAGCAACATATAAAATTAACAAAGACAAGACTAAAGTATACAACTAGCACAGTTAATATAAAACAACAAAAAACGTCCATATATTTGTTCAACAGATAATAGAGTAATGTCTGCTTCAACAAAGAAAACAATAGGTCATATTGATAAAATACATTGATAGTTTCATAGACAAACAATCATATATGTTTATTTGTTAATTTGGGAATAACACTCTGTATTTTTTGGGATAAATGTATTCTTAGGGATATATTTGTTTGAAAGATATATCTGTATCGAAAAATGCATTTGTTTCGTAACATGCATTTGTTTCGAAAAATGCATTTGTTTGGATAAATGCATTGGTTGGAATAAATGTATTGGTTGGGATAAATGTATCGGTTAGGATAAATGTATTGGTTGGGATAAATGTATTTGCTTGAAAGATATATTTATTACGAAAAATGCATTTGTTTGAATAATTGGGATAAATGTATTGGTTGAAATAAATGTATTTGTTTGAAAGATATATTTATTTCGAAAAATGCATTTGTTTGGATAAATGCATTGGTTGGGATAAATGAATTTGCTTGGATAAATGCATTGGTTGGGATAAATGTATTGGTTGGGATAAATGTATTGGTTGGGATAAATGTATTTGTTTGAAATATATATTTATTTCGAAAATTGCATTTGTTTCAATAGAATTTAAATAACATTTTTGAAATTTTTCAAATCGTGATTTGCAACACTCATTATTTAATATAAACATTTGTTTTCTAGTACATGTACAAGAGTGGTCATGTATATGTGTGTTGGGACCGTCGTGATCGTAATCGTATACTATACTGTATAGTAGTTGGATTTACAACTGCTATCGAACTCCGCCCAAGCATGGTGTACTGGATGCAACATTATGTGATAAAGTTTGTAAGTGACTTGCGGCAGTTCGGTGGTTTTCTCTGGGTACTCCGGTTTCCTCAACCAATAAAACTGACCGCCATGAAATAGCTGAAATATTGTCGAAAGTGGCGTTGAACACCATAAACCAAACTAACTAATCTAACAGACACATTTATCACAACAACAACAAATGCATTTATCTAATTGATAGATTCTTTTAAAATTCCAAAATAGGAAATTAGAATATCGACATTCCTGGTAGATATTTTTCAAATGGCGAACTGTAGCAATCAATATGTTAATATATTCATTTGTTTTCCAGTGCCTGTACCAAGCCAGGAAGGTGAGAGGTCATGCATATATGTGCTAAGGGTATCGATGTTGCCTGTTACTACAATTATTCGATTGGAATTTGACATTGTTGACAGTGTGGTATGTTTGGGTTTTCATTTTATTGAAACCAATCACGAATGTCTATTTCAAATACATGTTTATGATAATTACTTACTAAATGAAGTACCATTTTATTTTACACTGATGTTCATTCAACATAGTTGAGTGTACACCAGAGATTTATTAAACACTGAAGCACATAAATACGACTACACATTCCAGACACGAGGTCTCGATGAACATTGTAAATGAATGTTACAATATATTAAACTGCAAAATAATTGTGTTATTGTCCTCTGCTAGCTATTTTGCGATAGCCAGGTTCCTTTTAATAATAAAAAGAAGCAACGGAGGCCAATTAAATAATATTATGAGTGTACAATCCCATGTATAATATACTATCCCTTGCCTATTGCGCAAATAAGTATGTCATTATAGATGATTACACATTTTAGACATTTTCATGATGGCTTTAAACTAGCAACGATTTACTGATAAACCAAAGTGCATATTATAAAATACAGGGTTAGGGGTAGGGTTATGGTGCTTAACGCCACTTTCAACAATTGGTCAGCAATATCGTGGCGGTCAGTTTTATTGGTGGAGGAAACCGGTGAAAACCGCCGACCTGTCGCAAGTCACTGATAAAATTTATCACATAGTGTTGTATCGAGTATACCTCGATTTAGCGGGATACGAACTTACAACTTCAGTGGTGGTAGGCACAGATTACATATGTAGTTGTAAATCCAACTGACATACGATTACGATCACGACGAACCCTTTGTGCAATACATTTAACCACTCTTGAGATAATATATAGATAATGTCCGTCCACGTATACCTGTTATGCGAATTATGAGCCAGCGTCCTTATCTTTATCATATATCTATTTATATTTCGACTGCAATAACTGTTGTTAGCAAGTTATGTTTTAGTTATCCGTTTTCATTCATCCAAATTAGTCAGACCACTTCAAACTATATTAAACTTTCTAGTATTCTTACTGTTTATCCGATGGAATCCTAAGTCTGTGGTTGTTTTTTATTTATTTTTTTATTTTGCCTGTCTATTTGTTATCTCGTAATGTGATGATGTCAGACACGATGGTGACGGTATTTGTAAAATTATTTCATCCGTGATTTGTTATCTTGTTGATAGCACAGTATCTTGGAAATAAAATTATATTCAGCAAATGACATTAAAACGACAATGATATCCAGATGTACCGTTTATCGGCAGAAATAAAGAGTGCCACTGTAAGCTAAAGACCGTTTCACGCTCATGTTAGGGCATGAGTTATGCTTATTGTTGAAAACCCTACTGTGACTGTGAAATGGAGAACAGTAATAACAGGTCGGTTATTTGAACTGGCGTCTAATTGTAATTTTGATGTCCGTTACGATTTCCGAAAAAACACTATGTTCGGGTTGTTTGTAGGAACAATCTTATTTGATGTTATCTGTGTTCCTTTGCGCATAGTGGCGTGCAACGGATATTGTTGATTATCCGTTCGATGTTCTCTAATGTTTATTTAGTCGTTTGCATTCTTACTTTTTTTCTGCTAATGTATTTAGTTTTCGACCTCAAATAATGTTGATCACAATTCATTTTTTTTAACCATTCTTTTTTAATTTTCAATAATCACTTTAAAATAATAATGTATCATTGTGTATTAATTAGCCATCGAATTTAAAACGAAATGCATTGGTCACATTCAACAAAAAAAAAACATGCTTTAGAACAGGTTCAATTTTTATAATGAACAGAACTTTGTTAGCACCAAGAAGATTTAAACTTACGTAATTTGGACATGAATGTGCGCTAAGCCAGTGAATTACAGTACTATAATATTAATGTATTTAAACAAGATAATTGGTAAATAAATCCTTATTTTGAAATGTTTTAGCTTTTTCATTTATTCCTAAAATTACAAGAATTTTCGATATTCGAGACTCTAAAACGAATTAATTTTAACATTTATTGAATACACATTTGACACACGTTCTCATAAATATACATGTGCTTATTTTACAGTATATATTACTACGCTATATGTATTTTGTAATTTGGTAATGTATTATCTAAGTAATAACCTGCATTTCTAGCCAGAATAGACCGAACCAAAAACTCGCCGTCAATGCTTCACTATGATCTCTGTGGATTTCTAGACACTCCTAATCTGAATTATTGTTCATATTGTATCTACTTCTTCAGTGTATGGTTATTCTGAGTAATGTTTCTTATGAGCGTTATACATTAAAACAATGTTCATGAGCTTTTTCCGAATGAGTTTCAACAAGCGTCTGGCAATATTATTAAACTATAGCCCTAAGTATTATCAACTATTTGGATTTGAGTTTGTTGTTCGGTTTGTCGAGCAACTAATTTCACATTTTTGATATCTAAATTAAGTGGTTGGTCACACATGTTGGTAACATAAGTTTTGAATCATAAGCAATGTCAAATAATCGTACTTGAAATTATGTACCTGTTCTTTTAATACCTTTGAACTAATTATGCCCGTTTCGCCGCAAATAAAAAAAACGCGACAATAAAAGGGATTCGTATTCCATGTGAATAATAGTTAAATTAGCATTAATAGGAGTTCTTTCCATTAGTGTTTCTGTCTGAACGTCAGCTTAAACATTCCGAGGTGACATATTTACGCGATGAACTTCTCATCATTTATCGGTTCCTTGGTGCAATGTGTTGGAATAAAAAAAGTAATAAAAAAATACGACGCTGTTGATTAGTTTGTTAGTCGATAACTTCCAGAACTAGGTCTTTGTCCCCGACGTGTATTCATGTAAACATGTCTGTTGTGTGGGATGTTGTTCTCTGTCTTGCTATGGTCTCCAACATATTAAGCTTGGTTTAATAAATGTAGGTTTATCATATATTACAAATGCTTACTATATAAATAACATGAACTTCAAAATAACAAAAACAAAATATGCAAACTGTTATTTCTATGCGTGTTCAAGGTTAAACTTGTTAGTGGTGTATACATCATTGTTATGAAATCTGTCATATCATTCAATATGTTTGTTTCGCATGGTGTGACAAACACAAACGGGGCCATCTGAGTCATCTGAAAATAACACATAATTATATTCGTTGTTCAACCGCCAAGATCATTGTGACTGGCATCACCACAAACATACTTTTCAATGTTGCAACACGACGAATGTCACTAGTGGAGCAGGAACCACCTATCCTTCCGGAACACCTTAGTTCACCCTCTGTTTTCAGTAAGGTTAGTAATGTTCTATCTTCAGTTTTCTGTGTGGTGTTTTATACATCGTTGTTTGTCCATTTTCATTTGGGCATTGTGTTGGCTGTGATTCTTCCATTTTATTGATTCCTATTACCGCTCTTTGGTAATTGTAAGCTCTTGTTGTTGAGTAAAGCGTGGGTCTCTATAAGTGCGCCTAGGTCTACGATTGTATTATGTCCGTGTACTAACCCGTCTGAATTGATGACAAAAACAGTAAAAGATATGCGACAAGAAATAGAGCTATTTCGAAAATAACGTGAACGAATAAATCTCTCATCAGATTTGATTTTAGTCACCCAGGACAGAGTCAATCTCTTGTGGAACAGGTCTGCTGAGGCCATTGATGGAAGCGGAATAAAGTCAAACATTAACTACCAATAGTACTTGCAAGGACTGTGACAACCATGCCTGCTTCCAACATATTTAATGCTCGTTTCAAATCTTGAGAAAGACATGTTAGTCCGTTGATATCGATGTTGTTTTTCATGAATTTTGTGTTAGCCAAAATGTAAACATTCTAATGATATTACAAGCTTTTCAATACTGTACCTGGGTGCTCGTTACGATTCATATGGCAACTCACGAAACTTCTCATTACGTACCAAGTGGGCAGATAGGGGTTGTCATCTCGATGTTGAATGTCAAGTTATAATACCGTGAACCATAATGGCTAGAGTGTTTTACAGTGCAACACTCCTTGTAGATTTCATTTGTTTTGTAGATTACAAAAAAGAACGTAGTTGCATTGTAGCTGTTACGAAGCACACTAAACTGCTTGCCCATCCCAAACCCTCCATACCTATCGAATGCCAGTCACGAGTCACTAACTTAGTTGCAATATCCATCGCTTACTTGTTTATTATTGCTATGAATTGTAGAACTTATTTTCGTCCTCAATATGCCTGAAATGTTTACCACGGAACGTTGAATAACCAGTACATAATGATTTACGCATATATTAGATACATGAACGTGTATGTGTTAATACACATACTCTTATAAATTTGAAATTATTAACATGTACACTCATATAAACGTTGCATACGCGTATATATAACAAATATACTTGTACAAGAAAATACTGTATGCGCAAACAATAAAGGATTTATGTTTCAAGTAGATACCCATTTAATATTACCATATAGCGTATAATTGTGCTATGCATGCGTATATTTGTGCGTATGTGTGACTAATATGCACATTAATAAGTGACATACACGTGTATATATTTTATATACGCGCATATCACTGCGCCAATGACACCAATGGCAATTGATACTACAGTCCACCATCATTTTTCAACATCTATTTTCTATTTAGCGGTCTATTACTTTAATCCGATATTTCAAATATATTTTACAACGACAGATTAATATCGTACTCTTATGTTCTCCTATAAACAGCACCTGTTTTTCCTATCTTTCCAACTCATAGTGACATAAATAGCTGCAATAATGTTTGACGATATTGTACTGCGCTTCCTGTGACGCGTCATGGGAATTGACAGTAAAGATGAGTGTCTATCCAACTCTATTGTTAAGCGATATTTTAGTCATTTCATTTCCTGAACAATAACCCTTTTGCACTTCCCATTCACATCCCGTAGTCTTTTTCTGCAATAAAGCTGCTATGAAATATGGACATAATTGACCACTTTAGTCAAGTGGATATCTAAAACTTCTCTCATAAACATAAAAGGTTCTCATTAATCTGTGTGTCAAGTAATTATGCACAATGATTAACTACGCTGGTTTAGAATTTGATCAATACCACCATATTTAGTTCTTGTTATATCGTGATTATATACCAGTAATGTTAAATAATATTCCAAAAGATGGAATTTTGAAAATAGATTGATTGAAATCACACGTAATCGAACAAGGAAACTTTTTGCAAAGAGTCTTTCGTATACTATTACTCAACAGGCACTGGCCGTTTAATATTTGGTGATCTCGCACGATTTGAACGTTGTTTGTGCGTTCCAGTGTTTCCGCATTAGCGTCGCTTAAGATATCAGGATTATTCGCATTTGATGTGTGTAACCTCATTGATACGTCATTATTAGTGTTGCTACCACTAAACCGATACATCTGTAGGATAAGAAAACTTTAAGGATACCAAAAGGGTACCCAGAATCCGTAAATTGAAGAAAGACAGAAAATATAATGACCGAAAGGAATAGGACAACATGGCAAGCAACGATCTAAAAAGCATTACACAGAAAACTAAAGATCTACCACGAATCCCACTAAAACCCGTGGATGAATTAATGTGCTCCAAAAGAGTAAGCAGTTCCTGCACAAATCGTGCTATACTGGTTACAAACCCAGTGATATGTCCTGAATGAGGAAAGGATCGGGTTGTGGTGACCGTCTAACGTTCGAAGTGTGATGTCCACTAGGAACGCTTGGTTCAGTATCTTCCTTGTTAGAAGAGACCATATATCAATGAAATAATGGTAGGAACGAAATGCTCTGGAATATCGAAGCAACTGTGGGATATATGCTCCATTGGATGGTGCTGTTGGAATGTTGCTACATTTGTACATATAAATGGAAAGATCACAAAAAATTGAAATCATCTCTTTCGTCATAAAGTTTCGTTCTTAACCGACCTTCACTGTCAAATTCTCGAGGTGTAGGTCAAGGAATGAAGCAGACCTAGCTATATATTTTGTATCCTTTATTTCAGGCTCAATGGGATAGATGCTATCAACAAAAGCACCAAACCTGTAATTATTTATTGAAAGGATATCTCTATCTAGCGTGACGTAAAATTAAAGGTCAGGGATAGCTTCTTTTCTTTTCTTGAAAAGATCCTGTATGAGATCTATCTCGTACTGGTAAAGGAACAAATCGGCGAGAAGGGGAGTACAGTTGACACCCATAGGAATGCTAACTGTCTGCTAAATAACACGGCCACCAAAAATAACAAATATATTGTAAATGAATACCTCGATCATTTTGATGATATCAGTTTCAGAGAACTAACGGGATTTTTTTGTTTGACAAAATAAGAACTATCCTTATTGGCCCCATTTGACCCATGTCTTCAGAAAAGAGCAAGTCAAATATGTGTTGAGCATCATGCATAAAATTATGAAAGTCATAAAACAATTCTAAAGAAAACAGCCTTTTAAAAATAGGACTGATAATTAGAATTCAAATCTTTGGGTGGGGCAAAATGATGGTAATAATTCACATGACCCTTCCCTTTGGGCCATCTGTGCTAATAACTTGAACTTGGGCATCATAGCCATTCAGTATTAACAATAAAGTGACATCATAAGACAAGAATATTGGGATATCAACAGTTTTTACATCTTTCCATATTTAAGCTATGAAGTCTCAATTTCAAGCGATCATGTGACTTTTAAAAAAAGGCATTCAGGAACATCGCTATTCACTAGTATGTACATGCAAAGATTCAAAACATATCACACAAATAATAAAGGTAAGGTATTCTAACCAAAAAATAATAATTTTCTTACGTTCGTAAAACAAATTTATCCCAGAGAACGTAATGAATAAGGCTAATGTTGCAAACGACTGACATTAATCTCATGATATCTTTTACACCAAGATACCTTGTTTATAAATATAAAATATTAAAAACTTTCACCAAATTTTATAGTCGCTATAAAGATCTTGAATGCAAATTCGTGTCGAGATCTGATAAACAAAAAGGGTATTTAAAACTACGTGGGTTTTATGGTGACGTCATAACACAGATAAAAAGTTCAAATGTGACGCATCTAACCAGGTAAATCATTAAGACATCTTATGTGTACAGATTATGCTTTAACAATTATAGTTTTTTTTAAAGAAGGATCGATGTGCTAAATATTTTGACATTCTGTTCGGACAGTTAGCAATTACATCATTACATATACAGTCAAGCCTGTCTACGAGGACACCTCTATTAAGCAGTCACCTGTATTAAAAGGTCATCTTTTTCTTTTCCTATCATAGAAAATTTCATATGAATTGAACCTCTTTTAACAGGTCACCTGTCTTATATGGCCACTTTTTCATTGTCCCAAAGGTGACCACTGAATACAGGTTTGACTGTTTATTCCATTCTTGTTTTATTGCTATTGCATATTCAATATCCAATACTAACACGTGTATGACCTATTTAATCTGGTCTCATACGAAGATCATTAACTTTTTTGATGTTGATGACCAATAGCTATTAATTCTGTTAAAAATATCATTATTGTATTTTGTCCTCATAGTACTGATCTTTAACCAATAGAGTCTACCTTCTTAGGTAGTAATCAGTTAACTACGAGTATTCACTGGCCCTGCTATTGTACTTTCCATTTTCTTTATGTTGTCATTAATTTTTGTAATGGTGCGCGTTGTTTATATATGATAACGAATTTATTTAGGTTTTTTATTGTTTGTTTTTATCAGTATTTTATATTCAAACTTCATAAATTGTGTCACAAATCAAACAAATAGTCTAAAGTCACATTGATGCATTTCATAGCCATGTCCTTGCACAATTGTTTTTATCATCTTACAGCTTTTATTGTCTTATTTCCAACTCTCAGTAATGAAAATTAAAACGCATTAAAAGGTTTTCTTATTTAATATTTACAAATATATGTATATATTAATCTGCCTTATTCGGATTCCATTTCAAATGTAGATTAATAACTGGGATGTAAGTATCATTTAGATATTTGACTTTTCGATCCACTTTACGTATTCTCAGTCAGAATTTTTAAAAATTAATATATTTTCCATTGACAATAATACCATCCCATCTGATTTCATAGAATAAAAAAATGGAAGATATCAAAGGGATAATCAGAAGCCGTTATTCGAAGGACGAATAATGGAATGTCCACATGAACGGTCGCTAAAGATTAACAATGGTCGATGAAATACTACACTACAGATTGTGTAACACGTACGCCGCCACAAACAAATGGGGGTGAACTCAAGTCCTCCGAAACTTTTACATACTCTCAGAACAAAATCGTAATCATTTGGTATGTCTAAGACATCAAATTCGTCATCGGTTTTTGCTTCATTACGCAATAATATATATCGCAGTGCTTGATTAATGAATCAAAGTCAATGTTCCATAATTGTATTCTGATACCACATACATTTAGTTGAATAATGTTTAAATTGCTTACATGTCCATTACATGTCTGGTGTGTTGTACTAACAGCTCTTTTGGGGGGTTTGGGGATCTTGTGGTCGGAAATCAACAACCAATTTGTCTTAGACAATGACATCATGCTTGCCTTTAACTTTATTGACTTAAATATGTTTTTCATTGTGTCTTTGTTTGGGCATAACGTTTGTATACTGTTATTAGACATTGAAGATACAGTTAATGGAGGTTGTATATTACATTGCACGACGAGTGGAGGATTTTGCACATATACCTGTGTACTGTGAAATCTGGGAGTTCAGAAAATGTGTAGATATATCACATTTGGAACTGGTTTTATGTTGCTATATGTTTATTTGTTTCTCTGCTTGCAGATAATTTGTGCTTCCTGTTGCACATTTATGCGAATTTAAGTTATAAATGACATCTTGAAAGGTTGTTTGGTAGTTCAATTTAAAGGGCAACATAAAACTGCCGAAACAAGAAAATAAAAATGGTTATGGAATAGAAAATTGATCATAATTGTGTAGTGGTTAGTATTCTCAATTCATTCAGACGGTATGTATCAGTAAACCGACGAGTGTCACTGGTGGAGCAGGAGCTGCTGACCCTTGCGTAGCACCTGAGTTAATCCCACTGTTTAGTGGGGTTTGTGTTGCTCGATATTAATTTGTTTGTGTAGTGCTTTGTAGATCGTTGTTTGTCCTTTTGGCCATTGTGTTGTCTGTCCTTCGATTTACATAATTTTAATACTCCTTTTATAGCTTCAAACCTTTCCGAGAACACGAAATGAACACGGATACATCTTTGCAGTGCCTAAGAAACTTACAAGTCTCCATTATAGTATGTATAAATAATTGACCTATTTCGTTCAATGCCCATATTAAAGAGGTCAAAATATTACAAAAATATAGTTTAGACAGACCTAGTTATGTAGATTTCAAACAATTCCCATGGACGAATGTCTCAATTTGTCCAGAATAATTTCAATGTATTCCTGATTAAATTTGCATATTTTCACATCCATGAATACTCATTAGGCAAGATTTGACAAGGTTTTACTTCTCTGTATAAAATACTCTAAGAACAAATTAATTAATGACACATTCGTTTATATATTCTACAGTGTCATTTATTCTTTATCAAATGATTGTTTATTTTGTAACGGGGCTCCATGGAACCTGTAGTCGCTCTCCAGGAATGTAAGCACATCATTTATTTGAGAGTAGCACTATGTAGTGGTCATTTCGGAAAGTGGATGAGGTCAACGGACACTATTCAGGAATGACAATGAATGACTTTTTTGAAACTACGTTTCTTTCTTTCCAATATATGGGATCAGAGATGTACAAGCCAAGTTGCTCATTGCCAATACGGAATATATTTGCAACAAATGACCACATGTTTGTTCTGTAGGTCATAATGACAATCCGGTCCTTTCCTCATTCATGACTTATCACCGGATATGTGGAGCAGAAATTTCTTTCCCTTTCGGAGCACCTGCGTTCAACCCCGGATTTAGTGGGGTTAGTGTTGATCGGTTTTTTGCTTTCAGTGTAGTGTTTTGCAGATCATTGTTTGCCCTTTTTCTTTTGACCATTGTATTGTCTGTCTTTCCAGTTACGGCTTCTTGTTACCCTTATGATATCTTCAAACTTTCCTGGTGTTGTAGCCGAACTGTTGCCTTATAAATGGAAATGTTAAAGCTAGTTTTAAAATAATGCATTGATGCAATAATCACCTGGATTTACCGTAACACACGGAAACCAATAAAACCATAAGTTAATCCATAATTATGAGACATAACTGTGGAATGATTAAAATCAAGATATTTTAAAATCAAAGTTGACTTCTATTTTATCAATACAATTGTAATTTCAAAATATTGGTTAAATTTGATATCAGAAGATTGAGATAATGATGTAAAGCCAACAGCTGCACAATCAACTGTGGTGGTCATCGTGAATAAATGACACGTTCAACGAACACAATTCTCGAAGGTGACAACCTAATGACTATTTGAAGCAATTTTCGTTTCATTCCATTCTGTGGTTCCGGAAACGATTTTCAAAGATTTCCAATTTCACAACCAATCGAAATGCCATGGCAGCCTTATAGGATAAGCGACAAAGTCATCGGCTACAATTTTAGAAGAACACTATGCGAGAAGTATCACATGTAAGTGTGGTCCAATTTGGTTCAGTGAATATATAGAAAAACATCAAAATGTGAAAATTTAGCGAACGACATTCTCTTGACAAAACTGATACTAAACACTTACATAAATTACACAAGTAATGTTGTTGATCTTCAAATGACTGTTGCTAGGTAGAATTACATGAATACAAATTCAGAGTGTAGTTTAACATTTAGCGAATCACACTCAATTTGTAAGGGCTCATAGTTATTACGATCGCATGGGAGTTTAATTTACATCTACTATATGTAGTCACACCTTTGGTTATTTACGATGAATGAATTGATTTCGCTTGAATTGAACATAACACACACATATACCTTTAATCTGTATAAATTCTTTTGGGGAAGGTCTAAGTGCACATGGGTAGATTGTGAATTTTGTGTGATATACCATGAATAGAATAACCTCTCATGAAATATAAGGCAATTCTATATTCAGTCAGAATTTTTTTTAAAGTTAATCCTACGACACAAGGGAATTTCAAATTCAGTCGGATTTAAAGAAAAGATTAAGAGTCAAGTTTTACAGTATAGTAAAATAAGTAGATACCGAATTCACGCTAAGCTGGAATAATCTTCATCCGATTATAGTCAAGATATTTGAGAGCCAAATAATTTAAAAGTCTATGGGAGCAAGCAAAGTACACAAAAGGGTTCAAGCAGAAAAGCTAAAGTCGGCAATGGTTACCTAAGCCCGAGTGAGAAAACAACCACAACAACACGAACAACTGTGTTTTCCATACAAATGTTTCAAATAAAGGTGTCGTTATTTTATTTTTTACATACCTCATGTGTTGCAGGAAATATATACGGACTGTTCAACACAGACGGATATAGTTATGTCATGCCAAAATACAGATAAGATAAATACCATTGTACACATTTAGGAGAAATATGTCAAGAGACGATACCAATGGGGTGATCAGAAACCACCAATCAAAGGACAGATAATGCAATGGCCAAAATCAAATAAAGATAGCAAAAGAGCAAACAGTGATCTACAAAACACTACACGGTAGTTAGTATTTATCTGGATAATAGTTTTCTATTTGTAAAACTTTAATGTAATGTGCATGTTGCTTTTATTAAATAAACAGGCAATGTGTGGGAAACAATGTACTAATGATAAAATAGTATGACGTCAGAGACTGACTAAGTATTAGAGAATGTTCAGAAAAGATAACTAAAGAGCAAAATCTTTATTTGAAAAAATTATATAAGCTGAATCACCATTCAGACAGACAGAAAATGGCATATCATCAACTAATAAAACCCTTCCGATTTACCGATTGTACAAAACACATTTCATTATTTACAGAAACAAATTTGTTAAATAAGATCAACCACAAATGTGTGATGTATTCAATATTATCATATGGCGCATGTTTGTTTCAGAATTACAGAAAATTACAATGTACTAGTTTAATCATGTGTTTCTCGTGTTAGACACATTAATTCATTGTCGTGGGAATTCAACTATTTATTCATTCAAAGTTGTTAAAAAAACAATTAAAATTTAAATATAAATTTCCTACCATTTCTATCTCGTCATACCATTCATTCGTTTTTTATTATCTTAAATGTTATTCATGAACAAAACAATTAAATCGTATTTTTAAGTTGTTTTTGTCGTTTTTATTTCTATCCTTGTAAGTTTGAGCTTTGTCAGAGCCGTTGTTCGTTCTTATTGTCCTTATGGGCTCTATCATTAATCATTTATGCTTCTATCTTGTTATTGTCAGTTTCTGGAACAAAACAAAACCGTTGTCCCTTGGTCTTGCTTTCAATTTATGACATTATCGTGCAATTCACCATATGAATTGGCAATATTTTTTTAATGGTAACATAAAATAAATTCATTCACCAAACAAATATTGTTTGGTATGCACTATGCATTTTAATTTTTCCTACAATCGTACTATTTTTCTGTCCAATAAACGTGTAGTCATATCATATGCCACCGCGGGTTCTGTGATACCGTGCATTCACTTGCTATTTCAACATATTTTCACGCCAATGTTGTTAAATTTAACTACCACAGTAGCCTTTGACCCATACAATTTTGGTTTATTCGTCTAGTATACAAATAATGTCTCTTGATACACGATTCGCGTAGAGTGAATGTCTGAGGCACCAAAAAAATGTAATCCCGCCACACTTCATTGACGTTTCTGTACCAAGCAGGAAATAGAGCGGGCATGTACATGTATACGTGTGCTAAAGGAATAGATTCTGTTTCTACGATTTCTCAATTGTTTTTAGAATTGTTCCGACAGTATAATATTTTATGTTTTTAATATAAATATACAACGAATGTCCCTTTATATGCTATGACAATACCATCATCTTATGCGAATGTAATGCGTTAGGATGAACAAATGGTGATACCATCATCTTATACGTTGTGTTAAGATGATCACGCAATATAGTGAAGCATAAAATACGATTCGTCTGTACCTATTTAAGACATTTTTCTCGTATTAAACCTCTCCATTCCAATAAATTTAAGAAATAAATCATAGAAGCCAGAATGTGTTTTGAGTTTTAACATGGATTGGCAGATATTAGTCTTTCATCCCGAGCCAGAGTCGAGGGAAAAAATTTACTAATATCCGCCAACCCATGTTAAAACTCAAAACACATTCTGACTTCAATGATTTATTTCGATTCCGATATGTCTAAGAGTACAAATACGGTAGTATGCTTTGATTGGAAGACGGTAATTTATATTTACGCTTGCGGAAGATGTCGCACACAATTTTTGCTGCCAATGGAAAAGCCAGTCACATTCACCGGCGCATGTGCGAATGAGATAATACCATCGATAAATCGTTCGTTTGTGTACAAAGCGAAAGAAGGAGGCTATGTTAGAATATGCAATACAAATAATTGCCTTACATACCGTAACCAGGAAGTTTTTTTCTAATATATTAACCTTTCTAAATTGACTTGATTTCATCAATATTGTATATTATTTCTTTTTGCATCCTATTATAAATATATTTGCAATATTTTGTGTAACAGAAAGAGATATATTCCATGGTTGTAATGACTACAAAAACACTTTCCTGGCACGTAGATAAAAATGAATCCAATGGTTATCTTTGTCATTCTATATATTAGATTAGCATGATAAATAAATGTTTGAAGATACTAAATATGTAATCAGAAGTCACAAAGAAGGAAAGATAATACATCTACCAACAAACAGAGAAGACACAAACAATCTACAACATACTACACAGAAAAGTAAAATCTTATGTACGCTTTTACGTTATTATCACATAAAAGAAAGTTAGTTCAGATTATCGACATCTTGACCGACTGCAATAAAAAGAACCAATCCTCTTGCTCCTGGTTCACCTAATTATGAGATATAATGAAGTCAATGAATTGATACTAACAAGTAACTAGCTAGCGGCAGCTAAATTGACTGATCTTCGTGAAGCAAAATCACATCTGAGAAAAGCAAGTTGAATTAATGTATGTATGATAGAGCAATTTATATTAACAATATATAAGTTGCACTTAGAGTTACATTGTTTTTTACAATTAATACAATACAATTTCCGGTCCAGTAAGAGTGTAGGCAGATAGGATCCGGATATATACAAATAGAGTTGTGATTTATTCGTCTAGTAAACAATTAATGTCACTTGATACGATATTCGTGTAGAGGAAATGTCACTTGATACGATATTCGTGTAGAGGAAATGTCAAGGGAACATAATAGTTTAATCCCACCACTGTTAATTGAAGTGTCTGAAGCGAACCACAAACGTAAGAAGTCATGTATACATGTATGTGGGTTAGAAGTATCGATTTTGACTGTTTCAACTATTTTTCTATTGTATTTTGGTATTGGTTAGACAGCATGGTATTTTATGTTTTTCATTTATTATGCAATAAATGTCTCTTTTTGTTCTACGACAATATCATCATCTTATGCGAATGTATTGTGTTAGGATGAACACACAATATAATTGTGCATAACAATGCAATAATAAAATAATAAAAACAATTCGATTGTTTATTGAACAATACAATATGCTTAAAGTACACAATATCATGAAAACAACATAGCATTTGATTCCTCTTTACCTATTTAAAACTGTTATTTCGCATTAACTCACTCCATTCCAATAAATTATGTAATAAAAATAATTGCCTGACATACCGTAACCAGGAAGCTGTTTTTTTCTAATATATTAACGTTTCTAAATTGACTTGATTTCATCAATATTGTATATTATTTCTTTTTGCATCTTATCATAAACATATTTGCAAAGATTGTGTAACAGAGAGAGGTACATATTCCATGGTTGTAATGACTACAAAAACACTTTCCTGGCACGTAGATAAAAATGAATCCAATGGTTATCTTTGTCATTCTATATATTAGATTAGCATGATAAATAAATGTTTGAAGATACTAAATATGTAATCAGAAGTCACAAAGAAGGAAAGATAATACATCTACCAACAAACAGAGGAGACACAAACAATCTACAAAATACTACACAGAAAGGTAAAATCTTATGTACGCTTTTACGTTATTATCACATAAAAGAAAGTTAGTTCAGATTATCGACATCCTAACCGACTGCAAAAATAAGAGCCACTCCTATTGCTCCTGGTTCACCTAATTATGAGATATAATGAAGTCAATGAATTGATACTAAAAAGTACTAAAAAGATTGATCTTCGTGGAACAAAACCACATCTGATGTATGATATCGCAATATTAACAATATATCAGTTGCACTTAGAGCTATATATTTTTTTTTCAATTAATTGCATTTTGAGAAACAGTTCTAAAAGATGTGCATGTATAAATTATTGCTATGTAGGATTATGAATATTACTCTTGTTCATAGGGGCCGTCGTGGTCGTGATTGGAAGGAAGTTGAATTTATAACTACCTATGCAATCAGTACAATCACTACTAACGTTGCGAGTTCGAATTCAGCTCAGGCGAGGTGTACTCCATATAACATTATGTGATAAAGTTTGTCAATGATTTGTCTGTTGTTTTCTCCGGGTACTCAGATTTCCTCCACCGATAAAACTGATATAAATCCAATATTATTGAAAATGGCGTTAGATACCATAACCCTAACATTCCTAGATGCAAGGATGAGAAAGTATGCCTGTTGTCATCTGAACTTGGGAAAGCATATTTAGTGATACAATTTTAAAAAATACCGCAACGTTGGAATAGTTCAAAAACCCAATCGGACAATCGTAGAAACAAACACAATCGGTACGTCTCACACATATATACATGACATTTTACTCTCCTGGCTTGATGGGACGAAGCATTCCGGGCTTATCCTTTCGGAATACCTGAGTTGGCTTCCGTTTTTTCAATTGTCTTAATGTGATTCGTGTTGTTCTTGTTGTCAAATTACACGACGTCACGTTTTTCGTCCTGTATTGTGATGTTCCCTACGATTTCCGCATAAAGCGATGCTAAGTTTCCCTTTCATCATATTTTTGTTCTCAGACTTCATGTTTTAATAATATTATTTGTAATTATATACGTATACTGATGTTCATCACGATTTTCATATAAGATTATGTTCGTATCGTTTATCGGTAACAAGGCAGGGTCACTATTGGAGCTGAAACTGCTAACCCTTGGGAGTACATGAGTTCACCCCAGATATTTAGTGGGGTACGTTTTACTGCTTTGACAACTATTTTACCTATTTTCTTCCTGTATTTAAATACTGTTATAGTGACAGCCGGAACCTTTGAACCGTAATGAGAGCGGGATGTTTGGCGCTTTAAAATCTGATTCAACCCAGCATTTCTTTAGAAATGCCTGTACCAAGTCAGGGTCATTACGGTTTTCACAGTTTTCCGGTTGTTGACTGATTTTGTCTGTTTATATAATTATGAGTTTTGACTTTCCCTTTGTAAGATTGTTCGGAGTTCGGTAATTTTGTTATTACCCTTATTTACACTGTAACTTTACTGTCTTTCTGTCATATAATGTTATTACGTTCATTCAGTGGTACTTCGATTAAAACATTCCAATTGAGAGGTGAGAAGCATAATGTCAATATATAGGCAACATGTTCAAAGCATATAATAACAATAACAAGAACGCTCACAAATTGTAGCGGACATGATGATCCATTCATGAATTTGACTGATATGATATACGTGCAGTCGATTAACACAGAAAGAATTTTTATATTGGTTATTAACGTACTGATATAAAAAAAATAAGCGTGAATCTAGCGAAATTAATAAGATTCTACGAGTTAGTGATTTTTATTCTTGTAATTGCTTAATTCCCACTCATTAGATGTTAAAGCTATAACTAATAATAAAAAAACAACGTAGATATTAAACTTAGTGCACATGATGTGATTCTGGGATAACCTTCATCAGGTTAGTGCAATGTCAACAGATTCGAAAGTCAAATAATTTAAAAGTCTTTTCATATAAGATTATGCTCGTGTCGTTTACCGATAACAAGGCAGGGTCACTATTGGAGCTGAAACTGCTGACCCTTCCGGAGTACATGAGTTCACCCCAGATATTTAGTGGGGTTCGTTTTTGTGTTTTGTAGATCATAGTTTGTCCTTTTGTCCTTTTTCATTTGGCCATTGTATTGTCTGTCCCTGTTAGATATATGACTTCTGATTAACCCTTTGGTATCCTCAAACGCTTCTTCCCAAAAAAAAACGTTTTACACTGTAACTTTACTGTCTTTTTGTCATAATGAAATTACGTTCATTCAGTGGTACTTCGATTAAAACATTCCAATTGAGAGGTGAAAGCTCCATAGAGTTGTACTAAATGTAATCACCTGCATTTAATGTATACTGAGGGGGAGATATGTTCATAATTTGACGTAAGCTATGCTTTAGCTGTATCTAAGATGATGTTGAGAAAGATCATTAAATTAGCTATATATCAACGTTTTTATTTGTAGCAATTTTAGTTACCCTTTCTTTCATGCATGATTAATTGGATACTAGGATGATATGAATATATTGTTATTCTTGTTATTTATTCAACTTTCGTGCTTAGTGCACTACAACAGGTGACAAAGATTGATTGAATGATTGGTAATGTCAGGTATAATATTTCAGTTGTTAGCATATCCATGCTGTCACCAGTTTTTGTAACGACCTATGTACGAAATCACGTGTTAATTTTCTATGCATTGATATGATACATTTGGGTATATAGCACATTGTGGCTTGGTTTGATGTATGGCGCTTAACGCCTCTTTCAACAATATTTCGGTTATATCGTGGCGATAAGTTTTATTGGTGGTTTCCAGAGTACCCGGAGAAACCACCGACCTGTCGTAAGCCATTGACAAACTTTATCACATAATGTTGTATCGAGTACACCTCGCCACGAACGGCGTTCGAACTCACAACTTTAGTGGTGATATGCACTGATTACACATGTAGTTGTAAATCCAACTACCATACGATCACGCCCACGACGGCCCCCATTTGATTATATAGCGCATTAAAGGAATCATAATAACCTGATACTTAATAAATTATAGTTGTACAACATCATTCATAAAAGAAAACCTTTCAATCATTGTCCAATTTCTGATAACAAAATGATATATTTCTCTGAATGCAAACAAATAATCACTGCCGTTTATAGTCTTTAGTTTGTAAGTGGAAATGATTGGTCTTATAGAAATACCCTTTGCATACAAAGATGTGGTCAAAAATCAATGCATAATGAATATTTATTTATCTTGTTAATACAAAAAGAAAAATTGATTGATAGCTGACCTTCATAAACCAATCCTGTCACATTAAGCATATTCAATCTCTTAGAATTCACACCTTAAAAACAATCAGTCAGTTTTAATAAAGTTATTACTTAGATAAGGCGTTGCTTCTTTAGTTTTGCCATCCTACGTATATCATGGGAGTTTTGAGTTAAATCATAAACAAACATTCTACGTGACTGATTGTCGTAGGAACAAAGTATGATATAGTCTTTGCGTATATTGACCCAATCATTTATATTGGAAATATAGTTAATCAGAATTTGCCTCAAATTTAATTTCATAAAAATTCCCATAGTATGTTAAGTGTATTGGAAGATTATAATTGCTGGCGTGATATAAAGTTTCTATAGTGTAGAAGTGTTTTTTGATACAGAAAATACAGAATATAAAGTGGTACCAGAGGAAATGACCACTGCTGTGTATTTTTGGCTACTAATTGTCGCGATTGGATTTTCTTACACTTTCTGCTATTTGGGTAAGTCTTTTTTAACATGTATTCCTATACGCCTGTCACTACATATATAAATATACTATATACTGTTTCAACCTTTTTAAGTTACATCAAGGCTATATTTGTAGATATTTCAAATAAGTTGATCATAGCGAATCTAATCTACTGCATATAGCATATATTGTACACATATTTTCAAAAAATGTTGGTTAATAGTGAGAATATCCTTAATGTACAATTGAAAATTACATAAAAAATAGTGTTCACATAAAACATACATCATATACATTTTTTTTACTCATCATAGTAATTAACATTTAGTTATAAGAAAAAAAGGTCTGAAGTTAATTTGATAATATTACTTGTATTTATAAGATATTTAATTTTATTGCAAATGCCAAATGCCTAATGCAAATTAATATTTCTCCGTTTTTTTCTTTTTTCCTTTTTTTGTTTGTTATTTTTGTTTGCTTTTGTTTTGTTTTGGTGTTACACAAAAAATTAACTCGCTTAAAATTAGGATAATGTCAATATATATGCACTGGATGCACATAGAGATAAACCACATCACGTCTTTATTGCTAAGACGAAAGCGTGTAAACAGGCAACATGTTCAAAACATATAATAACAATAACAAGAACGCTCACAAATTGTAGCGGACATGATGATCCATTCATGAATTTGACTGATATGATATACGTGCAGTCGATTAACACAGAAAGAATTTTTATATTGGTCATTAACGTACTGATATAGAAAAAATTAAGCGTGAATCTATCGAAACTAATAAGACTCTACGACTTAGTGATTTTTATTCTTGTAATTGCTTAACTCCCACTCATTAGATGTTAAAGATATAACTAATAATAAAAAACAACGTAGATATTAAACTTAGTGCACTTGATGTCATTCTGGGATAACCTTCATCAGGTTAGTGCAATGTCAACAGATTCGAAAGTCAAATAATTTAAAAGTCTTTGAAAGCAAGAAAATCAAAGAACCAGTATCACAAAAATCGGCTAAGGTCACCTATGACTTAGGGGCATAACCTTAGTTTTATTAATAGTTACAAGATTTAAGAAATGTAATTTTTGATAAAAAGATTTATAATAAACCATGTCAGTGCCGAAACATTGATTACTGGTCGGATGATAGTACTAAAAACGTGAATATCATATTTATTTCGCACGAATCGTGCCACGACGCATTTTTAATGTCGACTCAAATATATATCTATCTAATATTATAGTGAATTGGAACTTATCTCTATATCCTCTATGGAATAAACTGATTATTGAAGGTGACATTGCGACTTGCACGACATCAGTAGAGTATCTTACGCTTAACGTCAACGCTATCTTTAACAATATGAATCTTTCCCTATACATACAGTCATCAAATTTAGTGCACACGACACGTTTCTGGAAAATCCTTCATCAGGTACGATCAAAGTCAGAAGATTGGAAAGTCAAATAATTTAAAAGTTAACGAGACAAATTCAATTTGACAAAGTACTAGTCAGTAATGTGATAGTATCTAAGCGTAGTAGAAAATTACTTATTACTTATAAATAATGTATACAATGTATTATTATACAGCTATAATTTTAATCCAATCAAAAACACCCATTTAAGATATGTTACCTTACATTATTTTTTCCCGTATTGTACAACCAGAAGCCGTATTTTTTCCGTATTGGACGTCCAATACGGGGTTTTTTCCGTATGTCCAATACGGTTTTTTGTTCGTATTGTACATTATGTAAGGGAAGTAACTCGTTGGTTTTTGTCGTCTGCTAGTAAATTATTTTTAATTGTAATCTACAATCAAATTAACTTGTTCGATATTTAACAATCTGAGGGAAAAAAAAGTTGCTTAGAATACTTGTTGATCAGTTATTTTGCTGTTTTTAATTCATTTTAGAGATTACGAGATCTATATTGACACAGAACATTTTCCTAACGAAATACTGTTGTGCAGTTGTTCTATTTAGACTGTATTAAAAGTTAACATAAAATTGTTGTCATAGTATTGATCATTTCAGCTGTATAATAAATAGGTCATTATACAGTGTGATGTACAATATGGAAAGATATTGTACTCGCCCGTATTGTATTGAAAACCCGTATTTGACTCGACGCCTGCGGCTTCTCGTCCAATACAGGTTTTCAATACAATACAGACTCGTACCATATCTTTCCATATTGTGCATAACACTGTATAATAACCTATTATTATAATACGGCTATAATTTTAATCCTATCAAAAACACCCATTTAAGACATGTGACCGTACATTATTTTTCCCGTATTGTACAACCGGAAGCCGTATTTTTTTGGTATTGTACATTATGTAAGGGAAGTAACTCGTTGATTTTTGAAATTCAATGTTAACATTAATCTACAATCAAATTAACTTGTTCGATATTTAACAGTCTGAGGGAAAAAAAACAAAGTTGCTTAGAATAATTGTTGATCAGTTAGTTTGCTGTTTTTAATTCATTTTTAGAGTTTACGAGATCTGTATTGATAGAGAACATTTTCCTAACGAAATACTGTTGTGCAGTTCTTCTATTTAGACTGTATTAGAAGTTAAGCATAAAATTGTTGTTATAGTATTGATCATTTCAGTTGTATAATAAATAGGTCATTATACAGTGTTATGTACAATATGGAAAGATATTGTACTCGTCCGTATTATATTGAAAACTCGTATTAGACGAGACTCCTGCGGCGTATCGTCCAATACGGGTTTTCAATACAATACAGACTCGTACAAATAGGTGGCTAATTTGTTGTACAATGTGTACATCAATACGGAATATATATTTATGCATGTATTATATCATTTGGCTTTCAAGTATTTTGGCTTTGAGGGTACCTTATGAGGGTTATTTCAGCAACGCGTCGTGCGCACTAAATTTCATATTTACGTTTTTATTTTTCATACTCATTCCTACTCTAGTTGTTATTATAGTTTCAATTAAAAATGGTAAAACTAATATTCTTGATTTGTACAAAATATCTTCCATCTGTTGACAAAGCGAGATTACTTGTGAAAGAAACATTTAAAAGGAAATAATAAAAATGAAAGAAAAGCAATGACTGATCGTGGATCGTGGATATTCTGTAAAATGTAAATGAAACGAAGATATAACTTTGCTATTCGTAAATCTATTAGATTTCGTTTTGATTTTTGTTCTTTTTCAACAAAAGTGACCTATTGCACGTTCGGTGTGTTCGTAGCATTAAGATAAAAGGGCGTGTTCGATCAATTATACTTTAGCTTAGATAATTCATTTGCATGACGCTCAACATCTTTAATTTTTGTTTGTTTGTTTTTTCATATCTCCACTTAATATGAAATATGTATATAATTTTATATAAGTTCATTTTGTATTATTTCATGTATGCATTGTGAAGACGTTTTTAAGTTTTGAAACTTGTGTCCTATCCAATTGTTTAATATTGAACAATGAAATATGTTTAAAGTAGTGACCTATTATCATCTAAGGACAGTCAACATCTTTCGAAAAAAATAAAAAAATTATAAACCGCTACACTTCCTTCTACGACATTGTCTTATAGACGCCTCGCTGATTGGTTGCTTTGAACAGTGACATCTGAAGATCACATCAACTAATAAACTGCAACGCTAATTAGCTGTTATTTAGATCATTGATAATACAAGCAGGTGTTTGATATGTTTGTTCTCTTCGCACACAAAATAGATAATAAGAAAAAAAAATATGATATCTAAGACATAATTATTATGAATTAATTTTATTATGTCACGGTGTTGGAATCTAAAGGAGTGTATGATCCTATATTACCCGGTGTATTACATTAGCGCGAAAAAAATCCTACGAAAGCGCGAAATAAATCTGTACATAAGGGCGAACTAAATACCAAGATAAATACATGTAAATTACAGGATTACCTGTTCGCCAGAAATTAGTTAATTCATAAGTAATTTCTGTTACCCCTGCACACCACGGGGAGGTGGAAATAGGATTTTGTGCAGGATATAGCTTTAATATATAAAAGTGCAGGCATGATAAAAAAGATAAAGCTGCGTAAAATACTATCCGACTCCCTCGGGAGTAAAGTTAGACATCGGTTCTGGCCGAATATTTGAAGCCTATAGCTTTTATGTATTGATGACGATTTCTTTCGCCGTTTTGATATTTAGCGTATTTCTCCATCAGAAAGGTAAGTTTGTCCATCTCTGAACGTCGGCCGACAGCTGGATTAAAAATTTACCGTATATGTCCTATTTGAATAGAAATAATTTATGGAAGGGGTAAGTTTGTTGGACATTTTAATATGGATAACATTATCTGCGCAAATTTTACGCAGATAATGTTACCCATATTAAAATCTCCAACAAACTTACCCCTTCCATAAATTATTTCTTAATTCACTGACTACATTTGCACCATATACACTATTTCTGGTATGTATGATCTGTTTTTCATTTTTAAAAACATTCTGTAATGGCGACCATTTTGAATTTCTGATCAACACTAAACACGCCAATTTTTTTAAGGACCAAGACGCATTCCAGAAATGTTTGCTGTCAATTGGTGTAGTTGTTTCTGATAAGAATATATAGGGGCCGTTGTGACCGTGATCGTATGGTAGTTGGATTTACAACTACGTATGCAATCAGTGCCTATCACCACTGATGTTGTGAGTTCGAATCTCGATCAGGGCGAGGTGTACAACATTATGACGATAAAGTTTGTCAGTGACTTGCGACAGGTCGGTGGTTTCCCCCACCAATAAAAACTGACCGTAACGATATAACTGAAATATTGTTGAAAGTGACGTCATACACCATCAAGCAAACTGATAAGAATAATTAAAAAACAAACTTTTCCTCATATCATCCTATGTAAAATCTGTCTTGGATTTCAAATGCATAAGGGATCCTCCAATAACTATGCATGCCTCGTTTGTGTTTCTTATTTTCCCATGTAGACCTATGTTAAAACGTTGTCTTGTTTCTTGGATTTTCGATCGACAGAAAATCCATCACACATGCGCTTTCACAGATAGGTTGAAGCTATCGATACACTAATGATATATGGTCGTCATCACGTACTGGGTGACGCTCTATTACAGGCAAGAGTTTTACCAGATTTGAATATGCGTAACACGGCGGGATCTTATAAGAACCAGGGAATGCGTACCTCTGTTTCTTGATGGGTACGTGTTGCTGATCACCCTTTTGGAATTCTCTGTGTTGTGTTTTTTTTTTCTTTTGATGTCCTCGTTCTGTGTTTTGGGCCAAATGTTCCATATGTCTCTGGATTGGTGGTCATTCTATTTCTCTAACGTTTTTCTTTGTAAATATTATATTACTGTGGAAGCTCATCTGTAACTATACAATAAAGGAATTATGAAAGCTGATATTGTATTATCTATCAAAACAAATAAGTCCAGATCTATTCTGCGATTACAATAGGGAATCTGGTCCCTCGAATGTTTACTATTTATGAAACCAGTTTGACGTGTAGATAATTGATATTTTTTGAACTGCCTATTAAATAATTATAACAAACAATGAACTATAAAAATCGATGCAGATAGGACTTTGGATGCTTGTAAGCTTTCTAGAATTTCTTTCAAGGATAGAAACAGTGATATATAATATGAATAAATGACCTTTTTGTAAATGCAAGAACTGGAGATATAATTTCTTTTGCTTTAGACAACGACAGAACAAAATGTGTTTTATGTATTTTAATTTCACTTGAACAAAGACAATATTAAATCAGATATACATTTATTTTTCTTCAGATATGATTGAAAACTAATATGTACTGTAATAAACGTAACTTCAAAATCATTATATGAAAGAAAAAATTAGTTTCGATACAATGAATGCATTACTTCAATTATTTGTTTATTTAAAAAAGATATTATTTTATCTTAATAATCGTTGTTTGTACTTTTTAAATATCATTTCAAGATGTGTATTTATCTGTTTGCAATGCCTAATTTCTATCTTGAAGTATTTTTTCCCCAAAATGTCATGTAGTATGTCAACGATTATTCATGCAGACGGTGGATATATTGCGCTCACTGGTTTCAACAGTGATGGTCAGCAATTCCACCAATATCAGCAAATCGAACAAATACCTCTTATCCGAAATCACTAAATTATAATACCCACGACATATCACAATTGAAATCCAGGTCCTAGCTTTGTAATTGGATGTCCAAGGGCAATGCAGATATAAACAAACGTTAAATCAAAAACATGTACAGATTCGCTTTACATGTTTATGTACAGGCTGTCGTGCTTTACATGTTTATGTACAGGCTGTCGTGCTTTACATGTTTATGTGCAGGCTGTCGTGCTTTACATGTTTATGTACAGGCTGTCGTGCTTTACATGTTTATGTACAGGCTGTCGTGCTTTACATGTTTATGTACAGGCTGTCGTGCTTTACATGTTTATGTACAGGCTGTCGTGCTTTACATGTTTATGTACAGGTTGTCGTGCTTTACATGTTTATGTACAGGCTGTCGTGTTTGACATGTTTATGTACAGGCTGTCGTGCTTTACATGTTTATGTACAGGCTGTCGTGTTTTACATGTTTATGTACAGGCTGTCGTGCTTTACATGTTTATGTACTGGCTGTCGTGTTTTACATGTTTATGTACAGGCTGTCGTGCTTTACATGTTTATGTACAGGCTGTCGTGCTTTACATGTTTATGTACAGGCTGTCGTGTTTTACATGTTTATGTACAGGCTGTCGTACTTTACATGTTTATGTACAGGCTGTCGTGCTTTACATGTTTATGTACAGGCTGTCGTGCTTTACATGTTTATGTACAGGCTGTCGTGTTTTACATGTCTATGTACAGGCTGTCGTGCTTTACATGTTTATGTACAGGCTGTCGTGCTTTACATGTTTATGTACAGGCTGTCGTGCTTTACACGTTTATGTACAGGCTGTCGTGCTTTACATGTTTATGTACAGGCTGTCGTGCTTTACATGTTTATGTACAGGCTGTCGTGCTTTACATGTTTATGTACAGGCTGTCGTGCTTTACATGTTTATGTACAGGCTGTCGTGCTTTACATGTCTATGTACAGGCTGTCGTGTTTTACATGTTTATGTACAGGCTGTCGTGCTTTACATGTTTATGTACAGGCTGTCGTGCTTTACATGTTTATGTACAGGCTGTCGTGCTTTCCATGTTTATGTACAGGCTGTCGTGTTTTACATGTTTATGTACAGGCTGTCGTGCTTTACATGTTTATGTACAGACTGTCGTGTTTTACATGTCTATGTACAGGCTGTCGTGCTTTACATGTTTATGTACAGGCTGTCGTGCTTTACATGTTTATGTACAGGCTGTCGTGCTTTACATGTTTATGTACAGGCTGTCGTGCTTTACATGTCTATGTACAGGCTGTCGTGCTTTACATGTTCATGTACAGGCTGTCGTGTTTTACATGTTTATGTACAGGCTGTCGTGCTTTACATGTTTATGTACAGGCTGTCGTGCTTTACATGTTTATGTACAGGCTGTCGTGCTTTACATGTTTATGTACAGGCTGTCGTGCTTTACATGTTTATGTACAGGCTGTCGTGTTTTACATGTTTATGTACAGGCTGTCGTGCTTTACATGTTTATGTACAGGCTGTCGTGCTTTACATGTTTATGTACATGCTGTCGTGCTTTACATGTTTATGTACAGGCTGTCGTGCATTACATGTTTATGTACAGGCTGTCGTGTTTTACATGTTTATGTACAGGCTGTCGTGCTTTACATGTTTATGTACAGGCTGTCGTGCTTTACATGTTTATGTACAGGCTGTCGTGCATTACATGTTTATGTACAGGCTGTCGTGTTTTACATGTTTATGTACAGGCTGTCGTGTTTTACATGTTTATGTGCAGGCTGTCGTGCTTTACATGTTTATGTACAGGCTGTCGTGCTTTACATGTTTATGTACAGGCTGTCGTGCTTTACATGTTTATGTACAGGCTGTCGTGCTTTACATGTTTATGTACAGGCTGTCGTGCTTTACATGTTTATGTACAGGCTGTCGTGCTTTACATGTTTATGTACAGGTTGTCGTGCTTTACATGTTTATGTACAGGCTGTCGTGCTTTACATGTTTATGTACAGGCTGTCGTGCTTTACATGTCTATGTACAGGCTGTCGTGTTTTACATGTCTATGTACAGGCTGTCGTGCTTTACATGTTTATGTACAGGCTGTCGTGTTTGACATGTTTATGTACAGGCTGTCGTGCTTTACATGTTTATGTACAGGCTGTCGTGTTTTACATGTTTATGTACAGGCTGTCGTGCTTTACATGTTTATGTACTGGCTGTCGTGTTTTACATGTTTATGTACAGGCTGTCGTGCTTTACATGTTTATGCACAGGCTATCGTGCTTTACATGTTTATGTACAGGCTGTCGTGTTTTACATGTTTATGTACAGGCTGTCGTGCTTTACATGTTTATGTACAGGCTGTCGTGCTTTACATGTTTATGTACAGGCTGTCGTGCTTTACATGTTTATGTACAGGCTGTCGTGTTTTACATGTCTATGTACAGGCTGTCGTGCTTTACATGTTTATGTACAGGCTGTCGTGCTTTACATGTTTATGTACAGGCTGTCGTGTTTTACATGTCTATGTACAGGCTGTCGTGTTTTACATGTTTATGTACAGGCTGTCGTGCTTTACATGTTTATGTACAGGCTGTCGTGCTTTACATGTTTATGTACAGGCTGTCGTGCTTTACATGTTTATGTACAGGCTGTCGTGCTTTACATGTTTATGTACAGGCTGTCGTGCTTTACATGTTTATGTACAGGCTGTCGTGTTTTACATGTTTATGTACAGGCTGTCGTGCTTTACATGTTTATGTACAGGCTGTCGTGCTTTACATGTTTATGTACAGGCTGTCGTGCTTTACATGTTATGTACAGGCTGTCGTGTTTTACATGTTTATGTACAGGCTGTCGTGTTTTACATGTTTATGTACAGGCTGTCGTGTTCTTATTCGAGTAATCCATTACTTTAAAAACATTTTTTGATTATTTTGTTGTTGTTTTTTGCTTGTTTGATTTGTTTATTTGTTTTTATTTTTTTAATGCATTGTGTGTGTTTTGATTTGCATGTGTGCTCTTTTCTGTATCCAGGTTGTCAATATGCAAACAGTATCTCCTCTGCCACGCTTATCCGACATTCGCCATACAAATCATAGAACATAGCAAACGTGTACTTTGTAAATTCTTAATTGCTAAAATTGTTCTAAAGAGTTTCCTTCTGTGCATGTTTTAAATATTAAAGAGAACATATTTATATAGCACTACGAATTCTGATTACCTCTTTGGTATCATCAAACTCCCTCATAAGACAATTCCCTCAATCAGTCACGTTTTTTTCCTCTTTGGTATCTTCAAATTCCCTCATAAGACAATCCCCTCAATCAGTCACGTGTTTTCCTCTTTGGTATCTTCAAACTCCCTCATAAGACAATCCTCTCAATTAGTCACCTTTTTTCCTCTTTGGTATCTTCAAACTCCCTCATAAGACAATCCTCTCAATCAGTCACGTTTTTTCCTCTTTGGTATCTTCAAACTCCCTCATAAGACAATCCTCTCAATTAGTCACCTTTTTTCCTCTTTGGTATCTTCAAACTCCCTCATAAGACAATCCTCTCAATCAGTCACGTTTTTTCCTTTTTGGTATCTTCAAACTCCCTCATAAGACAATCCTCTCAATTAGTCACCTTTTTTCCTCTGTGGTATCTTCAAACTCCCTCATAAGACATTCCTCTCAATCAGTCACGTTTTTTCTTGCTACTGTAAATTGTCATATTTTATTAGAGACAATAAATGAAAGAAAGGAAAATAATTTACATAATCCTGATGCCTTCCGAATGAATGGGGGTGGTGATTGTTTCCGTATAATAGAAGCAACTAATAGTAATTGACAACCTGTAATTTACGAAAATCGTGGCTTTTAATCTAAAGCACGCTTCCTATTCAAATTGCCTTCTTTATTCTATTTTAAAGCATGCTAACATCTAAATGCTTTTTAAGAATGAAGATATTTAATGACATGTTGGAGCTAATAAAGAATTCACAGCAGTTGTATTTATACATGTATATCGGTTTATTACTGATTCGATTCTGAAAAGTCTATCATGAATTACAATGCCATTGTGTGTGATGGTTTATTATGTGGTCATAGTAAATAATCGAAATATAACTGCTGGGTTAATAGTTCACGAATACAGGTAAACAAAGCTGGAAAATGCCCAAGGTGTAATCAGAGTCCGTTAATCGTGAAAAGACAGACAATGCAAGACGCTAAACCTTCAATAACAAAAAGTCATAATTGGTCACTGTCTCCTATGACTAACTGAATTAATAGATAAATGACACGGACAGACAAAAGAAATGGAATCTAATAAATACTTTGTTCTGGAATAAAGATTATCGATACCAACGTCGGGGAAAGAACAAGAACATATAATTGTATATTACCTAAGACGCATGCTTAGTTTAAACATTTCATTGTCTAATAAATCAGGGCCCGGGTGGATTACCTAACAACTCATACAAGCCTATCACCAATACGGCGTGGGTTCGCGCCCGGCTTTGTAGATTACAAGAAAGGTGCACTCGACTCGCAACCGCAAGTGATAAAGTGTACCAGTTGCTTGCCCATGGTCGGTGGTTCTCTCCGGGTACTCCGGCTTCTTCCACCACTAAAACTGGTCGCCATGATATAGCTGAAATATTGCTGAAAGTGGCGTTAAAACAATAAATCAAATCTAATCTAATGAATGACATTTAAGATAGGACACAGGTTACACACTTTAATATTGTCGTCTCATCATTTAGGAATTTAAGGTTTTTCATGCTCCCAAAGACTTTTATATCATTTTGATGTCCATTCGTTTGAAGCTTAGCGTATCTGATGAAGTTTATTATAGAAACACGTTGCGCGCACCAGATATCTACGATGTATGTAATTAATGTATTGAAGTGTCTGTGCCCGGTCGGGCCGGAAAGGATCGCAATCTTGCGCTTGGGTATTGAGGAATCGATATTGGTTTTGGATTTTGGAACTGTAGAGTGTGGTTTTTGTCGTTGTTGTTGTTATTTTCATTTTATCACAGCTCTATAGAGACATATGGTAAAGACATGTCTATATTATGAGACAAACAATATGCGAGAAACCTCAATCCGAGAATAATCACTATAATAAACACACTGTGTTAATTGTCACATTACACGAAACTCATTGCGGGTCACGTCAAACTCCATATGGGTTGTATTATATTTATATTGTACATAAGAACGTCTTTGTGGGAGAGTGCATAGTCAACGTTGTCCATTGGTTGTTTCCCCCTTTACGTTGTTTGTATGTGTATGCCTTTGTTTTTGCTTGTTTTTGTTTAACGGGAATTCTTCAAGGGCTATAGTAATAATACGTAGATATTGAATTTAGTGCCCACGACAGGATTCCGTAATAACCTTCATCAGGTACGCTCAAAGTCAAAATAGTTGATATCCAAATAATTTAAAAGTTTTTGGGATCAAGAAAACCAAAGAACCATATTCCAAATCCCGATCTTTGATACCACCTATTATACTTGGGCCGTCCTGGTCGTGATCGTATGGTAGTTGGATTTACAACTACCAGTGGAATCAGTGCCTATCTCTACTAACGTTGTGAGTTCGAATCCGACTCATGGCAAGGTGTACTCGATACAACATTAAGTGATAAAGTTTGTCAGCGACTTGCGGCAGGTCGGTAATTTTCTTAGGGTACTCCGGTTCCCGTCATCCGTAATACTGACCGCTACGATATAGCTGAAATATTGTTGAAAGTGGCGTTAAACACCATAAATCAAAACCCTTATGTCCTCATTGGCGTTAATTAATATGTTCATTGACGCTAATTAATTGCGTAATGTAATCTAACAGGTAGGTATCTTATTATACGTAACATCATATTGTTTGGCCTTCCAATATTTCGTATTTGAGGGTTCCTTGTGAAGGTTATACCAGAAATTAAAATTGATATATACGTGTTTAATACTCTTGAACAACGATTTGTATTTTCATTGATCCCATTTAATATTCTCGCGAGCGTCATTTCATGTACCCTGAGAAGTCTCTTATCGTACTAATCTCGCTGAATATACTGTTGGGCACCATGTACTTGAAGTACTCTTTAAAGCCTCGTCTGTACCATTGACCGTAACTTAATGTACAATAAATGTACTTTTGGTCGTCACTTTCATTAATCTAGCGTAAATGCTACTCAATTTATTAATATAAGCATCGCATTTACAAATCTATATTTATATTGCATTAGTGATCCTTCATTTCTCTCTCCATAAATATATAAATGTTACTCTTGAATCGTAAATCCATTGCTAAAACCAGTCATGTACGCTAGAAAGTGCATGTAGTTATTAACGAGTTTTAATAAATAATTGATTGTTTGATTGATTGATTGACTGATTGATTAATTGATTTATTGATTGATTATTGCTTGACGTCCCGCCAACAGTATTTCAGCTATAATCATGACGAGAACAAGTTCAATAATGCCTAAAGAAAACTATACAGAAATGAACAAGTGGATCGGGTCATCCAGGTCAACAACGTTTGACTGCCACTGAGAAAGCATGGATAAATGGGTATGGATGAGCAAATAGGACATAATTGTAATGTTCCTTTATGAAGATAAATAAAGATACATGAAGGTTGACTAGAATCATCATTTTAACAATGTAACAGAAATAGCGCTTATTTTTATTTTACAAAGAATATGCCTTACATATGCTCAGTGGTGTCCAAGACATATTGTGTTGTGTTTTTGCTTCGTATGTCTTGGTCTTGTATAAACTATGTTGCCAGTTTGTCTGGATTCATTCATTCATTCATTTGATTGTACCTACGGTATTCGCTAACGTTAATTCGGGATTTATTCTACCATTTACGTATTTTTCGTGAATAGCATTTTGAGCAAAGCTTTAGCCAGTTATCAGTTCATCCCGGAAGTGCCCAGGAATACAGACATTGTAATGGAAATGTAAAAAGAAAAAGTTAAAATGAACATTAAAGTGAGCAGCACAAATGATCATAACCCCCATAGATATTAAAATTATACCAATAACATATCAAATTAAAGAGAAATAAAATAAGAACAGATCGACAGGAACATAAAAAGTATGACACGACCAAGCAATAAAATAAATGAATAAAATTCTTAGCATACAAATCAAACGACTGGGATGGTCTCACCGACAATACCCTATTATATAAATAACCTAGATTAATTTGCTGTAAGCTCAATATCTACTTTCATATAGTTCTCTACATTAATTGCAATTGATTTGCTTTACTCTCAAGCTAATTTAATAATAAAGGCGATCGAATTTCAATTATATTCCTTTATTGTATGAAATAGGAGGCATGACGTATGATAATGAATTTATGATCTTCTTTAAGTTAGATATACAGAAAATTAATTGTACACACCCATTTCTATATCACTTAATGTCACTTCGAGGCTTATTACTATTTTTTTCTATTATACAGATCAAAGGCAAATAAATTGCCGGAACTCAGCATTCTATGATAATATTGTTGTATTTTCTAATGTTATTTAACAGAAACAATGCTCTATTTAATCAACGTCATTTGACATACGACTGGTACTGACACCCATTTTCATATCAACCGTAATGTCAATTCGAGACTTATTTCTTTTCAATGCTATAGATCAAAAGCAGATAAATTGACGGAATTCAGCATTTTATGTTATTATTTTTGCATATTATTATTTTATGTAATTTAACACAAACAGTACACTGTTTAATAAACGTCATTTGAAATACCCACTGGAACTGTCACAATGCAGTGGTAAAAAACACATAATTCATGTACTCCCGATGGAATCCGAAGGAATAGACATTTGACCTACATCGGTTCTCCTTGTCGGGATATGAAAATTTACAATGCAGAATTTCCGAACACTATCTCCTTCTTTTTTCCTTTTTGCAATTAAGCTTACAATCATAGACCCATCATTTTCCCACAAGAACTACTGCTGACTAAACGTTAAATAAGTTCAAATACCATAATTAATTTGATATATTTCGTAAATATACGCTATACCGGTGGAGTCTTGAATGCCATGTGTTGTGTACCGATGGAACCAACATGTCTTGAATTGTATTCAATATATGGATGTTTTCGTGAAACAACTAACATTTATATAATACATATACGTACAGGAATGACCTATACATGTATCTCACTGCTTTTCTTCAAATAAGTTGAAACAGTTTTTATGTTTGTACAACCACTTACAGACCAACTGTTCTTAATGGATATCTAAGGTTGTGTATACGTCTTGTTCGTTAAATAGTTATTAAATACTAAGCATACATTAGCAGTCCCACTACACCATTTAATGCGACAATATTGTATGCGAAGTCTCACAATCTGCAATATATAAAAACAGTGCATTGTTATTCTATTTTTCTCTTCTCGTGGAAAATGTATCATGTTGAAGTTTGAATATACTTGTCTTAAAGGATATTCCATTTGTCCAGATTTACAAATCAGCGCTTTCTATGATATACGATCACCACTTTAACTGTATTAGGAGACCATTATGTGATTTTGATAATTTAACAGTTTCCAAACAAGTTCACGTGTAAATGAACGTTAGAGAAAACCAAAAGGGCAATCAAGAATGGTAACACATTGGGTACATAAAACACAAGGACGAAGAAAAACAAAACAAAAAACACAACAAAGAAAACTAAAAAAGATGAGCAGTACGGAACCCACCAAAACCTATCATAGCATTACCTCTTACAAAAAACTATCATAGCATTACCTCTTACAAAAAAACTATCATAGCATGACCTCTTACAAAAAACTATCATAGCATGACCTCTTACAACAAACTATCATAGCATGACCCCTTACAAAAAACTATCATAACATTACCTCTTACAAAAAACTATCATAGCATTACCTCTTACAAAAAACTATTATAGCATGACCTCTTACAAAAAAATATCATAGCATAACCTTTTACAAAAAACTATCATAACATTACCTCTTACAAAAAACTATCATAGCATTACCTCTTACAACAAACTTTCATAGCATGACCTCTTACAAAAAAAACATATAAATATTATACATATGAAGATTTAACGACGAGATTCCATTGTTTGCGCTTTGGAAACAGCTGACATCATATCTTGTATTAAATGTGTTGTCGCAGAGTTAGATTCCTATGCAAATATAGGTTCGTTTCGTTTATTATAACTGTGTTGTGTTCGATGCTAGTTTGGGATGTAACAGAAACATAACTCTTTCAAGGGGAAGAATTTGTAGGGGACCAAGTTGATTTTGAAGATTGTTTCAATCCTTGTACGTCAAACACAACTTGTAGTAAATCAATCTAAACAATGCCGTTTGGTAGGAGTTGTCGTTCGTTGTAATTAAATTTTATTGATTCAACTGCATTCTTATAAGTGTATCTATTTCAACAACAACCCACTACAGGTTAATTTCACATTACTTCTCAATTAATAGAAAATACAAACAATATAATTTTATAATATATAAAGCAATCAAAAACAGAGCACTCCTCACAATTCAAACTCATCCTCGATATTTTCCAATTAACAAAAATTCTTTCCCACTCTCTTCAATCATGGAATCTATATTGTGAAGGTGTTATTCTTGACATAAATGAAGCATTGTATTGTCTTCCACAGCCTAGCTGTTATGTTTTTAGTATTTGTGACAAGTATGAATGAGAAATATATCAACCGCTGAGATGGATATATTGTTCACGGCGATATGTAGATCATATTAAGACTAGTTTGAAGATACCACAGAGTAATCAGAAGTCATAAATCGGTGAATGACAGACAATGCAATGTCCAAAATGAATAAAGACAAAATGAAAAAAAAAACAATGATTTACAAAAGACTACACAGAAAAAAACTTTGGTAAGCACGAACCGCACTAATAGCCGAGCGTAAAATTGGGTGATCCAGGTTTTTCATGGTTCATTGTATCCGATATACATTTTGATCCCTTGCATGGGACAAATCAAATACACACAATATACCCCCTAATGACAGGGAATAAATGAGCGACTGTACCTGGAGAATCCATCCTGTTTGTAGGTCAACAGACAGGATAAAGCAACTACCATCGAGTGACAATAAGCTGGTTCCTAGTTGTAATGTATTCCGATTCTATATTCTATTTTGTTTGTAGCAATCAATTCATCTACCTGTAGACAAACATCAATCTCACCTCTACCCTTTTCATAGTTCATGTTTCACGACGTCACACAAACAGCTGAAATAATGATCATCTGAGGTTAACCAACACTTAATTAATAGTAGTTTTGCCATTATAAACTTAGAGAGATATGTAGGTTGTAAGATATGTAGCCAAGATTAGGGTGAGATCTCTATTGATGTGTTCACACCTGTGAATGTGGCCACTACTATCATGGGTCATGCCTACAACCATTTTGTTTGCACTTTAGTCCTTGCCTTTTTCATAATATTGTGCAAACGGAAATAGACCGACATATTCTTTTCTGTTATTTGTATAGTATTGATGTAGTTCGAGCATAAATATACTTCATATGACGGAAGCTACTTTAGCGTAACCTAAAAATAACAATTTATATGATATTTTCAAAGGATTGTTTTATTTGCATATTGTAATGCGTGATCTTTTTTCAATAGTACATATACAATCTGACCTCACAAATCAACAAAATTACATGTACGATATCTGAAGGAATCTGATACAAACATTTTATATTTCCATTGTTGGAGAAATGGGCAATCGTTTTGTCTAGACGTAAGACATTTCCCCCAACGTAAACATCTCATTCTCGAAAACTTATCCTGTTAATATAAATTGACATTACCTGTCAGGTTTTAAGGCAAGTTAAAAACAGATTTCATGAAATTGCTGTTTCCAATCAGATACCATTATCAGAACAGTGACAAATGATCTTTCAAGGGACTTATACACTAATTTTCCCCATATATTTCATTATTTGTCATAATGTAATAAAAGTTTTGTCAGGCAGCAATGATGGTCAGACTACATTTGTTGTTAATATACAATATCACATGCAGTCACTAACAGTGTAATCACTTGTCATTAAACTTTTGACATTTGAACAAAAGTTTTGTTCCCGAGATATGGTACACAACCTTTAGAATAAAGCGGGAATACACTTCATGTTTATAAATAAGGTAGGGCAAGTCCTACTAATTCATGAATATGATGTGGAATGTCAACAATGAGTTCCGTGTTGTCATGTTCGTTACGATTTCCGCATAAAAACAATCTTCGCCAATCGGTTCGGCTTTACCTCCAGATGTTTGTAGGAGGCTCATGTCTTATTCATGTTATTTGTGTTTGCTTACGCATAGTGGTTTTCAACACATATTGCGTTGTGTTTTTGCTTCGTTTGTCTACGTCTTGTGTACCCTATGTTGCCAGTTGCTCTTGATTTTCCATTTTTTGATTGCCCCGTCGGTATTCTCTAACGTTTATTTTATCAAACAATACCATGCCATAATATACAGGCTGATAATGAAACAATGGATTGCTACTTTGTTCTAAATAATCAAGTTTTCATGAAGCCGTTATTACAGATTTGAGTCTAAGCGCATTTTAATCCCGGGGGACACAATTTAACCCTATTAGAACAACATCCGTGTCTGCAATCATCAGGAAAATTTGGCAGGTGCTTTGGACATTTTGACATCGCAGCATAAACACAATATACGTACATTGTCGGTAAATATAAAATGTATTTGCACTCTCTGCGAAACAAAGCAGAAAAGTTCGCTTTTCTACGTGTGTATAATATAAAGCTCGCTCAAATAAATGTTATATTTGCCGACAATGTGCGTAGATTTTCTATATATACCAGGTGAAGCTTGAGAAGCAAAACGCTATTTGTCGCACGACACTTTCTATCTAAAATCTTGTTTTATTATTGCTCGTCGATTGTTTTATGTCCGGATTGCAGATATGTACAAATATGTTCCATGACAGCAATACGCCACATTCGTAAGGATAAAAGACGAGCATCAGTATTGTCATTGTGTTCCGTACACATTGCATGTTCTAAATATCTGACATAAATCCAATTATACACCTACATCTGTATACTAATTCAGAACTGATTGTCAACCAATATTATCTCTGAAAACAACATATAACATGTTAAACACGATAAGAACTTTCCAATCAATATAACTGTATTTAATCTACTATCTAACCCTTTGTTCGCGCCAATTTCAGAATATTGTTTTATAAATAGATAACTAAATACTGGAATTTCTTGTAAAAATAATTTCCAAAATGAAATATACATGAATGTTCTTTTTCAGAATTCAGCATGCTATTCGTCTTGGTATGACAATGTCATTTATTAATGAAGATAAATCCTGAGATTCTCGTTGTTATGTCACTTTTTCCATGTGTTATTTTGTTGTGTTGGCGCGGATACTACTAAGAAAAGTTCGAAGATACCAAAGGTGTAATCAGAAGTCATAAATACTGGGCTTAATAATATGACTTGCTAGAAAACATATAGCAATCTTCAGAAAGACCTTCAGTTGTCTGTCCTTCGATTTACGGATTCTTGGTATCTTCAAGCTCTTCTTCAACTATGAGTGTACAAAAACATAGATGGTTGTGTTTGTATGTTAGTCTCGTTGACTGCTTATGATCCCTGTCTGATTCACATTTGATATGATTTTCATCCAGCATTGAAAACCTCAAGGAGTTTGTGGGATGATTGGCAACCATACTCTTTGCCTTTTTTGTTTTCTATTATTACCTATGTTTCTGATGGAACGTCTTCCGTAACCATATACGTCGATCTCCTTTCTTGGTAAAGGTATATCATCACTAAAAATGTTAATGTTGAGGAAACAGTCAAAGCATGACTTGAAAACATGCTAGCAGAGCAAAATAATATTGTTTTTGTTTTAAGAGATACATTGCCTAATTATTATTCTTGATATCATTATTATGTGCCTACGTCTGTAACAGAAGAACGGAGATAACGCATATTAAGACTATATTAAAACAAACATATTTTATTCTATTTTATTCACCCTCAGAAAGTGTTATTTTGCATTCTCGCCCGAAATTGTAGAGTCTGACAAAAACTTGTTTATAATTGTGACGGATATATGGTCACCATGTCCTTCCTCTCCCATGGTGCTAAGCTAATGATCTATATGGTAGTGGCAATTCTCATGCAAAAATATAAGCGTTTCAAATCGTATTTCGTGAAAATATCCGAATCATTAAATCCCGATGTGTTCATCAATATTCTTAATAGCAATTCAACTTTAATTGATAATAAATATCCTCTTTTTGTAGAGTGTGATTAACTGTTATCATTTCTCTGTACAAAACCTAAGTGTAAATTCACTAAAATTAATTACTGAAAGAAGTTTGACGTTGTTTTCGTCAGCTTAACACAATGTTAAAAATAACGTTAAGTGATATAATTTAGTATTCTGTGACATGCTATAGGATTATCTTACGCTAAAGTATTTGATTCCTGATATTTATTGACAAACAAGGTATCTAAACATCGATATATACGGTTACAACATGTAATTATGACATGTCCAATGGATCCTGAAATGATATTAAATACGAATAATTAAATGAGCACCCACAATTAAATCGATTTTGACAGATTGTCGAATAGATTATATCAGGATGAACAATAATTGTAGAATAACGAACCAGAATGCAATCCTTACAAGTCATTTAATGCTATAGAACATGCTTTATAGTAACAGGACAGGTGCCAGTAGTGGAGCAAGAACTGCGTAGCCTTCCGGAGCACTTGCGGTCACCCCGTTTTTTGTAATGAGGTTCGTGTTGATCTATCTTCAGTTTGCTTTGTAGTGTTTTGTAGATCATTGTTTGCTATTTTGTTCGTTTCTTTTTGTGATTGTAATGTCAGTTCTTCTTCGATTTGCAGCTTCTAATTACCCCTTTGACATCTTCAAGCACATGTCGTAACTGCCGAGATGCAATTCTACGTTTTCCTTAATAATTCAATTTGCATAATGAAATATTTTAGTTCCTAATATGATTTTGTTGTTTAAATTTAACCTTTATATTTGTTTATAACAGTTTATTGTTTTATCATGTGTAATGTATCAACCCACATTTTTTTATTGATTGTGTCGTTTTAGTTTATCCTTTATCTTTGTTTATAACAGTTTATTGGTTTATCATGTGTAATGTATCAACCCACATTTTTTTATTGATTGTGTCGTTTTAGCTTATCCTTTATCTTTGTTTATAACAGTTTATTGTTTTATCATGTGTAATGTATCAACACACATTTTTTTATTGATTGTGTCGTTTTAGTTTAACCTTTATCTTTGTTTATAACAGTTTATTGTTTTATCATGTGTAATGTATCAACACACATTTTGTTATTGATTGTGTCGTTTTAGCTTATCCTTTATCTTTGTTTATAACAGTTTATTGTTTTATCATGTGTAATGTATCAACCCACATTTTTTTATTGATTTTGTCGTTTTAGCTTAACCTTTATCTTTGTTTATAACAGTTTATTGTTTTATCATGTGTAATGTATCAACCCACATTTTTTTTTATTGATTGTGTCGTTTTAGTTTATCCTTTATCTTTGTTTATAACAGTTTATTGTTTTATCATGTGTAATGTATCAACCCACATTTTTTTTATTGATTGTGTCGTTTTAGCTTATCCTTTATCTTTGTTTATAACAGTTTATTGTTTTATCATGTGTAATGTATCAACCCACATTTTTTTATTGATTTTGTCGTTTTAGCTTAACCTTTATCTTTGTTTATAACAGTTTATTGTTTTATCATGTGTAATGTATCAACCCACATTTTTTTTATTGATTGTGTCGTTTTAGTTTATCCTTTATCTTTGTTTATAACAGTTTATTGTTTTATCATGTGTAATGTATCAACCCACATTTGTTTATTGATTGTGTCGTTTTAGCTTATCCTTTATCTTTGTTTATAACAGTTTATTGTTTTATCATGTGTAATGTATCAACCCACATTTTTTTATTGATTGTGTCGTTTTAGTTTATCCTTTATCTTTGTTTATAACAGTTTATTGTTTTATCATGTGTAATGTATCAACCCACATTTTTTTATTGATTGTGTCGTTTTAGTTTATCCTTTATCTTTGTTTATAACAGTTTATTGTTTTATCATGTGTAATGTATCAACACACATTTTCTCATTGATTTTGTCGTTTTAGCTTATCCTTTATCTTTGTTTATAACAGTTTATTGTTTTATCATGTGTGATGTATCAACCCACATTTTTTTATTGATTGTGTCGTTTTAGTTTATCCTTTATCTTTGTTTATAACAGTTTATTGTTTTATCATGTGTAATGTATCAACCCACATTTTTTTATTGATTGTGTCGTTTTAGCTTATCCTTTATCTTTGCTTATAACAGTTTATTGTTTTATCATGTGTAATGTATCAACACACATTTTGTTATTGATTGTGTCGTTTTAATTTATCCTTTATCTTTGTTTATAACAGTTTATTGTTTTATCATGTGTAATGTATCAACCCACATTTTTTTATTGATTGTGTCGTTTTAGTTTATCCTTTATCTTTGTTTATAACAGTTTATTGTTTTATCATGTGTAATGTATCAACACACATTTTCTCATTGATTTTGTCGTTTTAGCTTATCCTTTATCTTTGTTTATAACAGTTTATTGTTTTATCATGTGTGATGTATCAACCCACATTTTTTTTATTGATTGTGTCGTTTTAGCTTATCCTTTATCTTTGTTTATAACAGTTTATTGTTTTATCATGTGTAATGTATCAACCCACATTTTTTTATTGATTGTGTCGTTTTAGTTTATCCTTTATCTTTGTTTATAACAGTTTATTGTTTTATCATGTGTAATGTATCAACACACATTTTCTCATTGATTTTGTCGTTTTAGCTTATCCTTTATCTTTGTTTATAACAGTTTATTGTTTTATCATGTGTGATGTATCAACCCACATTTGTTTATTGATTGTGTCGTTTTAGTTTATCCTTTATCTTTGTTTATAACAGTACATTGTTTTATCATGTGTAATGTATCAACACACATTTTGTTATTGATTGTGTCGTTTTAGTTTATCCTTTATCTTTGTTTATAACAGTTTATTGTTTTATCATGTGTAATGTATCAACCCACATTTTTTTATTGATTGTGTCGTTTTAGTTTATCCTTTATCTTTGTTTATTACAGTTTATTGTTTTATCATGTGTAATGTATCAACCCACATTTTCTCATTGATTTTGTCGTTTTAGCTTATCCTTTATCTTTGTTTATAACAGTTTATTGTTTTATCATGTGTGATGTATCAACCCACATTTTTTTATTGATTGTGTCGTTTTAGCTTATCCTTTATCTTTGTTTATAACAGTTTATTGCTTTATCATGTGTAATGTATCAACCCATATTTTTTTATTGATTTTGTCGTTTTAGCTTATCCTTTATCTTTGTTTATAACAGTTTATTGTTTTATCATGTGTAATGTATCAACCCACATTTTTTTATTGATTGTGTCGTTTTAGTTTATCCTTTATCTTTGTTTATAACAGTTTATTGTTTTATCATGTGTAATGTATCAACCCACATTTTTTTATTGATTGTGTCGTTTTAGTTTATCCTTTTTCTTTGTTTATAACAGTTTATTGTTTTATCATGTGTGATGTATCAACACACATATTTTTATTGATTGTGTCGTTTTAGTTTATCCTTTATCTTTGTTTATAACAGTTTATTGTTTTATCATGTGTGATGTATCAACCCACATTTTTTTTTTGATTGTGTCGTTTTAGCTTATCCTTTATCTTTGTTTATAACAGTTTATTGTTTTATCATGTGTAATGTATCAACCCACATTTTTTTATTGATTGTGTCGTTTTAGCTTATCCTTTATCTTTGTTTATAACAGTTTATTGTTTTATCATGTGTAATGTATCAACCCACATTTGTTTATTGATTGTGTCGTTTTAGTTTATCCTTTATCTTTGTTTATAACAGTTTATTGTTTTATCATGTGTAATGTATCAACCCACATTTGTTTATTGATTGTGTCGTTTTAGTTTATCCTTTATCTTTGTTTATAACAGTTTATTGTTTTGTCATGTGTAATGTATCAACCCACATTTTTTTATTGATTGTGTCGTTTTAGCTTATCCTTTATCTTTGTTTATAACAGTTTATTGTTTTATCATGTGTAATGTATCAACCCACATTTGTTTATTGATTGTGTCGTTTTAGTTTATCCTTTATCTTTGTTTATAACAGTTTATTGTTTTATCATGTGTAATGTATCAACCCACATTTTTTTATTGATTGTGTCGTTTTAGTTTATCCTTTATCTTTGTTTATAACAGTTTATTGTTTTATCATGTGTGATGTATCAACCCACATTTTTTATTGATTGTGTCGTTTTAGTTTATCCTTTATCTTTGTTTATAACAGTTTATTGTTTTATCATGTGTAATGTATCAACCCACATTTTTTTTATTGATTTTGCCGTTTTAGCTTAACCTTTATCTTTGTTTATAACAGTTTATTGTTTTATCATGTGTAATGTATCAACCCACATTTTTTTATTGATTGTGTCGTTTTAGTTTATCCTTTATCTTTGTTTATAAGTTTATTGTTTTATCATGTGTAATGTATCAACACACATTTTTTTTATTGATTGTGTCGTTTTAGCTTATCCTTTATCTTTGTTTATAACAGTTTATTGTTTTATCATGTGTAATGTATCAACCCACATTTGTTTATTGATTGTGTCGTTTTAGCTTATCCTTTATCTTTGTTTATAACAGTTTATTGTTTTATCATGTGTAATGTATCAACCCACATTTGTTTATTGATTGTGTCGTTTTAGTTTATCCTTTATCTTTGTTTATAACAGTTTATTGTTTTATCATGTGTAATGTATCAACCCACATTTGTTTATTGATTGTGTCGTTTTAGTTTATCCTTTATCTTTGTTTATAACAGTTTATTGTTTTATCATGTGTAATGTATCAACACACATTTTTTTATTGATTGTGTCGTTTTAGTTTATCCTTTATCTTTGTTTATTACAGTTTATTGTTTTATCATGTGTGATGTATCAACCCACATTTTTTTATTGATTGTGTCGTTTTAGTTTATCCTTTATCTTTGTTTATAACAGTTTATTGTTTTATCATGTGCAATGTATCAACCCACATTTTTTTATTGATTGTGTCGTTTTAGTTTATCCTTTATCTTTGTTTATTACAGTTTATTGTTTTATCATGTGTGATGTATCAACCCACATTTTTTTATTGATTGTGTCGTTTTAGTTTATCCTTTATCTTTGTTTATAACAGTTTATTGTTTTATCATGTGTAATGTATCAACCCACATTTTTTTATTGATTGTGTCGTTTTAGCTTATCCTTTATCTTTGTTTATAACAGTTTATTGTTTTATCATGTGTAATGTATCAACACACATTTTTTTATTGATTGTGTCGTTTTAGTTTAATCTTTATCTTTGTTTATAACAGTTTATTGTTTTATCATGTGTAATGTATCAACCCACATTTTTTTATTGATTGTGTCGTTTTAGTTTATCCTTTATCTTTGTTTATAACAGTTTATTGTTTTATCATGTGTAATGTATCAACCCACATTTTGTTATTGATTGTGTGGTTTTAGTTTATCCTTTATCTTTGTTTATAACAGTTTATTGTTTTATCATGTGTAATGTATCAACCCACATTTGTTTATTGATTGTGTCGTTTTAGTTTATCCTTTATCTTTGTTTATAACAGTTTATTGTTTTATCATGTGTAATGTATCAACCCACATTTTTTTATTGATTGTGTCGTTTTAGTTTATCCTTTATCTTTGTTTATTACAGTTTATTGTTTTATCATGTGTGATGTATCAACCCACATTTTTTTATTGATTGTGTCGTTTTAGTTTATCCTTTATCTTTGTTTATAACAGTTTATTGTTTTATCATGTGTAATGTATCAACCCACATTTTTTTATTGATTGTGTCGTTTTAGCTTATCCTTTATCTTTGTTTATAACAGTTTATTGTTTTATCATGTGTAATGTATCAACCCACATTTTTTTATTGATTGTGTCGTTTTAGTTTAATCTTTATCTTTGTTTATAACAGTTTATTGTTTTATCATGTGTAATGTATCAACCCACATTTTGTTATTGATTGTGTCGTTTTCGTTTATCCTTTATCTTTGTTTATAACAGTTTATTGTTTTATCATGTGTAATGTATCAACCCACATTTTCTCATTGATTTTGTCGTTTTAGTTTATCCTTTATCTTTGTTTATAACAGTTTATTGTTTTATCATGTGTAATGTATCAACCCACATTTTTTTATTGATTGTGTCGTTTTAGCTTATCCTTTATCTTTGTTTATAACAGTTTATTGTTTTATCATGTGTAATGTATCAACCCACATTTGTTTATTGATTGTGTCGTTTTAGTTTATCCTTTATCTTTGTTTATAACAGTTTATTGTTTTATCATGTGTAATGTATCAACCCACATTTTTTTATTGATTGTGTCGTTTTAGTTTATCCTTTATCTTTGTTTATTACAGTTTATTGTTTTATCATGTGTAATGTATCAACCCACATTTTTTTATTGATTGTGTCGTTTTAGTTTATCCTTTATCTTTGTTTATAACAGTTTATTGTTTTATCATGTGTAATGTATCAACCCACATTTTTTTATTGATTGTGTCGTTTTAGCTTATCCTTTATCTTTGTTTATAACAGTTTATTGTTTTATCATGTGTAATGTATCAACCCACATTTTTTTATTGATTGTGTCGTTTTAGTTTATCCTTTATCTTTGTTTATAACAGTTTATTGTTTTATCATGTGTAATGTATCAACCCACATTTTTTTATTGATTGTGTCGTTTTAGCTTATCCTTTATCTTTGTTTATAACAGTTTATTGTTTTATCATGTGTAATGTATCAACCCACATTTTTTTATTGATTGTGTCGTTTTAGCTTATCCTTTATCTTTGTTTATAACAGTTTATTGTTTTATCATGTGTAATGTATCAACCCACATTTTTTTATTGATTGTGTCGTTTTAGTTTATCCTTTATCTTTGTTTATAACAGTTTATTGTTTTATCATGTGTAATGTATCAACCCACATTTTTTTATTGATTGTGTCGTTTTAGCTTATCCTTTATCTTTGTTTATAACAGTTTATTGTTTTATCATGTGTAATGTATCAACCCACATTTTTTTATTGATTGTGTCGTTTTAGTTTAATCTTTATCTTTGTTTATAACAGTTTATTGTTTTATCATGTGTAATGTATCAACCCACATTTTTTTATTGATTGTGTGGTTTTAGTTTATCCTTTATCTTTGTTTATAACAGTTTATTGTTTTATCATGTGTAATGTATCAACCCACATTTTGTTATTGATTGTGTGGTTTTAGTTTATCCTTTATCTTTGTTTATAACAGTTTATTGTTTTATCATGTGTAATGTATCAACCCACATTTTGTTATTGATTGTGTCGTTTTAGTTTATCCTTTATCTTTGTTTATAACAGTTTATTGTTTTATCATGTGTAATGTATCAACCCACATTTTTTTATTGATTGTGTCGTTTTAGTTTATCCTTTATCTTTGTTTATAACAGTTTATTGTTTTATCATGTGTAATGTATCAACCCACATTTTTTTATTGATTGTGTCGTTTTAGTTTATCCTTTATCTTTGTTTATAACAGTTTATTGTTTTATCATGTGTAATGTATCAACCCACATTTTTTTATTGATTGTGTCGTTTTAGTTTATCCTTTATCTTTGTTTATAACAGTTTATTGTTTTATCATGTGTAATGTATCAACCCACATTTCCTTATTGATTGTGTCGTTTTAGCTTATCCTTTATCTTTGTTTATAACAGTTTATTGTTTTATCATGTGTAATGTATCAACCCACATTTTTTTATTGATTGTGTCGTTTTAGTTTATCCTTTATCTTTGTTTATAACAGTTTATTGTTTTATCATGTGTAATGTATCAACCCACATTTCCTTATTGATTGTGTCGTTTTAGCTTATCCTTTATCTTTGTTTATAACAGTTTATTGTTTTATCATGTGTAATGTATCAACCCACATTTTTTTATTGATTGTGTCGTTTTAGTTTATCCTTTATCTTTGTTTATAACAGTTTATTGTTTTATCATGTGTAATGTATCAACCCACATTTTTTTATTGATTGTGTCGTTTTAGTTTATCCTTTATCTTTGTTTATAACAGTTTATTGTTTTATCATGTGCAATGTATCAACACACATTTTCTCATTGATTTTGTCGTTTTAGCTTATCCTTTATATTTGTTTATAACCGTTTATTGTTTTATCATGTGTAATGTATCAACCCACATTTTCTCATTGATTTTGACTGTGCTTAGCTACAATGTTATCGATAACATATAGCGGAGGATAGTGTTAACAACAATTAATAATGCAGACAACACCTGTTATCTCGAACACAGATAAACCGTTACCTTGCATAACTCGAAGTTACAAAAATGGTAGACAAAGGTCACTTCGCTCGATTATTTTTTGTTCACCATAGCTTGGAGACCAATAACGATTGAATAGAAGGTCTACGTGTAAACCAATTATACTTCCCTGATAAAGTTTCTTCCATTTATATTGACAAACACTGTCATAGCTAATTTTTAGCAAATTGCACAAATTACTGTCCTTCGTTGTTAAGTTCCTACGGTACAAATTGCTAGGAGCAATTGGTATTGACCATATGTCGTCTGTTGGTCATTATATAATTTCACATAATTATCTCTAATTGAGTAACAACGGAATCTATTCCGTGTAATTGCAATTATTCACGTAAACATGTTTAGATCGACGGCATATGTATTGCAGAAGTTCGACAAATATTTTCAAATTTCAATTCTTTACCTGATTTATTTTAAAATGTTACAGATGACACAGCTTAGATATTTTTAATTTATATACTAAAATATAATAGATAATGTTCATTCAGATTATACGATTTAATATGTCTTTTGATTGTAATTGTAATATGATGTCCTTCTTTCGCTATGTACACAAACCAGCGATGCATTGCTACGTAAATTATTATTGGCAAATGCGCGGTTTGCAAATTTAAGTCAGGTTGATACGATCACACATTAAGTTTATTTACACTGTTGTTAGGGTTAAGACTTTCCCGTCAGAAAACACATGTTAATGAGCTACCCTCTGCTCGATAATGGTAGGATGAAAGATAGAACAGCCAATCTGCATCATATAAATTGTGTCTGTTTTTGTCCGCAAACGTGGACATAAATCGCCGCTTTTCATATCAAGGTGGACTACCGTATTTGTTCTCTTAGACATATCAGGATGGAAATAATTCATTGAAGACATACTGTATTGTGAGTTTCAACATGTGTTGACAGGATATTAATAAATTGTATGACTCGCTGCAGCTCGTGATCACATGCCCACCCATGTTAAGACTCATAGCACAGTATGGCTTCTATTAATTATTTCTTAAATATTACTTGGTTGTTTTGGACACAAACTTCTCTTTTTTCTTAGGGCCATCTTCCCAATTTATATAATTTGTTGACGCCACGTTAATTTGTCCACTGTGCATGTCTTCACATTTTTAGATTCGTGATGTGATGTCCGCTGCAATTTCCCCGTAGAGACTATACCTCATGGCGTTCTATGGTTTCATGCTTTATTATGTTATTTGTAATTATTTATCTACACTGGTGTCGAACGTGAGTTCCCTAGCTTGGGCCGTTTTTCAGTATCATGATATGTACCACTAGTGGAGCATGGACTGCTTATCCTTCCGGTACACCCGAATTCCTCCCAGTTTTTATTGGTATTTTACCTGATCAATCATTGTAGATTTGAAGTGTTTTGTAGACATTTGTGTGTCTTTTCGCCTTTTTCCGTTTGTCAATTGCATTGACTATCCTCTCGATTTACTGCATTTGATTTCCTCTTTTTCACATTCAAGCTTGTCTTACACTACGGCTGATAGTATGGTTTTCACTCCTGATATAATAGTTGATGGACAATTGATCCATTTCATTATTCAAGTTAAACAACTGATCTTAATAAAATATGATACCAATTTCTCTAGTGGTACACATTTCCTGAAATAGAAATAAATATTTTATTATTACGACAGAAAAATCATATATCATTTTACGACAGTAAAAACACATATTATTTTACGACAGTTAGAACACATCTTTTTTTTGGTCAAATACGTGACTTGAAAAGCACATGATCGACTTCAATATTATATGTCGCTTCAAACTATATATTACAAAAGTAAAATAATATGCAACATGCTAACTAAGAACCAATATCGAAGATATCATATGTACTATAAAGACGTAGATATCTAATTTAGTATACACGACACGTTTCTTAAATAACCTTCATCAGGTACACTCAAAAGACATTAAGATTGAAAAGCCAAATAAGTCTTTGGCAGCATGGTAATTTAAATATGACAGCCAAATTTGGCTAATGTTGCATGTACATGATGTAGGAGAACATTAAGTATTTTTTAAATACTCAAAACACATATCCTTTGTTTTTCTTATGACATCATTATCATCATTGACGACAATGAAATGCATATTATTTTTGAAGACGTATGATGTTTGCATAATACGGCTTATATGTCTTCGCGTTGAAACGATACAGCATGAATTAATACTATTACTTACTTATCAATTCAGTTGTAGGTGGCATTAAAGTGCATATCCAAAAATATAATAAAAGATGTTATATTTTTATAGTATCACAACTTTTAATTTGTACAAATAAAAATGCGCACGGTGCGTTTCTTAAATAACTATCATCAGGTACGCACAAAATGGAAAGATTGGAAAGCCAAATAATTTAAAGCTTACAAAATTATGAAAGACAATATGTTATTATATGAGCAAATACTGTATATTTGGAATGTCTTCCACGCTGTGATCTTAAATTTACATGGTTGACATTTATGAGTTGAGTTCCTTCCATGAAGAGGTGTATTTGATGCAATTTAAAAGTTTTTATAACTTTCTGTATCATGTCTGCATCTCGTTCTATTTTCTTACGAGGGGTGCTCTGGTAATTCCACCAATTAATCAAATAGACCCTCACGATGTCACTAAAGTATTGTTGAAAGTGGCGTTAAACAGACACAGTTCTAATCCATTTTAGCGATTCTTACTGCAGTGGCCGTGAGACTGCATTACAAATAATTTTAATAGGTGAAAAAGACATCTCCGACTTGCATGAAACGCGCCATTTATAACAGAAATAGGCGATAATCCATCTTAATACGTCTGATGTATATTTTATTTGAAAATATTTTTGATAATTGCCCATCGGACAAAAGTCAGGCATCAGAGTTTACCATTAATTCATCAAACGAGCTTGGTGCAAACAGGCTAATTCGTAAAATCCAGGTATTGCTTACCAATTATATAAAATAAATAATGTACCAATTATATTATATAAATAATGTTTCCCATTTGATGTGTACTCCCTGTCTGCCTTACTAACATATTAAATATGTCATGTCTTCCGACTTCCATAATTCAGAATACATGTTATTGTATAATCAGGCTTTTGGTTCACCAATTATATCATGATGACATACATATTCAGATAAAATGAAAAACAAAAAATAACATCCAAAGTTTAATACGATATCATTTATTATAGGAAAAATAATGAAAAATGTCGCGTTCAAGAACAGATGAATAAGATTGCTGAAGACATTCATTATTTTAGTTTATAATGGCTACTAATTAATCCCCTTGGGATAATACCGGAGGGTATTTCACACACATATCTACAAATGATTGCTGAAAAAATATAGCTACAAACATTTCAAGTCAACTTGTTGTACTTGTTGATACTTGATAATGATAAGTCACATTGAAATAGGATCACATCAGACAGATGGTTGCTAAATACAGGTATAATTAATATGAAAAGCAATGTGAGGGGAAATTAAGGATAAGGTAAAATAATGCAAGTTATTGCTTAATAGAGGTGGTCACTATAGTAGGTTTGACTTTACTGTACAGCGGGAAATGTCTTTTTTTCGTATATGTTCTATGAAACAGGCGTAGGGGTACCTGCATTTATTTATTGATATTATCGCCTGGGCAATGTATTCAAATGACATGCTACACTATTATGTACATCTACCAGAGAACGTGACGCTAATGACATGCATAAATGAATCAATATTAGACAGCGATTTACATTTTGGCACCTTATTATGAAATCACATTTGTTAATAACAAATCACTAATTAACCTCTGTCACAAGTAAATTAGCATAACGTGTAAACAAAACAACGTAGAAATGCATTTTTCTGATCAGACCTCTTGAGTTAACGTAATGGTGACCACTTAATGCACAGTGACTGTTTGTTTTTAAACATTAGTTACTATGGACAGTTATGGTATTGAATAAATGCCAATACTAAATGCCTTCTGTTTCGCTGCGATAACCTGATATGTAGTATACAAGCTGGCATTGACCAATACATTTCAATGGGTACGGTTAATACGTACTGATTATTAAAATATTAAGGAATGATAGCCATGTTTCCCGCATAACAATTGTCAATGTCAAAACGAATCTAGTATTGCTATGCTTACGTTGCATGATGCATATATTAAATGTTATACTTCGTTTGACATACAAGGAAACGGATTAGTATAAGTCACAAATAGCTAGCTTTTATATCTGTGTTATTTTGTAGTTTGTTTCTTAAATGAATACGTATGCTTAAACTTAATATATTGACTTTTGAGTAATTATTGACTTGTTCACTTATCAAGCTAATTTCTGTCAGTCAAATTACAAATATTTCAAGATATAAGATTCGTCAAATATAATGTGGTTATTATTTAAATACAACAAAGCCAGTTCATTAAGTATATGTATTGCTTGTTTCGTCGTTTAAAAACAATATTTATGTAGCGTCATGTGCATAGGAATATTGGTTTATACGAGCTTGAGTAAGCAATTCTTTTACCATGAAATTTCAATATCATGATAAACAGTAGTATGCGTCAGTAAAATGTTCGCTCCAGGAATCTGATCTAACAAATAGTCTGTAAATCAGAAATACGGAATTTATCTATTTCCTATTGTGTATGGTCCTCTGGAGCAAGACATTATATCAAGTCTGGCTGATTAAAACAAACATAGTACGAAAGTTGTTCTAAATTTCCTTGATTGAATTGGATGTCTAAGTTAGTTATGTTCGGTTCTTCTTTACCGCCAGTTTTTTTGTAGGAGGTCGCATGTCTTATTATTTACGTTATTTGTGATTAGCGGTGTCCAACATATATTGTGTTGTGTTTTTGCTTTGTTTTTCTTCGTCTTGTGTACCCTATGTTGCCAGTTTCTCTGGATTGTCCATGTTGTATTGCCCCTTCGGTATTCTCCAACGTTTATTTTATAATATTGCGAAATGAAAATAGCAAACAAAGCACATGTCGCTAGGTACAATGCGTGCAGATTGACAATCTTCGTGCTGGACAACGTCCTCAACAAATATCGAACAAATACACATAATGAAATAAGCACCAATAACTTCATTAAGAAAAAGAAAGCTTAAACCGCGATGGTCAACAATTTTCCCGAAATAAAATAAAAAGTTGAACAACCACCTCTCATCTCAAATCACTGAACACATCAAGGATCGCGACATACGCCGGTGGAAATATAGGTTGCGTCTTCGAACAGACACAACCAAATATCGCGATGTTAAATCGGTTAATAGGTTACCAGCCTCTCTCTTATTATATAATTGGATCTCTAACGGCAATACAGATATAAACAAATAATAAAACACCTGTCCAGATTATCTTCAACTCCACAAGACCACACAATGCTATGTCTACTGTCTTACCTTGCATTTTTACCAGTCAAGCCATGTGTTGATATACCGATTCCAATACAATCTTTATATCTGTATTTATTGTTTGTAGTATTGTTCACATCATGAATATAGCTGAAAGGGTTCTCACTCGACGTTAAGCAGCAATCAGTTCCTCGCTCTCCCCGATTATAAATGACAAATTACAGAAGTTCATAACGAGCAACATTTTGTATGCGGTCCATGGTCGTTTATGACTCATTGCAAGCCAAAGATTTCCGACAATATCAACTCTCCCGGGTTTCACTTTTTCCAATCAATCAATTCAACACATCCATTATTTCCATACTCTGTAGAAGTGAACACTAAATTAAATAAATAATAATTTCTCTAAGATTAGGATTTCAGTCTTCTGCATCAATAAACGTTAGAGAATACCGAAGGAGCAATCAAAAATTAACAATCCAGAGAGACTGGTATTATTGGCTTCACAAGACACAAGACGAAGAAAAACAAAAACAAAACACAACACAATATGTGTTCGACGCCACTATAAACAAACAATTAAGGGTTGCAGTGGCGTATCTAGGGTATGGCAGGTAGGACACGTGCCCTGGGCGCCACTTGAAGGAGGCGCCACTGGGCGGTTTTTATTAACATTTTAGCGCCTAATGTTCCTATATGAGAACGTCCTAAAAACAATTTTCAAAATGCATTTCTTGAAGTATTTTTGCAAAAACCATGTAGTATACTCGGACAGGAATATCTGGAGAAACTATTATTGTTATTAAATTATAAATTTAAAACGCAATTTCAGTGCTTGCCATAGGCGCTATTTTCCGTAGATACGCTCCTGAAGGATTGATCGCAACTATTTTTCGGATCATGAAGAAATAACCTCAATTAGGTTGTGGATACCGTGTAACCCGCATAGTTACGCAAGGGTGTGTACAATCTGATTGAGGTTATTTCGAATGAACCGAACAAATAATTTTGATCAATCCTTATAAATTAATTCAAACTTTTTTGTTATGATATTGAAAAATATATTTATTTTTTCAAAATAAGGCAAATAATCGGAAATAGATTTAAATAACCTCAAAGGTGCCTCATTTAGAAAAAAACACCTGATGACAACGGCACGCGACGCCTTGAGAACGACGTCTATTTTCAGATTCTGTACATATACAAATAACCTAAACTTTTTAAACCAATCAAAACTAGTATAAAATGACAAGCGACTCTAAAATTAATTTATACACAAATAACATAATTAAGACACGACACCTCTTACAAACAACTGCAGGTAAAGACGACCCGAACATCGTTTTTATGTGGACATCGCATAGGACATCACAACACTTAAATAACTTGCATCTATATTTCATTCTCGTCGTGTATTGAACAGATATATTATGCTTGGGAAGAGTATTTGCGAAAAATACCAGTCGAGAGACGAAAAATTTCCCGAGCCGAAAGGCGAGGGAAATTTAGTCTCAAAACTGGTATTTTTCGCTAATACCCCTCCCAACTGTTTAATTACACCGAATATTATTTAGAACACTGGCTAAATAAATAATACCTTTTGTTTGTCGTTTTCAGGAATATTCTTTTTTTTTATTGTTTGTAACTTGGCAGTTGTTAGATACTATAGGACGCTTCAGCAGATACAGTGGTAGTATTTCAATTTTTTTTTGCTAGACGGTGGTTGAAGTATTCCGAATGAATTTGGCGGTTTGCGGCACGTGAGGGTAAACAAGTGAAATACGGAAAAAGTTAAATCCTTTACTTCGGAACACTTCCGGGTTTCAAATTTGATTAATCACGTAACTTTACGTATAAAGGTAAAGAAGAAATATTCCGAATGCATTTGGCGATTTGATGCACGCGAGGGTAAAACAGTTAAATCCTCATGCAAATTCCCCGGCAGCGGTAAAAATGAACGAAATTAATCATAAATATGAAAATACACGAAAAATACACCGGCTGTTAACCAATCAAAATGCAGGATTCTTATATAAGGTGTAATTAATAGCAGAAATACTGCTCACTTGGCGTTAAACAACAGCAACAATCAATTCATTAACCAGTTAGCTGTTGCGGCCATTAACCTCAAGCTAAACCGTGCAACTTCCGTATCAAATTTGAAGTTGTTTGATCACTTCATTAAATTGGATTCCTGGGGATAAGCCCCTTTTCATTCTATATACAGAGGATCACCCGCCTACAACACTCATTACCAGGAATAACTTCCACTTTCGAGTACCTAGAATGTATGAAGAGCATCCTGAAGTTGATGATCGAGACGTCTTGAAGAAAATTAATTTCCGCAAAGAAGTATCAAACACTTGGTTTATGTCCTATTTTATCATTTAAAAGGAGTAAATCGTAGAATATGTCGATCACAAGGGCATGGTGAGAGACAATTTGTATCTATTTATTTCCTATTAATTCATCATTTAATTCATCATACTCAGAAATTGTGATGTTTTATTTCTCTAAACGATAACTGTTTTTAGAACACTTGTAATTGTATCCACACTTCGTGACTTTTTTCTGTCTTTTATTGACTATAAAACGTTACGTGATTAATATAATAAAACCCAAGGACATGACTGTTCAACTCATATTCAATGATTATGTCGTATATATCGTAAAAAAAAGTTGATACTGTATCAAAGAACAGCTAGATATGTATTAAGATTTTACAAGTAGTCTGTCTTCCTTGTACCTCTTATGTATTTACAGTTCAGACATTTGGCCAAATATAAACTAGTTTAACATCGCTATAGTAGTGTCTGTATCTACCCAGGAAAGCGCGCACTCCTGTATTCGCCTGTTAGGTGTATTTAATTTGCATCAAAATTTACGATTTATGATTGCATTAGCAACTTTTTCCGACATTCGATGTATATAATTATAATATGGTTAATAAGCAATTGTTTTCACAGTTAATGTAAAAAAATATTTTTGACATTCTATGTCTATAATTATAATACCGTCAATGATTTTTTTTTTTTTTTTTTTTTGACATTCGATGTACATTGTTATTGTTTTTCCATTTAACTAAGTACCATTGAAAAGCTATAACTGTGTTTGTATTGACAGGGTATTGCGGATTAATTTGTATTAGTATAATACTTGTAACTTCATTTGAATTTCTCTAGTGAATTTGAAGCATACTCAGAAAATTATATCATCCTACATCTTTGAATAATTTATTTTCAGATTTTGAAATAGTTTCTACTTTTATCTTTTTAGATCCCTCATATGATTCGACAGCCTTAGATAAACTACGAGCCATTAAAAGGTATGTAGATTCATATTTCGTTCTCCATTTTATTTTTTTATATGTAATTATTAATACCAATACCTAAACACTTGTGTATAATTTCAGATATTTTGATTACAATGCTTTTATTTCTTTTCATATTTTTGTCAGAAATGTATATCAACTTTAATATTGAGCATTCAAATGTTGGTATCCCGCTCAGGCGGGGTGTTTTCGATACAACATTAGATGATAAAAGTTTGTCAGTGAATTGCGGCAAATCGGTGGTTTTTCTCCGGTTACTCCGGTTTACTCCACCAATAAAGCTCACCGCTACGGTATAACTGAAATATTGTTGAAAGTGGCCCAAACCATAGACCAAATGTTTGCGATTTTGGTTGCTACGATTGAGCTTCTCTATTTGTTTTTTCTCACGTCATCTCATGCTACCTTGTCGCTCAGAAAGGTTATCTATGGTGGATTTTTTATTTTATTTTTTTTTGGCTCCGAATCAACTTATATCTAACGGAATTATCCTCTATGGGAATCTTGGGCTATAAACATAGGACATGTTGTCATCCATGTGAAGTCCAAGCCACTAAGGGCTTCCGCTAGTTGAATGGGACGAATCAACTACACACCTTCCTTTAGTGTATGAAGGAAATGTATGCATCGTCTTGGGAGAATACCACTGTCCCTGCTCCTAAAAGACAGGTTGCAACAGCAACTTATGAGAAACAGCTTGTTTTTTATATAAGTAATGGATGGTGATATGATGCAAGGTATAATTCCCGGATCCTAACTACGTCCACGACAAAATGAGGTACCTAAGGATTATATAGTTTATGAACATAATAGCGGTTTTTGGATCCACACATAAGGACCTGATGGGAATATAAAAATACTTTTCCGGTAGAAATGACATAAGCCCTTTGCTCCGCTGGGGAGCATAGGCCATTGACGAACTCCCTCCATCTAACTCGAATTGGCGCTAGTTTTTCTGCCGAGTTCCAGTTGTGTCGCTGCTCTCTCAATTCTGACGCTGTGTCTCTACGCCAGGTGTTTCTAGGTCGAAAGCCACACACATAAGTTAAATGATCACTTTAACATACACTTCGTCAAGCCTCAACAATGATAATATGGAAAATATACAATACAAAACTACTATTAAATGCACTCGAATTATAAAAATTAAGTATTAACTAATTGGACTGTTAATTACTATATCGTGTCAATAAAATACACATGAAAAATATGTGCAGTGTGAAAGTTTTACCATTGGATTAAGTGACAACATATTAGAACAGAATTATATTAATCGTAATTGGATGGAATACAAAAATATCCATTTCACCGCTTAATGTCAACCATTCCACGCCTGACAGTTATCACTAAATCAGACACCTAACGTCAACAGATGATAGCTAACAATGTATTTTTCCATTGATTTTTGCTAATGTAAATTAATAAAAAAAAAGTACAACGATCTGATAATAAAACGATCACCATCACGCTTTAATCATTAATTTGACACTCCCTTGTCGTATCTAAACATAAACGTGATTACGTTTACATTGTAAACTCTTCGTTCTGAGTTCCGTGTTGTGATGTCTGTTACGATTTCCACATAAAAACGATGATATATTCGTCTTTACCTCCAGTTGTGTTAGGTTGGCTCAATGAGTTAGGTAGTTGGATTACCTAACAACTCCTACAAGCCTATCACCAATACGGCGTGGGTTCGCGCCCGGCTTTGTAAATTGCAAAAAGGGTCCACTCGACTCGCAGCCGCAAGTGATAAAGTTTACCAGTTGCTTGCCCATGGTCGGTGGTTCTCTCTGGGTACTCCGGCTTCTTCCACTACTAAAACTGATCGCCATGATATAACTGAAATATTGCTGAAAGTGGCGTTAAACACCAAAAATCATCATCACCAGTTGTTTATAGGAGGGTTCATGTCATATTTACGCTATATGTGGTGGTGTCTAACACATATTGTGTTGTGTTTTTGATTTGATTTTCTTCGTCTTGGGTGACCTGTGTTGTCAGTTTGTCTGAAATGTCCATGTTTGATTGCCCCTTCGGTATTTTCTAACGTTTATTGTAAGACAATTCCAAATTATTAAATACGTGTATGTGATGAAAAGATATACTATTCCTGCGATAGCACATTCACATATCACGTGCTTTTCCATACGTTACAGATGTTTATTCCGGATAGTCATAGTAGGTGGATTTAAAATAATCAACTGACGTAATGAGTCCAAATGTGAGGTGTACTCGATTAAATGTTATGTGGCATTGTTAGGTAGCGACTTCTGGTAGGTTGGTGTATTTTCTCTCCCCCTCCCCATCCATTGGAGCTGATCATCATGATATTACAGAAATAGTGTATAATAGTTATAGCCCACAACCCACTTATTAATGACCTACATATCAATAACCTACATAAGAAAAGTTTGAAGATATTGAATTAGAAGCCACAAAACATTACACAGAAAACTAAGGATCGAGAACCACGAACCCCATTATAAACCGGGGGTGAATTCAGGTATTCTGGAATGGTAAGCCGTTTTTCCTGCTCCATATATGGAACCCGTTGTGTTACTATTGTTACAAACCTGGAGATAGGTCATGAATGGGGAAAGGACAGGATAGTGATTGTGACAGATATTCCGTAACGGTTAACCAAGTCATGGTGACGACAGTAGAACTAACCTACATACCAAAATAAACCCAGATTACACTGATCTGGTAAATTTGCCTTACAAAAAGGAAAATATTTCAGGAAATCATTATATCAATAAAGCTATTGAAACATTGTCTCTTTACTGTCAACTTAAATAGAGAACAATGAGATAAATGAGGTTTTATAGATCTAGTGTCCATAAATTTATATAATTGTGGGCGAGTTGTTGCTTGGGTAAAAAGAACGCAAAATCCGGCTATTCTTGTCTTATCTATGTTTTTTTTTGTTAAACATTCTCTCAATGTATAGCAGTAAAACATATATAGATATCTAATATAGAGCACTCTAGAATAGCCTTCGCTAGGTACATGTACGTTCAAAGTCAAAGATTAGATAGGCAATAATTGTATAAGATTGATTGATTGATTGGTGTTTAACGCCAACTTTAGCAGTATTTCAGCTTTATCATGACGTGAACAAATTGTATACATTAAGACACCTACAAGACCATAAGAAATAAAAGATACTTGTTTATAAAACAATCGGGTTATATGTACAAATAAAAGAAACATTAAAAAGATAATACCATATATTTATAAGACAGAATAGATAGTACTAAATATATTTTAAAACATTTATATATGCATAAGCTTTGTCCGTAGCAAACAACATTTGCATTGTATAATACCAGTCATATGGCCTGAACTGTTGGATGTAAGTGATTCAAGCTGGTTATCTACTTCTGATGAAATATGAAAAAGCATAGAATATCAAATGTCAAAGTATTTCATGGGGGATTAAATGAAACAACGGCAAAAGTAAGATCCATCAAAAAGCTTTCTTTTTTAATCTAGGTAGGGGCATGATTTATATACAAATAAAATTATTGTGATTAACATGGTGAAGTAGATTGATAAAACGCAGGTAGCTGTGAAGTTCACCAATGTAGTTATATATTAAATACAAAATGCATGAAAATATTTATTTAATAAGTCGGGGATCTAAAATCAAAGACTTGTATCAGAATACTGGAAAAACATTTGAATATTTGATTTAATTATAACACTCCTGATAAAACCAATTATTATAAGCATTCAAAGGCTGACATTTACTAATTCTGTAACAAAAGGCTTGTATATATAGCAATTTCAATTTGATCGCGTGTGCAATTTCATCAGGAAGACGAGGTATCTTTCAAAGACAAATGTAAGTTATATATCAAGGGGAAAGGTACAGAAAATAAGTAATGCATTAGCAAAAGCAAGGACAACATGATATTTCACGAAAACGAGGAGTGAGGGAAGATTCATCGAAATTGTCAGTATCATGCATGGCACCAGTAGTATATAATGGAAATACTTTAATGGACATACCAAACATAGAAAAGAATTAAAATATGACGTCCTTCGATTGCTGTATAAACAATGTAATCATAACATTTCCGGTATATTGTCCTTCGCAGATGCGCATTGTCGGACAAATTGTGAGCATCATTCCTAAGTGACTTCATGTATTTCTACAGGACCATGTTGAACAAAATTATCGATTAATTAAAATGTTCCTTTTGCTTCTTTACGTATTAATTTATCGGGGGAGGATTCTGAAGATAACAATATAGTATGCACTTTGATATTTGTAAATTATTTATAGTATGCACTTTGATATTTGTAAATTATTTATAGTATGCACTTTGATATTTGTAAATTATTGTTTTTCTGTCAACGCAGGTGACATCGTCACCCAGGATTACTGGTTTCTTCTTCTATTTTTTAACATTTAGCTTGTTTTAAGATGATAAACCAAAGGCTATCAAATTGGAAAAATCTTAGTAACTTAATAGCAGCTCGGAGTGTTTGTTATATCGACAAACACGACCTGCATTATGAAGATTGGTGGATTTTGCTATTGGACGCAATTCTCATACTGCATTCCGTTTCATAAAATCATAATATAATCGAAATAATTTATGGAAGCCATAGTTTGGTAGACGCTTTAGGATAGGTAATTTTGCTTACGTTGTATTTTTATCTTCGGGGTCTTTTTTCTGCGGAAATAAGTTTTCCCATGTAAGGTCTCAACTAAGACTTTCATGAATTATTTCTTAAACAAATAGATTAAAAAAAACAAATGGAACTCGTAAATCTTTCAACAATTCTTGGGAAAAGTTTTACAAGTTCCTTATAACAGACGAAACATTGATACCATACGTAGCTCGAAAGTATCACGTGGAAGTATACAAGTTATATATTCATGAACATATTTTATAGCACATTTAGCGGTTTCCTTTTCTAAATTTAATGCGTTTGTTATTAATGTGAATGTCCAATATACACATGATGTTGTCATTTGTGTAGCTTATCTACCATTTACCATTCACAAATGTTTGCAAAATGTATATGTTAATGAAAACGTAGATATTAAGCTTAGTGCACAACCTGTTTCTAGAATAACCTTCATGCGGTACGCTCAAAGACAAAACATTTTAAAACCAAATAATTTTAATGTCTTTCGGAGCAAGAAACATCCAAAATAATACGACTACACAATATAAATTTGTAACCTCCCCTTTGTGATGGTTTATCAAATGATCCACCAACAGCCAACCATCTTTCCAAATAATTAACACCCCAATCGACATGTGAAATCGTGGGATACCAACTATAAAAATGATCTACTACAACTTTACTAACAATTTTTTTTTTAATTATGTACAAGTAAAATCAATGTTTCCGGTTATATATATGTATACGATCAACACAGATGTTGACCCTTTTTTCTATTTATTTTTCTATATATATTTGTTTTTCTTTACTTCCGGTTGTACATTAAACAACATGCAAGATCGCCATTATCATCAATGATATGATATTGCACTGAACCATACATTATCCCATCCTCTTAAAATACAACTTTGTATATTTATTCTAAATTGCTTTTGTTTTCATTGAGTCTCGTTAAGTCTCATCCAGACGTTGACAGAGTGTGCGCCGGTTCATTCATCTTGATTATATTTAATTGTACTTTGTAATTGACATCTAACTGTAATAGAAAGAACAAGAAGACATACTTACGTATATTACTGTCATGCAATGTACAGGAAACTAACCACACATACTGATGTACAAGATAGCGCAATCTATAACGGTCTAAAACGTGAGCGTGAACTGTTGAGATGCTACTATTTCATCCATCCTTTTGTAAAGTACACATTTAGTGTATTTGCCTGGGTTCATCTGATGAGAGACCGCATCTGTGGTGTAATGGTTAGCGCGCTCGCCTCGAGTGCGATATATCGTGGGTTCGAGCCCCGATAGGGTCAAACCAAACACTATGAAATTGTTATTTTTTGCTTCTCCGCTAAGCACGGAGCATTAAGGAGAAAGAGAAAATACTGGTTGGCTCGGAATCAGGATAATGTGTTCGAATGGGGCGATATGTCTATCCACGGACTGTTGTTTCAGTGAGCTAGAACTATAACAATCCAACTATGCGTGTTGGTCTAGTACAAAGAGGACGTTATCACCATCTTGTTGAAAATTAACTTGTTCTCGCCATGACATAGCTGAAAAATTGCTGAGTTGGCGCTAAGCAACAATCACTCGATCATCTGGCGAGCGGTAGATCATAGTTCCAGTTTCTTTCAACGCAAACTGAAGAAGTGACATAATTATTTCTTATATTCCCTAATCAAACCCAGTATTGAATAATAAGGATTTTATCCTTCATTGAACGCATGTTCCTGTCATTTAGCAGTAATACGACAGTGGTCACCAGTGTAGCAGGAATGTCTAACACTGTGTAATGTTTTGTGGATCATTGTTTCTGACTTGGTTTTTTTTCTTTCGATCATTCACTCTTATTTTATGTCCTTCAATTTACGGCTTCTGATTACTCTTTGATATTTCTTCTTCTATTACATCAATTTAAGTATTATTTTCTAATGGTAAAACTTGTATGTCTGATGTATTCCATTGTATTCTTTGCACTTCTTGGCGTCAATATAATCAATAAAGCAATGCAGAAATACAGAAACAACAGATACATCACAGATTACAGAGAAGCATATCTCACAGCATCTAATAATAAATAGCAAATAGTGTCTATAGTAGCTTGAAAACAATTTATTATAGATGATTTCCTTTTCTTAGTTAATTTAACTTTCATTTATATTAATAGTAAATCACCAGACATGGCGTACGCTTGAAAGCATTTCAGGTTATTATAACATCAATATTGCTGTTAGTGCTTGCACTCTTACATTGTAGTAGAAGTGTTTCCTTCTCAGCATACTAAAATCAGAGCAGATTCTTGCAAATTATGGAAGCCGACATTTATCTGAATAACTTTTTTTGCATCAAAGGAGATTAACAATATCAAACGATTTTGCTTGGTAACAATAAACAGCCTTCTTTAAGCGAAACCAGAATTTCGTGGCCAGTTGACCAATGGGTGAAGAGTAAGAGTAATCGGAGCGTGATCAGCGGAAGGCATTGCTAATACTTGTTTGCAAGCCGTGAAAAATATTTTAACCCGTAAAATTCATATAGCTTCAAGAATAATATAAGAACAGCCTACCCTTCCGAAGCACCTGCGTTCACCCCCGGTTTTTAGTGGTGTTCGTGTTACTCGATATGTAATTTTATGTTTATTGTTTTGTAGATCGTTGTTTGTTTATTTTGTTTATTTTATGCTTGTTTGCCATTGTGTTGTCTGTTCTTCTTCGGTTTACAGATTCTGATGACCTCCTTGGTGTCTTCAATCTCTTCATATAAAATATCACCAGTTATAGATGTGCTTTTGATTTGATAAAATAATTAATTTTGATAAAAGAAGTCTACTCCAATGTCTATGTGACAAAATATATATGCAATGTACAAAATCGTCTGCAAGTACTGTATAAAAAATAACACAGACAGTGCTACCAGAAATAGGAGTGTGTTTTAGTGGGAAAAAACTAATTGTAGTAACTAGTTATCAGTCATCAGGTGTTCTGAAACTAATATTGCACTTTAAGCATGAAATAATAAATTCAACAACTGTGTAACTAATATAATAAAAATGCGTTGGAATATGAAAAGTTGAACTTTTAAAGATACCAGAAGGGTAATCAGAAGCCTTAAATGGAAGAAGGACGGGCAATGCAATGGCCGAAGGAAAGGAGAAAAATAAGAAACAATGATCTAAAAAATACTACGTAGAAAATGTAAGATTGCGCAACACGAGTATAATACATTTGTTAATTATCATGCTTGAATAGCGGGATTTCAAAAATAGCAAGAATATCTAAGTACTTGTTTATTGCCATTTCAAGTCTGTCTTTGCCTTGTCTGTTCAAACATCAATTGGGGTAAGTTTAGGCTTATGGTGTTTAACGCCACTTTCAACAATATTTTAGCTAAATCGTGGTGATCAGCTTTATTGGTGGAAAAAACCGGAGTACCCGGAGAAAACCACCGACCTGCCGCAAGTCGCTGACAAACTGTATCACATAAAGTTGTATCGAGTACACATCGTAATGAGCGTGATTCGAACTCACAATTTTAGTGGTGATAGGCGTTGATTCCAATTACAATACGTCCACGATCGTCTTCCCAAACATTAAGCATCAATTTGATCCTGTGAGAAATACGTGCAATGCTACCAATGTCGTCCTAGCTATGAATATTATAATATGTCCAACACACACACACACACACAGTCGTAACAAACAGGTGCTTATTACGAGCTACTCCAAATACAGTGCTATAATTTACGTCTTATCCTTCCGGTATGCTTTGATTTATCCAGTATTTCCTTTTAAACGGGTTGTACCTCGGGGCAGGAAACTTCTATGCCAAGTTTCTAAGAGAGTAGTAGTGGAAGCTTATTACAATAAACAAATTGTGTCTCCAAATATCCAACCACCAACACTACTACATTTTTTATCGTTTATTGTTAAGTAGCTATTGATATTTTTAATATAAATTTGATTTTTTTCTTACTTGTCTTCAGGCACATCCTCATAATTTTGTATCGAATCGTAATACTACCGCTAGTATATTGATTTACGCTTATTGTTCCCGTGAAGTATTTTTGTTGATAAAAGTGCCACATCTGTCGAGTTGTGAAATATTTAATACATATTTTGATCTGGTCATCTAACAATAAAGCAACACCCACAAGCATAATATTGAATTTGTTTTCAAATAAACATCGTTAAGTGATCAACGAATTCTCATATTCTGGTGACCAACTAACATTTTGACGGCATATAGACGATTCATATTGTAAAATATAAATGATAGAATATCAATAGAAATGTCCATCTATAGTTGTAGAATTTCTGAAATGTAAATCTCAAATTAAATCTGCGAAATATTTTCTTAAAAATTTGCAAATTTTTCTGCGTGAAGAAAGTTTATAGGTGCTCTAAGAAGCTCATTTAAAAACGATAAATAGAATCAATGTTCACAGTTATTTATCCTGTTTAGATTCTTTGGGTTATTTGCTCTCAAAACTTAAAATTATGTGGCTTTCTAACCTTTCGACTTTGAACGTACCTGATGAAGGTTATTCCAGAAACGTGGCGCCGTGCGCACTAAATTTCATATCTACGTTTTTATTTTCATATTATTTTTATTCATATTTTGAAATGCATAAACTAATTAGAAAAGATGGCTATATTAATATATTATGATGATTTGATTATCATGGAAAATAAATTTTTGACAATTCTGTCAATTCCAACAAAACGATCAGCAACGCTTTACATCAAATCATTTAACATGACAAATAGCAACGACATAAACAGATGTAAATCCTGATCCTGGCGTGAAACCGGCACAAACGTGTGAGGGGTTAAAAGGGTTTTTGCGTAAAACTGCATCTCTAACGACGATTCAGGTATAGACAAACAATGAAAAATTGGAAGGGATTCGCTTCCATTTAAAAAAGGCCAGATAATTATAACCACAGAATTGAATGACCACATATGCATATACAGTACAATAGCAGGGTTAGTGACTGCTAGTAGTTAACCGGCAACTAGCAAAGAACGTAGAATATGTTGGTTGTATGATAGATATTTTGCATATTCAATACATTATGATTGTAGGATAATTGGAGAGCGAATTGATTAAGTTGAAGTCATCCCTTCGCAAGTTTGAAGGTCGCCACCATGATCTGGTTAACCGCTATGGAATATATTGTTACAAATGACCATGGATATGTTCCGTTTGTCGTAATCACAATCCGGTCCTCTCCTCATTCACGACCAATCACCGGATTTAAAACAGTAGTAGCAAGATTGGTACCACATGTGGAACAGGGACTGTTTACACTTCTGGATCAACTCCGGTTTTTAGTGGTGTTCATGTTGCTCGTTCTTTACTTTTCTGTGTAATGCTTTGTAGATCATTATTTGTTCTTTTTCGTTTGGTCATTATGTTGTCTGTCCTTCTTCAAATTACGGCTTCTGATTACTCATGTGGCATCGTCAAACTTTTCTGAGATAGATTTTCCCTAAAGCAAATCATACCTTGCGTGCATGCATCAGCACATCTATAATAATAGTCGTGATTCTTGTATTTATACTGGAAATAGCTTCGTCGTAATTGATTGGACTAGTTGCTATTCTCACAAAAGCTATAATCAAATATTGGTAGATAATTTAATTTAATTGGCATTGCAGGACGACAGAATGACTTTTTGATAGCGCAAAATGGAAGATGTGACCAGAAATAATTAAATTATGTTTTTCTCGATGGGAAGCTTAACATTCAATGATAGGAGCGGACGAATATCTATTGAATGTACATTCATTTGAATAACACGGTCAATAATACTACGTCTTAGCGAAAGCAAATATGTATACGTTTTTTCTTTCAATTTATCAACAGATGTAATGTGGTTTTTAAATAAATAAATTCTACATACAATTTAGTTTAAAGCGGAGTTCAAAAAAACAAATCGGTGTAAATATCCCCTTCCAACAACTTTTCAGCTATACCGTGTCGGGGGAAACCAGAGAATGCAAAGAAAACCACCAATCTGTTACAATTTATATCGAAGGCACCTGACCCCCCCAAAGGTGGGAATCAAAATCACAGACATCTTCGGTGATATGCACTTATTGCAAGTATATGCAAATACAGCTCCCACATAATTGTTCTAATACTACTGCGAACTTTAATATTTATTCATAAGTGTTCTTTGGTAGTTTTTTAATAATTGAGGATTTCAAATTGATAAACAAAAAGAACGGATAAAATGCTACATATCATATTTAAGTCTACAATAAAAGTTGGAACTAACGGTATGGTTATTTATTTAATCAACTTTTAACATGTATTTGAAATGTCTAGTTTAATTCTGAAAATTTCACTTAATTTGTAATGTCGTCCACGCTTCACCTCAGGTGTCCTAATTTGATTCTAGTATACAACAATCATACCTTTTTCAGTTTTTATTTACATTGTACCAAACCCATTTCATATCTAACAGTATATTCAGCCATGAGCAAGTACGGTAATTGATAATGGACAAGTGCACATTAATTTTCGAGTAATTCGAAAATGGAAATATCATTTTCTCCCAATTTTAGCCAATCAGAAACGATAAATGCAATTCGGAAATTGAAAACGCAAATCAATAATAAAATATTAGTCAATCAAAAACCCAAAACGCGATTAACAAGTTCTTAGCAAACGAGGAACGAAAAATACATTCTGTAAATTAAAAAATAAACAAATCGTCTTTTAAGGTAGATGAGTTGAATAAAGTTCCAGTAAATAGAAAATTTAAATTATTTGGAGATATATACATGTAGTTGAAATTGATTTGAATGGTAAACCGATAACATTTGACGAAAAACATTGTATCAGTTAAGAAGAATTTGAAGATACCAAAGGGGCATTCAAAATCCGTATATCGAAGAACAGACAATACAATGGCCAAAAGAAAAAGTACAAAAGGACAAACAACGATCTACAAAACATACATATAAAACTTAAGTTTGTGCATGTACACAATTAATTTAACAAAAAATTATCAAGATTTGGTATTTTCCAAGAAATGTGTATCGATAGCAATAATGATAAATAGAGCAATGTAGTGCAACAGATACATACTTCTTTATTTAACATTGATGGTGTTGCCTCACCCCACAAAAAAAACAATTAGTCACCTAAATATAAACACCGAACACTTCAGAGTATAAAATTATGAAATATCTGTTAATATAGGTGTTAAAACCTAATTATATATTAATATGTTCCTATATTTATTGACATCAAACGGACTGTTCTCTAATACCTGGCGGAATTCGTGATGAAATATAATCCCACATGCGGATTTATACTAATTATACATCAAGGTGCATGTTTAATAATAAGTAGTTAAAGGTTAAGGGAGCGTTGTATTATTAATGATGTAATGATGTAAAGCTGGTGTATAATGATGGATCTATTGCATAATAATTAAATATAGAATTGTCTATGAATACATCTTATCCGTCAAAACATGAAACAACTTGACGACGTTTAACTGTGACTTCTGTGTATGAATCTTATGTTGGTGTATGGTTTTGCGCAGTGATTTATGGTGTTTAACGTCACTTTCAACAATATTTCAGTTATATCGTGGTGGTCAGTTTTATTGGTGGAGGAAACTGAACCTGTCGCAAGTCACTGACAAACTTTATCACATAATGTTGTATCAAGTACACCTCGCCATGAACGGGATTCGAACTCGGGACACTAGTGTTGATAAACACTGATTGCACAGGTAGTTAGTTGTAAATCCAACTACCATACGATCACAACCACGACGGTTCCCTATATTGGTGCATGCAACATCTTGATGGCGAATGCATACGACGCTCAATTGAGAGTATTATATTTCCATTCAGTTAGTATTATTTAAGTGTACACTTGCGTGGTATTATAAATTGTGCATGTCACAAGACATGCGGTGGGGAATAAAAGTTTGAAGATACCAACAGTCTAATCAGAAGCGTAAATCAAAGGACAGTCGTTACAATGGCCAGAAGAAAAGGACACAAAACACTACGCAGAAAATTATAGACTGATCAACACAGAGGTGCTCCGGAAGGGTATGTAGTTCCTCCTCCACTAGTGGAGGAGCTTATGCTTATATAATATTATCTCACTGAGATGAACACAATTGTTCTTTCTATTGACGTAAATGTGGTGACATTGTTTGTGCACAGCTTTTACGTACTATATACTACATTGTAAAATATCGGTCCTATATATTCGACCTTGCATGAAAGAGATACTACATGTGTATTCCATCATAATCATTGCTGGAATTACAGTTGCAATTTTGAGAACTAATATAGAAATTCAGTAGGAGGTGCTTAATGGTTTTGTTTCTGCATTTATGAAATTGCTTTAATGATTTTTCACTTAATCCAAGAATCGTGACGTAGCAGGAACTATGATTCTAAAAAGATTGTGGTTTAATAGATTTACCGTTTTGCGATACCACGCAGCGGCAATTCATTTGATTATTATTACCCCCAATACGTCAAGCACAAACTGCATTGTTAATTTTTTTTCTCCCGCGTGATAATTATTCTCCAATATTTTTTTTTTATAAAGTTACTGTAAGCAAACATTTCGATTTTCGCTTTAGGGTAATATTCTTTGTATATGCTATTCGTAAAAAAAATATTAGAGGTGATTGTTCGTTTTGTTGAAATTTGGACAAAAGGACAAACAACGATTAACATAAAGCTAAAGATCGAGTAACACTTGTGTTGTTAATGGGAACGCTAATTGCAAGCATGAAAACGTAGACATGTCATTTAGTGTGAAAGAGGAATTTATAGAAAAACCTTCACCAGGATCGCTCAATGTCCAAAGAATGCATGTGATTCGAGATTGCAAAATCAGTATGTGTGTACGCTGTTTTATTATTAGGTACCTCGTCAATGATCATTGAGGCTTTATGTAATTGTATTTATGTAATTGGATTAGAAATGTAGAACAGTACAATCTTATGTGTATCATTGAACAGGAATGTGTACATCATATTATATGTAGTAGCATGTTTCATTCTCGTCTAAATATGCATAGAAATATACTCTCCCAAAAAAGAAACATTCGGTATACAACATTTTTTTTTCCAAATATGAATTTTCTCAAATATTTGCGTGATTGAGACATGAAAATGTGATCATGTTGAAATTTAAATGTTCGACAATTGAATTTAAACTCCTAATAGTAGTTGTTGATCACACATGACCTTTTTGGGTCAGCATGTGTAACGCTGCGCGAGGAAGGTGTACGGGAATAAGTAGGGCAGTTGCACGTGCGAATCAAGGCTTATCTTTAAGTGGGTTTAGTGGGTATAAAAGACAACAAACCGTTTAATTGAGTTCAGTCGTTAAATTGTTTCTCGACCCTGCTATGATATGCCAAGACTAGACACAGCTACCCGGAACATCGTCCTGGGTCGTCTCCAGGCCGGTAAGTGACAGAACGCAGTCGCTAGACTTAATAATGTTCACTGGAGCACGATTTCCAGACTCTTGCAACGGTACCAGTAATCCGGTTCAACAGCTGACCGTCAACGGTGTGGTCAATCTAGGATCACATCAGCAGCCCAATATCGCTACATCCGGGTACTTCACTTGGGAAACCGGACCGTGCCAGGACGAGAAACAGCATCAAATGTCCCAGGTCTCCGACGACGACGAATATCGGCACAGACAGTCAGAAACCCTCTCCGTGAAAACGGCTTGCGCGCCAGACGTCCTTACTTTGGCGCAGTACTAAGACATCGGCATCGACTTGCAAGGGTCCGATGGTGCAACAGAGTAAGCGGCTGGGACCTGCAAAACTGGAGGCGAGTCTGGTTCAGCGATGAATCAAGATTCATGCTGCAGGAAAGAGATGGCCGTACACAGACGCCGGAATGGGAGGTTCGCAAGAAACTGCGTCCTTGAGGTCGACAATTTCGGCGGAGAAAGTGCGATGATGTGGGGTGCCATATCCTACGCCCAAAAAACTCAACTGGTGCACATCCCCGGCAATCTTAGCGCCGCTCGATACAGAGATGAGGTTTTGACACCACACATGCTTCCCGCAATGAACCTCCGTAGGGAAGTTTTTCAGCACGACAACGCTCGGCCGTACACAGCTCGTGCTACTGTTGACTTTCTAGCCAACCAGAACGTAACAGTTCTGCCCTCACCGTCTAAATCACCAGATTTGAACCCAATAGAACATTTGTGGGATAATTTGGATCGACTCGTGCGCAGTCGTCAACCAGCGCCGCAAACTCTGCAAGAACTGCAGCAGGCTCTTGAGCAAGAATGGGAGAGAATTTCGCAAGAACGTATTCGTCGGTTGATCGAGTCTATTCCGAGACGGGTTCGTGATGTGCTACATGCTAATGGTGGGCACAACAGACATTGACTTTGAAGTGACGTCATCTGAACACTATGGACTTTAATGTGATAAATAGTGACATTTGAATGAACTTTGAAGTCTGAACAATCAGTGTGCCAATTTTCAGTGTAATGTAATGCTTATTTCTGTATTTAAAATGATGTTGATAATTTGAAGTATCACATGTTGCGTTTCATTTTTGGCAGAGTATAGATATTGATAACAGCACTACATTTATTGGTGAAACAAGATCCCTAAGGATGTGAACAAATAGAATATACATCAACATGTATCTCCTATTTATGACCATAATAGCTTTTTTTTATCTTTTAACGTATTGCTATCTATTGGAATTATACAGGTCACGTATTTGATGACTATTTCAATCACATTCTAATAAAAAATTAGTGAGCACGAAGCGTCCGTCTTTTCCTCTGCTACCTTTTCCGCAAAATATGATGACAAGGCCGTGTGTATATAATAAACATATCACGTATTATTATATTTGTTATTACAGTTTGTAGAAAAGTTGTCAATTTTACACTATTATTACTATCAAATCCAAATCTCAGGAAAAAGTCCATATAACGTTTGATTGTTACGATATTATTGATTTTTCTAGTAGTTTAGCTTTTGAGTGTGCATCTTAAAGCAATAAACAGTCAAAACTGTATTACGAGGTCACCTTTGAGATAAAGTGGCCTTATCAAAAAGGCGATCTCTTAAAATAGGTTTTTCATTACATATGAGATTTTCTATAACAGGACCAGAAAAGGTGACATTTAAATACAGATGACTGCTTTTTTTAAATAGAGGTGACCGCATGGGCAACTGTGGCTGTATCATCTTTTTACTGCCGACGTCGATGTAATACCTTATTGTCATTGCCTTTATTTTATGAAGTAATATCGGAAATATGGGCTTTCACGTAATCCTTTATAACATTAAGCATGGACTTATTTTGTCAATATATCTTATGTCTCTACAATTTAAGATATACATTTGTGGAACTGTAAGAAATTATGAATGAGAATTTTGTCCGTGTAGTTTATTTTGTCTGAGGGTAATAATAACAATTATATTGATACTGTAATACATCCAATGTACATCTTGAATTTTATTTATTTTGGATGTTGTTCTTCTGTATTGATTAAAAAGTGTTGGGTGTTCTTGCAGAGCTGTGGATCTGTTTCTGTTTATGAAAAACGCCCTTCATTAAAATCTTGTGTGCTGTTTTTGTAATAAATGGATATATGTAATTAACATGATGAAAACCATCACAAAAAAGTCATGCCATGTATCCTTTGCTGTCGTGTTTACTATTCTATAATGTAGTCATCGATTAACACGAAAAACCACACCACACAAAACCCACAACCATTAAATAATATCCATTATTGTAGGGCAGGTTGGTAAATAATGGATCAATATAATTTACTATAATTTAAAACGATGATAATGCCTTGACAATTAATTACTGTAATTTTGTGGATATCTAATTTAAAAATATGTTTGGTTCGTCATTACCTTCAGTTTTGTGTAGGAGGTTCATGTCTTAATTGCGTTATTTGTGTTTATTTCGCATAGTGATATCCAACACGTATTGTGGTGTATTGTTTGTTTTGTTTGTCTTCGTGTTGTGTATTATATGCCCAATGTTGCCAGTTTCTCTGGATTGTCCATTTTTGATCGCACCTTTGGTATTCTGTAACGTTTATTAGTACACATGACGATTTTATAGGAAAACCTATGCATATTGTCTATGACAAGAGTTTATGGGACAACCTATGCATATTGTCTATGACAAGAGTTTCTGGGACAACCTATGCATATTGTCTATGACAAACGTTTCTGTGACAACCTATGCATATTGTCTCTGACAAGAGTTTCTGTGACAACCTATGCATTTTGACTATGACAAGAGTTTCTGATCTTTTGTTTGATTTAGTTTTTTTCACTAAGCATACCTGCATTTGTTTAGGACAAATAGGAATGTCATGACAGACCTAGGGCATATAATCTCAGAGCATACTTTATTTGACATCATTATTATCAATGGTCTTATTTCACTTATTAAGTGGTATCTTTTAATATGTAAAAATGCATATACAATTTTGTTTGGTGCATAGCGATTACAGTAATATATATTGTTGCAGATTGGGAACTGGGAACATACAGAGAAAACTAAACAGCTAACATTTAAAATTTGTTACATTTGTTACATATACAACAGTTGTCATCTTTTCTTGTGATGGTCTCTTTCTGAATCATGTTTTTCACCGAAATACGCGTATCTAACTGTATTTAAAGTCTGTCAAAGAATGTATGATGTTAATGAACTCGATTCAAAATCTGATCCTATTTACCCAGTACTAATAATAAGACGTATTTTCTTGAGTTTATAATCAGACATCCTGTACTACCAGACTTCTAGTTCTCCGTTTTTATTATTTATACCTCTGTTTAAGGTTTCATTGGGTGTGTGTTTTCTCATCAAAGGTAATATTTATATCAGTGTGGGAAAAGAACGGAACTTTTAATGATATATAGGTATATGAAAAGGAAGCTTAAGTGGAATATAAACGTAGACATCTAAATTAGTGCTCGCCACGCATGTCTGAAATAACCGTCACCAGGTACACTCAAAGTCAAACGATTGGAAAACCAAATACATTGCTTTGGGAGCAAGAAAAACCGAAAGGACTGAAAGGAGTCACAAAAATAGGTCACGGTTACTTATGCCAGAGAGGAATTAACCTCAGATCATAATAGTCAAACCTGCCTTTGAGGGAACCAGTATATAGCAAATCATTGTCTATAAAGGGCTGTTTCATTTTCTCCATTTATTGAATATTGTATATGCTTTGAATCTGTATATGAATTGCAACTGTTCAAAAAGGGCACATATTGAAGTTCCCTTCAGAGCCCTTTATATACAGGTATGACTGTAATTTCACTATGTATATAGGAACTGTCAATCTCAAAAATAGATAAACCATGCTTGCATTGAAACACCGATTACTGGACGGGCACTAATAGTCAGCAGAGGTAGCAAACCAATGATGGTAATGAAAACGTAGAAATCCCATCTGGTGGTACGATACATTTCTGGAATAATCTTCATCGGGTACTGAATGCTGAATAACAGACTCGATAATAATAATAATTTGATGTTTAGTTATAATTTATGTACATCATCACACCATATGTCTATCATAGTAATAGCTCTTTATGTAACTGTAGTTTTGTGTCATAGATATTTGTCTCACAACTCCTTAATCGTCAGTATTATATGACAAATTTGTCGAATGCATTGAACGAATCGACATCATTTGTTCAAGGCATGCCATCTTCTCGTTTTCCATGTAGGTATTCTCGTTTTCCATGTAGGTACAAAGTACAAATCAGAGCTAAGGAGCCAAAGTTCCAATGGTTACATCGGTAACATGTTCTCTTGTTCGTCGTTACACCACTTTGCTTTAATTTAATTAACTTCTAATTAACACGTTAATTTTAACAATATATCAGACAGTATCAAGTTTGAAAATAACAATATCAAATCGAGGCAATTTGCAGATTAGTTTTCTATTATTGAAATTTTTCAGATTTAATATTTATATAACGTTATTTTGTTCTCAAACCTTATTTGAACGCATATATAACACTTGCATTGCTTACAACTACCAACTGTAATCTCGTAATTCGACAAAGTTGACACCAATTTGTCTAACAAATTATTGTCATCGTGTTTAACATAGTGATAAGGTGTTTGTTTTGTGATTCATAGGTTTGTACTTTTATAATTTGAACACGTTCATAAGCAAACAACCATCAAATGATTATTTTATCTTGGAAATAATTGTCTGTCACTGCCTACGTAGAAAATAAATGGCAGTGTTAGACAGTATGGTGCACAATCAATCAAAAAAATTGTCTTTTTTTAAAAAAAATTTGCAATCGATTAACATTTCAACATGTTATAGTATGTAAACACTACGCTCATTGGAAATGTGTTAAGCGCTAAAGCTGATAACAGATAATAAACGTTTTAGTATAATGACTTAATATTTTACGAATTATTTTGACAGTAACTAGTTAAAGAACAATGATATATTAATAATAATTATCATTCTCTCGTAGATTTTTGTTAGCTATAATCAAAATAACAGGAGCCTAATACCACTTAAGACCCATCCAATTCCTGTTTGTGGAGAGGTGTATTCGATACAACCTAAAGTACAGATGATTGATTGTCAGTAACTTGCGAAAGTTCGGTGGGTTTCTCCCTTCATTACGGGTTTTCTAATCAATGAAAATGCAGATACTATATAACTGATTTCTTATAAAAGTGATATGAAGCGTCCATAATCGGAATCTCAAGCGAACAGTCCATGTATCTGGTAAGATTTTAATATAATGCTAGCAAGCGGAGCATTATATACATGTATATGTGGTTGTAATAGCCTTCCGTTACTGTGTGTTGCACTAAAGCACTGATTGATGGGAAGATATAATATGACCTCGTTGAAATATTTGATATTTCGATTGCCCATTTATTTGACGAGCTCGCTGGTTCAAGTTTCGTATTGTGTTTAAGTGAAATGTATCCAAGTGCTCCTGAGATGTCTATAAACTACTATTCACCACATACAGATAACGTTTCGTCACTGAAGCACCTCGTATTCTGCTGACACTTGTATCTAATAACCCACGAAATAAAAGTGTGTAATAGATTTAGACAGCATTTATAATTAGCCTTGACGCGAAATATAATCTTATGTGAGCTCTTAAAGTCTTATCAAACCTGATGATATTAATTCTCTCATTTATGTTCAAAAATATACTATCACACCCTCGTTCGTTGTACCTATTATGGGACATGTTCCAATTTAGCAATTTAGAAGACTTTCAAAAGTTCATATGACAAATAAATTATGTTCACGGGAATTTTAAGTACCTATATGGTACATACAGACGCGATAAAAAAATTATTTCCTGTTACGCATGAAGCAGGAAACAATGTTCTTTCAAAAAAACGTTGGAAGATGTGTTTGTGTGAAATCTGCATTCTTATTATTAATGATTAATTGATTATGTTCGACTATCCGAATTGTAATCGGTTGCGAGAATGATTTGTATTTCCTAATTACCAAGCTAATCTGAAAATGAAGTTATTAAAACTGTTGTTGTGCTTAGGATTTTGGCGGCACAAATGGCCATGTACCCAACCTGGAGTAGAATGTACTATTTCCACCATCTTTTTTACTGTTTACAACCGGTAAAGTACAAAAATGCACGGCGCACTCAGTATTATTCTAACTAGTTTTAGTATATATGTTAATGTTAAGAGTGAGTGAGTGAGTGAGTGAGTGAGTGAGTGAGTGAGGAACGCTAATTCAGCAATGTGTCAGCTATATTATGGCGAGAACAAGTCAATTTTCAATGAGATGATGGCGAGGTCCGCCTTGCACTGGACCAACGCGCTGAGTTGGATTTGCAGTGCTAGCTTATTGAAACAACAGTCCGCGGGTAGATATGTCGCTCCACTCTGAAACATTATTCTGATACCGAGCCAGCCAGTCTTTGCTCTTTCCCCTTAAGGTTGCGTGCTTAGCGGAGAAGCAACACATACCAATTTCATAATCTTTGGTTTGACCCCACCGGGGCTCGAACCCACGATCTACCGCATTCGAGGTGAGCACGTTAACCATTACACCACCTATGCAGTTCTTATTTTTGTGGAAAACTGATGAGTAGTAGAAATCATACACTTCAGTAATATTTATGATCCATATAATCCAAAAGTGTATCCTTTCTTAAAGAGTATTATTGACATTACACAAACACGGAAAGCAGAACGTGTTGTTACAGGCTTACTATTATATTATGTTAAAGAAAGAACTTTATAATGCAGTACAACCATTTGCCGTGGTGTTATCGTGTGACAAGTTGATAAATCTATTAAGATTGTTATAACTTGTACCCAATCACATTGCTTATATTAGAGCAATAAAGTATGATTAATTCAAACATATCAAGATATGTATGCCTATAAGTTTGCATTCTGTAAGCTTATCAACTGAGTAATTAATGCATTAGCGCTAGTCACATATACACATCCGCAGTATACACTTAATTTAGTATAGCTTCGTGCTGCCATAAAGAACACTTTAATTATCTCTTTATAGATATTACATATTACGCACGAAATAGGATCTCATTAACTTGATGTTGATACTTTGCTAGACTAGACAATTGCTCTTTTTATGAAGGCGTCTCGTCTATTTCTAATGCGTTGACGTGGTGTTAACCAGAGAGGATATCACCACGCAATTTAATACGACAACTTGAGAACAATACGCGTTTCCGAATCAGGCATAAACACACATAATTTTGATTAAGCAAATATTTGACCTGGGAGGTTACTTTGTGTTTTACGTTAGTAGTCACTTAGTGGTAGAATGGACGTGTGTATAAGTTCGTTCTTGTGAGACTAATATAAATTATACATATAAATAAACCGGAAGTGACAAGAAAAAACCGGAAATCGGAAGTAATAAAAAAGGTCATCTGCGGAATTTATGTCTCGTCACTATTAGAAGAAGAAAATAGATCAAATATATTGACAGATTGATTGTACCAATTCCAGTGAATGATTAAATTAGATGAGAAAAATAATGCGACTCAACGATGACTTTCATGTACCATTCTAGCAAATAAACTCTTCTAAATGGTGTTCCTATTTAGGCAGGAATGTCTTGGACGTTTGAATGTTCGCCTTATAGGTGTACTCCTATCTCATATCAAATATAATGATAGACTGAAGTGATGAAGGTTATTCCAGAAGTATGCTACGCGCACTAAATTTGATATCTACGTTTTCCTTACTGTCACTGGATCGATACCTCTGCTAACTATTAGTACGCGAGGGTATCATACGCCCAGTAGTTAGTGCTTCTGCACTGACATGGCTTACAACGTCCTGTGTACTATTTTTATTTTATTATTCCTGAACAAAAGCATTATTTTGATACTGTAATATATCCAATGTTCATGTTGAATTAGAGTTATTGACAGGAGGTTTAAGTGTATACCAAAACTTATCGGTTTTTTTCCGAATCCATCACAAAAATATAATGAAGGGTAATGTAATTACATGGTAGACTTATTTATGATGAACTATAACATAATAATGTTTTCCATCTAGCCAACCTTGTCAAAATAATTTCAAAACATTACAAAACCACTCATTGGGACAATAAGCGTGTACATTATTATTAAGTTATTGCTTTCTAGAAGGTTATGAGCGTGAATGAACTTGGGAGAAGGTATCACCTTACCCCTTTTAGTCTTCACCGAAATAGCGCAAAAAAAAGCATTATTGTTGCTGCTCTGCATCGTAATGTCACAATAAAGTCTTCCATGATGCCATTAAGTCATACTTTACAGTTCGTGTGAGACTAACCGTGCATATGAAGTGTGTTAATTAAATTAAAGCAATAGCTTGTCCAGGTTTTGGGTTATTAACAATAAACCGACGTAGCCCATTATTGGGCCAGCTTTAAGTCATTAGAAGAGTTTGAAGAGGTAATCAGTATCAATAAATTGAAAAGGGACAGACAACACAATGGCCAATAGAAAAAGGACAAACGACGATCTACAAAACACTACACAGAAAACTAAAGACTGAGCAAAACGAATCTAACTAAATACCGGGGTGAACTCATGTGCTCCGGAAGGGCATGCACCAATAGTGGCACCTGTTGTGTTACTCTTGCTACGAACACAGTGAAACGCTATGAATGAGGAATGGACCGAAGTGTGATTACTACAAACGGAACATATACGTGGTCATTTAACCTTTGTTCGCTTTTGCTCGAAATAAGGTGCATGGAAGTTAACATGAGAGAAAGTGCATTTTCTATCTTGCTATACGTGTGCATTGTATCATCGTCGACCTACCACAGCTGATCACGCTTCGATTACTCTCCAATCATTACCCGTTGGTCAACTGGCAGGAGTACCTTCATAGTCATGTGATCGTTTAAAACACTAAGTCCCGACGACTATCTTTATTGCCAAACAAATCATAGCCTTTTAATGTATATAAGCTAAGAAATGAATTCCTTGCAAATTATGAGAGCCGCCATTTTTCCGACTAGCATGTTCACCTCAAAGCAAGAAATTAGCAATATCAAACGATCATATTGATTGGTAGCTATCAGTAACCTTTTTTCAACTAAACGTGGATTGTGTTACCATTTCACCTACGGATGAGGAGTGGAGAGTGATCAGCTGTGAGTTATCGACTATTGCATTGTATATGTTGCAGTGTATGTACAATGTAATAATATTTTTGCTCTCTAATGTATGTATATGTACTCTTTGCGTTAATAATAGAAAAATGACAATCCCATAGCAGTTGAATTAAGTGTGAACCAACTATATACTGTGCTATATTATATTCATGTCTGTTTATGTGTTTTGTTTATGATATTGCCTATATAAACAATTTGCTTACGGAAATAGGGTATAATTACAAGCTATTGTGACTTTCTCGTAAAGCAAACCATCGTGTTGTTAATGTTATCATATAGACATAAAACATATCTATTTACTTGATCAAGGGGAGAGTTATGAGGATATCTACTTTCATTACTATGACTTGTTCATCAATAAACAATAGTACGGGAAACAATGTGATACGGATAATTACTCTTTTAATCATAATTTTCTGCCAATTATCAGTGTACTTAAATTATTAGTTATGATGATGATTGATGATTTTATCCTGATTTTAATCACTTGTAAATACACACACTTTTAGGACTTTACTGTATATACTAATAATTTTTTCATGTTGGAGGACGTCACAAATACTTGAGTGATGGGTCAACGACCTTTTTCAAGTCAACACCATAGATAGATAGATAGATAGATGTTGAATTATGAGGATGGTATGAAATCAAATAATGATTTGTTTATTAATATGATAAAAACCAAATATAATATTGAGAGAATATCAATATTATTTTTATGATATTTATTGAGTTTTGTCGTTTTTTTAATTTGCATCTCAAATGGTCTGTTTTGTATCATTCACTAAGTGGAATTAATCATACCGACATTTTTTTCCAATTTAAATCACGAAATACATACAAGTGGAGTCAAACTTGTATATAAATGACACTCAGGGGAACTTTTAAAAAGTACCCTTTATGAGCAGTTGTTCCAAATATGTAAGTCAAAATTGTATGGACTATTCATGATAACAATGGTGTGTTATATAAAGGTGCCCTTTAAGGCAGGTTTGACTGTGCACAGTTTCCATTATGTGCCTGGTATGAGGTAGATCATTTGCTTGGTAACCTTGGTAACCTGTCGGACTACAACATTGTCATTTGCTGTTTCTCCTCTTAGTACACGGTATTACGGAGTAAGAGCAAAAACTGGTTGATTCGGAATAAGTATTTTGTGTCTGAGTGGAGCGACATATATACTTGTGCACTATTGTTTCAGTGAGCTCGCGTTTTAATAACAATCCAACTAAGCGCGTTGGCATAGTACAAAGGTAAAGAAAACAACTCGTTCTCGCAATGACATAGCTTAAACGTTGCTCTCGTGGCGTTACGCAACAATCACCCACTCGAAAATGCAATACTTAGTAAAATATATAACTAAACGTTAGAGAAAACCGAAAGAGCAATCACCAATAGACAATTAAACTTTCAATTGATATATTTAGTGGTATTTTTGAAATGGGAATATGTGGACTACATTTGTATAATTAATCTCTTATTAACCCTGGGTAAGAGATCTATTGTAAAACACAGAACCTTAGATTATTTTTTGCTTACCTGGGCGTCTAAGGTGTTTTGTTAACAGGTAAGTCAAACAATAAAGTACTATGTTATAATAAAACAAAACGAATGCTGTAACACGTGATAAATTAATCATGGTAATGGATATTCTGACTATCACAACAATCATGAAGCAACTGTCTACGATCCCAGTAAGCTTCCGATCGGAAACAACCATACCGGCTAATGATAATGTATAGACGTTGCTTCCGAGATGAACTTCCAAGCGTTGTGTTTTAAATGATTTAGTGAGATAATAATACTGACCTCTGTTTGTTTCCCACGGGAAAAAAATGTGATAAGCAATACTTCGTTTTATTCCAATAGAACAAAAGAGGTTGTAAGCATGTTTTGGTTGATTATTCTGTAAACTAATTCTGTCGTAGCGACACCTTAACGACATAGTGACACCTATATCTTGGCGCAGAGATTTATTGGATAAAACCAGAATGAAAAGTATTGACCATTTAGTTATATGGAGTACATCTTGCGTCAGATGAGAATTGAGTTCAGACTACCTTCGATAGTTACTGATTTGATGTTCATACACAATGCACATACTGTGTGATCGCTGCCATCGATGTCCCATTCATTTATTCATAGAAAATTAAATAATTAAATATATCCGTTCTTCTTTGCTTTACGTCTTTTGATTACTCGTTTTGGTATCATCAAGCTTTTCTTCATATCATTTGTTTTTGTTGCTTGTATCATGCTTTCCCGTCTTTTCTAGTGTCAACAGCCGTACAATATCTCATGATACCCAGAGAGGAGATGGAGCTATATGACGTCACATCATACAATATCTTCGATAACCAAATATACAAGATATCATCATAACTGCCCCTTATTGAACAAAGTTACTCGTGCACCATCAGATATCTTGATAGGCCAGACTCGTCACATGGCCTACCAAAATATCTGATGATACACTCGCCTTTTTGTTCAATAAATGTAACATGTAGGATAATGTTCTTAGTCTTTGTTTGTTGCATGCAAGATACATAATCCATCTGGTCTAATTAGTATAATTAGTTATTTAGATCATGTAAAGATAGTCGTTAGACAAAACCAAATGTATCATCTAATGATCACTGTAATCTTGTGCAATTTTGGAAATTATGAGATTCGCCAACGCATTGTGTCTTTTTGTTTTACATTAAACAATGTTAGACTAGAACAAACATTACGATTAAAGTTACTACATGAATATGTTTAAGAAACGTCAGAGATTAGAAATCACAATTTGTCATACAAAAGTGTATAGGAAGGATCTCTACGCAATTATATTTGTATTGTGGACTTGTCTATCTGTATCTGCATCTTTTGTTTTGCAAGAAGAGTTTGAAGTTACCAAAGGGGTAATAAAAATCCGTAAATCGAAGAAGAACATATAGCACAACTGTTAAAAGAAAAAGGACAACAGAACACACAACGATCTACAAAACATGCATATGAAACTAACGATTGAGTAACACGAACCCCATTAAAACCGGGAATGAACTCAGGGGCACCAGTCGTGTTAATCTAGTTACAAAACCGGTGATAAGTCATGAATTAGGAAAGGACCGGGAAGTGTTTACGACAAGTGGAACATATCCGTGGTCATTTGTGACACAGATATTCCATAGCGGTCAACCAAGTCATAGTGGCGACCGTAAAACTTTCGAAGTGATGACTTCAAATTAACCAAGAGGAATCCTTGGTTCAATAGCTTCATTGTTAACAGCAACCCTCTATCAAGAAAATCCTTATAGGAACCACAAGATCTGGAATATCGTATCAACTGAGAGATATATACTCCATATGCAGATGCTGCTGGAATGTTGCTACATATAAATGGAAATTCACAATGGGAAAATTGAAATCATCTCTTTTGTCGTAAACTTTCCTTCTTATTTGCCCCTCACTGTTATTTTTTCAAGCTGCGCCTACTGGTGTGTAGTTATCAATCTTGTGAACGAAGAGAATTTCATAGTGGTAGACAAAGATACCATTTCATCTTAACACTTATATATGTTTGAAAGCTAATATACGGAAGTATCTTGGATTATGCTTGTGGGTATATTATATCGTCGCTTTCAGCAAGTGTAGGTTTTATCATGAATATCAGAATTAAGGGAGTAATACGACCAATGAAAACCATAGTCGTGGGTAGATGTCTGGAAATATTAACTCTTACGTTTGATATCAATGCGAGTGATGCTAAGCTTGTGGTTAGAAAACAACGACATAAGTAGCAACTCGTCTATCCATGCGCATGCGTCATTCAAACTGCTACCCAGTGTACAATATTTGCCATTACACTATATACAATCCCTTTGTATCACATATGCGTTATATGTAACTGCTGACTGACAAATGAAGAAGGTCATCAAATTATATTGCATTTGCTAACTCTTATTTGTGTAACAGTTATTAACCAGCATATAGTCAAATCCATTTATCATGTGCTTACTTGTCCATTTTCACATCTCTAACTATTGTTGAAACAAATAATCAACGGTTGGTCAAATTTGTACGCAATCAATGATCATTGACGAACACATTCCTATGGAAGTAACCTTCTACATGATATACTTTACTTCGGGATTTTTGATTCGCTTTCATACTCACTTAGCAGTGTATGCATACTATTTCCGATGTCTGCAATAAATGAATGTTTGGGACATCAAAACCTATGTTGATGAGGTCAAGGCTAAAAATACCTATGTTTTTATTTCGTTATAATGCTATTCAAAAACATATGTTCTCACCGAGTAATTAAATTGATCATATATTGCCGTAAGTTAATATACCGTGAAAGTAGTTGACCACATAAACAATATTTTTGTAAAGATATGACGTCATGGATACGTTTTCAAAGCTAAAAGTAGACATTGCATTTGCACTAATAATATGCATCATACGTGAATAATATCTCATCAAAGCTATCAGCTATCTCTTGAGGTAAGCAATGTTCTTATATGTTGTATTGAATTTTGCATCATGTTAGGCATTTACGATTCAATATGACGTCTCATTAAAAGTAGAACCATTAGTACCGATATGTAGATTGTAAATTTTACGAAAAAGTATTGCCAATCAAATTGCATAATACAAACACGTGCATTGGAATAAAGGATAATAATGTTTGATATTTATTTTAGAATTTATGAGAGTGTAGGTTTATGTTTTATGGTGTTTAACGCCACTTTCAACAATTTTTCAGTTATATCGTTATTATATGTTATTAGAGTGTAAGAACAGTTTGAGATACCAAACGGGTAATCAGAATCTTTAAACTGACACCACCAAGGATCAGTGTTGTTGTATATGGAACCCTGTGACACAACTGTCAGATCAGAGAGTCACTGTGAGACTGTATTAGAAAAACACATTACGTTAGAGATGTACAAGAATCCACTATGATTAGTTTTCTACTGGATTTCTCCTATCTCGACCATTAAATCCTCAAATTGTAGATGAACCAGATCGGTGGTGTAATGGTTAGCGTGATGTTTCGGGTGTGGTAGACCGTGGATTCGAACAGAAAACTATGAAATTGGTGTTTGTTGCTATTCTACTAAGCACAAATAATTAAGGAGAAAGAGCAAAGACTGGTTGGATCGAAATCAAGACAATGCGTCCGAATGGGTCGCTCTACCTACTGACTGTTGTCTCAGTGCACTAGCAATATGAAAATCCAAATAAGCGTGTTGGTATAGCACACAGAGGACACCATCGTCTCATTGAATGCAACTTGTTCTAGCCATGAAATAACTGAAAATTTGATCGTTTGTTGTCAAATGAACCACTTACTCATTCACTCAGATATTAAAGTTCTCTTCAATGCTTGAGTTTTAACTTCTGCAGATTTAAATATTTTGATTATGTTTGTGAATTCGAATAATCAACTGTTCATAATGCAAGATTCTATATATACTGATAGCCCAAGATCATATATTAAAATGTCTTCTAGAAAAAAGGTATCATTTTGATCTTGTGCTGCGTTGAGTGAAATCAGATATTAATTAGTGTAGCTATCCTGTTATAAAGAAAACTGAATGTCATTTCATCTTTGAAGTTAACCATATTTAACAGTCTATAAAGTTAGTAGATGAAGGTGAAATAATTACTATTATCCTCCAGAAGTTCTATTTAAGCATTCAAATTGCATTGACTGGATAAATGTTTGCTATATATTGTCACTGACCAAGATATAGCTTTTTCTGGTATCAGATTAAAATTGAGCGACGGTATGAAACGGTAACAGTATAAGCGCAGACGTTACACAGGAGACCATCAAAAACAATAAGAATTGTACTTGTTTCTGCTCTTTTTAGACAATTTGGCTGTTGTTTTTGGACTTTTTGACATTGCATGATAAACACAATTTACGTGCGTTGTCTATTTATCATGAAAAAATATTAATATAAAACCACTGGTGGGGCCGTCGTGGTTGTGATCGTATGGTAGTTGGATTTATTACTACTTATGCAATCAGCGCCTATCACCACTAACGTTGTGAGTTCGAATCCCGCTCAGGCGAGGTGTACTCGATACAACATTATGTGATAAAGTTTGTCAGTAGTGACTTTTGGCAGGTTGGTGGTTTTCTCCGGGTACTCCGGTTTCCTCCACCTCTAAAGCTGACCGCCACGATATAACTGAAATAGTGTTGAAAGTGGCGTTAAACACCATAGCCCCAGCCGTATTAACACTAATAAATCAAAATGGTCAAATTGACCTCACAGCTTAAAACTCGTACTCTTCATAAACCTCTTTACACTAAGCGAAAACCTTGCACTTTAAAATAATTGAATTATTGACATATCACTTCACACCTAAAATGATTTAAGCAGAGCTTTAAGCGAAAATACAACACTCTTTCAACATCTTTTAGGGATAGGCAAGTCAATTTCCCATTTGGCTGATTTAAGACAGAAATTGTTGTTCCATGGAAAATAAATCAAAATAGTGTCTTCGTATTATGTCTATGCAGCGTATAATTAAGTGTAAAAGTTGTCAGTATTTAGCACTACTAGCCATTTCAAGATATTTACCATCTATTAAACAGTGATATAATTCAATGGACATTACTTAGAACTCGTATATTGTACCAATAGACGCTCTTATTATTTCAAATAACATAATTACGTATAGCAATTTTCCATTAATTTAATTTATAGTTATATGGTTAACATTAGATGTCTCTTGTTTGAGTTCCTAATATAGGTAACATATATAGTAGTATCCATTAAATTAAACAGACGCAACATGTGATTGTGATAGCACTGGTATGACTATGTCTAAGCTAACACATCATATTTGTACATGCACTGGAAAATACAATTAAATTGAAATTAGATGTTTGATTGCCCTGCAATTAAAAAAAGTATTTTATTACTTTATTAATTTATTTTGTTTGTTTTGGTTTTTTTTGCGATATTCTAACATCATGGAATCATGTCAGGTGTAATATTTTTAATATAGAGAGTCTTTCAATCTTGAATGTATTTATATCCCATTGACAAAGACTAATTATAATATTTTAATTGATTTGTCTGCTCTAAATTGTCATCGGCTGAGCTAAGGTTTTTGCAATCAAGCTTATGCTTATATAATATAGGTGTCTTTCGTCTGTCTAAGCTTATTGCCAGTGTCTCTCTATTGTGCAGTACTTGGTTTTTGCAACATTTGTTTTCTCTAACGTTTATTTTCCTTGTCAGTGTCTATGCGTTTTTATGGACGTTGTTCTGTTTATCGTTAAGCACATTTTAACTGTCTTCCATATGATTGGACTGTCAAAGATGAGCGGAATGTTGCAAGACGTTTTTTCTTAAGGACATTGTTAGATGTAGTCAATCGCAAAAACATTTTTCTACTGAAATTGATTGTGGAAACTAGCACCGGGTGGTGATGGAAAAAGCAACATATTGTCTATTCACGGAAGCCATAGTTTGTATCAAGTTTTCACATGGGTAACATTATTTTTGAAAAATAATTTATCCAGAGCGAAAGCGGGTGATGAAATGCAACGAAAATAGTGGTACCCATGTTAAAGCGTTATATACACTATGGCTTCCGTGAATTATTCTTGTAGGAAAAAATCTAACTTATCTTTTGCAGTGGAAATCATTAATAGAAATGATTGTAATAACAAAATCCACTAACTTTCATGTGTACAGTTGTTTTTCCTACATTGATAACTAGACAGTGATGCAATTAAATTACTGATATTTTCCAAATTGGTGGCATTTAGCTACGTATACTTAAACAAGGGAAATGCTTACAAAATGTCACCAGCGTTCATTGTAAACTAAGTCACCGAAAGGCAGCACATTACAAGCGTCGATAGATGGTTGTCTTAAGTATTTTGTCCGGAAAAATATGTCAAGAAGCAATTCAAGAATTTTATGTTTGTATGATCCACGGTCTTGTATGAATACATGAATTTGCTTAGAAATAATTTTTGTCGTGTGTTTATCAATACGCATGTGCGAATTAAAATATATCGGGAGTTGCATCACGGTATAATTTATATAGCCAATGAAGGATGTCAAATTAGAATTAGAAATACTGTGTTAATACTGTTTTTGTTTCTATTTTCAGAACGAAATATTATAATTACCAACTGAGATCATATAATTTATGCGCCCAATGGAACAGTCGATGTGTACCATGGTCATCAGAAACAAGATACTCATGCTGTGACTCTTTAGCCTGCAGATGCAATCTTTGGGGACAAAATTGTAGATGTCTATCTAGACTGTGGGGACGATAACAAACAATATATATACATTATATCACTTCTCAGTGATATGGCAATGAAAATTGCCTGTATTAATAATAATAAAATTGCTCGGTGTTTGTGTTTCCTGGAGTTTGATAATTTTGTAAATTTGCTAGATGTAGCAATGAGCAAGCTAAAGGGAGATAATAAAAAAAAGTTAGATCATTGTTGCAATTGGAGGGGGTTCGGAGTCATGGTGTTTAACACCACTTTCAACAATATTTCAGTTATATCGCGGCGGTCAGTTTGAACTCACAACTTTACTGGTGATTGACACTGATTGCAAAAGTAGTTGTACATCCAACTATCATACGATCACGACCTCGACGGGCTCTGGCTGCAGTTGGAGGTAGATGAACATGAGACACATACATTCAATTTTATTTTTTAGGAACACGACAAATCAAACCACCACTTGGTTAAACATGCAATGAAAAGTATGACTTGTGAAAACTTTAGTTTGATACGTCACCTCCAATAATTTGAACATTATGAAAAGTTTAAGCATTGAACATTTGCTAACAATGTCATTAATATCAACAACACAAACAACCACGCAACACCACAAACCACGACCATGACATATGACGCTGAGCATCCAGACCATGACATATGACGCTGAGCATCCAGACCATGACATATGACGCTGAGCATCCAGACCATGACATATGACGCTGAGCATCCAGACCATGACATATGACGCTGAGCATCCAGATCATGACATATGACGCTGAGCATCCAGACCATGACATATGACGCTGAGCATCCAGACCATGACATATGATGCTGAGCATCCAGACCATGACATATGACGCTGAGCATCCAGACCATGACATATGACGCTGAGCATCCAGGTCATGGCTTATACTCTCTACAGTAAATACTAGTCTTTACTTTTCCTAGATTTGCAAATCAGCAGCCTGATTAATTATAAAACTACGGTAGCAATACTTTTGCAATTACTTTTGGTATTATTTCTAATGAGGACACAAGTTCATCACTATGCATTATAGGCTATCTGTAATTCCCTTCCGGAGCACCTGAGTTCACCCCCAGTTTTAGTGCGGTCGTGTTACTCAATCTTTAGTTTTATATCTATGTTTTGTAGACCGTTGTTTGTCCTTTTGGCCATTGTGTTGTCTCTCCTTCTTCGATTTGCGGATTCTGTTTACCTCTTTGGTATCTTCAAACTCTCCTTGGCATGGTCGTTTCTGAAATAGATAGCATGATGATAAACAAGTGTTTCAAATAGTACAGAACATTACTTGAAACAGAAAGATTAACTTTATTTAACATAATGTAAATTTTGATGTTATCGATTTTATTTTGTCTTTAAATCATAAAATAAGAAAAGCTTGAAGATACTAAAGAGGTAATCATATGTCTAAAAATAGATACCAAGGAGGTAATCATATGTCCAAAAATAGATACCAAGGAGGTAATCATGTCTAAAAATAGATACCAAGGAGGTAATTATATGTCTAAAAATAGGTCCCAAGGAGGTAATCATGTCTAAAAATAGATACCAAGGAGGTAATCATATGTCTAGAAATAGATACCAAGGAGGTAATCATATGTCTAAAAACAGATACCAAGGAGGTAATCATATGTCTAAAAATAGATACCAAGGAGGTAATCATATGTCTAAAAACAGATACCAAGGAGGTAATCATATGTCTAAAAATAGATACCAAGGAGGTAATCATATGCCTTATCTCGAAAGAAAAATAGATGCCAAGGAGATAATCATATGCCTTAACTCGAAAGAAAAATAGATACCAAGGAGGTAATCATATGTCTTAACTCGGAAGAAAAATAGATACCAAGGAGATAATCATATGTCTCAACTCGAAAGAAAAATAGATACCAAGGAGATAATCATCTGCCTTAACTCGAAAGAAAAATAGATACCAAGGAGGTAATCATATGTCTTAACTCGAAAGAAAAATAGATACCAAGGAGGTAATCATATGTCTTAACTCAAAAGAAAATTAGATACCAAGGAAGTAATCATGTCTTAACTCGAAAGAAAAATAGATACCAAGGAGGTAATTATATGTCTTAACTCGAAAGAAAAATAGATACCAAGGAGGTAATCATATGTCTTAACTCGAAAGAAAAATAGATACCAAGGAGGTAATCATGTCTTAACTCGAAAGAAAAATAGATACCAAGGAGGTAATCATGTCTTAACTCGAAAGAAAAATAGATGCCAAGGAGGTAATCATATGTCTTAACTCGAAAGAAAAATAGATACCAAGGAGATAATCATATTTCTCTAAATTTTTTATTCTTTCCACATTTCACAACCGATTGTGAAAAAATTGTTCTCCTCACTAGTGAATTTAACTGTTCTCGGCACCTGATTGGTAAATTTTATTCTGTCGGGACTACTTTCTCTCCAACTGTGATCGATCATTTTATAAAATATTGAAAGATATTGTAGGCCTAAATACCATTTACATGTAAAAAGTAACTTAATTCCATTTTCATGATGCGTGTGGTTAAACGTTTTACTGCTGTGATGTGCGCCCTGTTTGGAGGGGCTTACCGGGAACAGAACAGTTGGCATTCGAACGTTTCGGACTTAGCCTACTCGATACATGGATACACGTAAAGCTTCCTTGGTTATCGTGTAAGCAAAATCGCGATCGTGTCGTCTGCAAAATAAAAGATGTCCCTAAGCGAAGTTTTGGAAAGGGGACAAAGAGTAAGACTTCTCTCGAGTGAAAAAGGGATCACAATAGGGAAAAATGAAAACTTTGAGTTCCCATTATGAGAGATTAAACTCGAGAATGGAAAAATTCTCACTGAAGCAAGATACAGGTTTGACGTCCTAACTGAGCCTGAGGTATCAAACGATCCAGGAAATTCTGACTCACCTCCTACAGTACCCGAGGAGCTTATGCTTTATTTCAGTCTGAAATATATGAAACAGATGATTCATCGGTTTCAGCTGTTCCGCCATTGTTGTTATTATAATTGGAGATCCGTCCGCGCAAATATTTCGTTGGACATCTCATTTTTCAGGAAATATAGACAAATTTAAAAATATTTTTGCTTCGTTAAATACTGTCGTTATAAAATATCAAAAGTTATTAATTTATTTGGTTACCTTTAAATATTTGAAACATCTATATCATTTTGCAACCATAGTAACAGGGTGCGTAGCAATCTCTCAAAGGAAAGACTAAAGGGGCGGTATAAAGGTTGGGAGAATTTGCATATCGATTTAAATTTTGTTGCTTAAAAAAATTAGAGAAACAGATTCTTACATTGTTGTGAGTGAATTATCGGAGTTCTCCAATCTCGGTAGTTAAATTATGGAATTTTAAATCCTCGCCAAGGCTCGGACTTAAAATTCCATAATATAACTGCCTCGATTGGAGAACTCCGATAATTCACTCACAACAAAGTAAGAATCTATATGTCTTAACTCGAAAGAAAAATAGATACCAAAGAGGTAATCATATGTCTTAACTTGAAAGAAAAATAGATACCAAGGAAATAATCATATGTCTTAACTCGAAAGAAAAATAGATACCAAGGAGGTAATCATGTCTTAACTCCAAAGAAAAATAGATACCAAGGAAGTAATCATATGTCTTAACTCGAAAGAAAAATAGATACCAAGGAAGTAATCATATGTCTTAACTCGAAAGAAAAATAGATACCAAGGAGGTAATCATGTCTTAACTCCAAAGAAAAATAGATACCAAGGAAGTAATCATATGTCTTAACTCGAAAGAAAAATAGATACCAAGGAAGTAATCATATGCCTTAACTCGAAAGAAAAATAATGCAATGATGACAAAAAAGGGCAAACTTTCAAATTGTTTTGGGCTTCAATCTTTTGACTTTGATTTTATCTGATGAAGATTATTCCAGAAATGCGTCGAACGCACTAAGTTCAATATCTCCGGATTTACTAGGACAAACTGGGAACTAGTTTTATTCTTCCTATTCTGTCAGTCCTATGTATTTTGATGTCATTAGAACAAAATTTATTAAAACCTAATATCAGAGGATCTTAAATCTGGCTTCTTAGTAACTTTTTTTCAATAAAAGAATATTTTATTAAGAAATCGGAGTGGTGTAGAAGGCGGTGTCATAAATTTTCAATAAAAAATTCTAATAATCAAGAATATGACTAATCTCTATTAAAAAAACCAAATATAAATCAGATATTCCAGACCACCAGGAAATTCATGTTGCATAAGGTTATATTCTCTTTGTTGTTGTCCTTGAAATGAGTATTCATGTTTACTCCTATCATAAAAATGTTTTTAAAAAATGAAAATAAATGTTAATGTCCATGTGAATTTGATTAGCTCATTAGAAAGGACAAGGGAAAGGAAAGCAAGTTGATGATATATGTGGATAAAGTTTTTTTCAAATGATGTGCAAAATTGCATATAATACACAACCCTATTTGCCCAGTTCTTATACATTTGTATTACACCATAGTATGACCTGTTTTCGGCAATGATTGATAAGTTTCTTACAAAACAATATCATGCCAATTCAAATAAAAACGTAGATATATAAGTTAGTGCACACCGGGAACACTTAATCAGGTACGCTCGTAGTCAAACGATTAAAAAGACAAATAATTTAGAGATATATTGAAGCAAGTAAAGCAAGATGTCTAAATATAGGATAGGCAAAAAGAGCAATTATGAAAAACAGCAAAATACAGAGAATATATAAAACTCCACACAAATGAATCTAAAGTTAGTGCAATGCAAATATATTATATTCGAAGTAACTTGTATTAAGAAACACATCATGCAGAGATATGGAATATCGAAAGAAAAAAGAATCAAAGGCTTATCAATAATATGCTTGTCAACAACTAGAAAAAAAAACATTACTACAGGGAGTCTCCTGAGGCTTGTAATCTTTGTTCGAATAAGAAGCATTGAGGAGGAGAAAAAAAAATGTCAAATTAGCAGACAAGATTTTACATATCAAGATATTGAAACAATCAAAATGCATTGCTAATGGCAAAAACGGGAAACCAAATGCACACGGTAAATATGACATTTCCAACATTTACATCAGGTATCATATACTAATTACTATCTCTTAGCTAACTGTTGCTTGCAACATACTTTCATACACACACACACACACACACACACACACACGCAGGAGAGAGAGAGAGAGAGAGAGAGAGAGATTTTATCACTTACTGGTACCATATGCCTTTAGAAGCGAAATTCAAAAATATATATATATTTATTAGACACATATGCAAATATGGCAGTAGGTGCAAATATTACATACCTAGCTTATTTTCGCCAGGTAGACCCAACCCGTTTGCTAGAAATAACGTTCATTTTAGTTTGTTTATTGGCAGACAAATGAATTAACAAGTTATTGGTTCGACGCGCAGCTACGCGCCAAATTCGTACAATTCAAACAATTATTTTTCGCTAATTGCATACTAGTATCCAGTAATTATCACTACGTGTAGTATATCGCGAGAAAATTGGTTATTGCTTGACGTCGACACCAAAAATAGTAAAATAACAGTTAATTATCACATATTTTGTTGCAATATGTTCGTTTTTGCATGTCCAATAATAGCTAAAAGTCAGTGTCGGTTATTTCGGGGCAAATATTCCTATGTGCCCTCATATATCCGTATTTGCCCCAGAATTCAACTTCCGGTATCTGCGCAGTGGTCTCAAAGTTTATATGTCAAAGTACAAGGAAAGATGATGCATACAGATATGCATAAAACACATTTCAACATATTGGAATAAAGCTTTAATAACTTGAAACGGAATAATTAGCTCAAATGTATAGGTCGTGTTGAATAGGAATTTCCATTCAAATGTCAACGTCTTGGGTAGATTTTACAAACAGTTTCTAACGTCCTTGTACAGATCAACATTGTTTGGTATATTTTTTAAACCAGACTTGAAACAAAAATATTTGCAAGTTGAACAAAGGTAACTCTCTTAAGGATTTATTTTCGCAATTTGTCAGTTCAAAGATCTTTTTTGCAATATAAAAGTCAATGCTTGGAAAAGGTCAATGTAAAATATGTGATTAAAAGATTATGACATGAAATTTTCCATATCGTCCCTGGTATCAACCCTCGACCCATATCAGCCATCCAGCTTCGCTGTCGGGCTTGATATGGCAGTCTCGGGCTAATACAAGGGCCGATCAACAAAATGTCATGTAATAATCTCTTATTCTTGCTCAGCTACTATATAGTAAAGCATAATAACATCAAATAGCATTTACTATATTTATCTGTCAAACTAAATACTAATAGTTTTTGAATATTATCATTATAAAAACGTATGAAAACAATATGGCACCTAATGTAAATATACAGTTATCAATAAAATTTCAACTTTTAAGTCGGTATTCTACTTTGATCACATCTGCTCAAAATATCAATTCAAAGAAAAAATGAACATTAATTGTTGCTAAAGGAAATGTATGTAGTCTTAGAGGATTAACTATACTCATAATATGAAATTAAAAAAAGCTTGTATTGCTTAATGGTAATCAACAAAAGTGATTAAGAATCTGTAACATAAGACGATATTGACATTTCTCAAATTAATTCACAGAAAGATCAAATGGGGTTTTTTTTAAATGAAATTTATTTTGTAATACAATTACTCAAGACAATTCTAAAAAGTAAAAAGAAATCCGTATTCATTAAAATACTAAAATGTGTATGTCTACGTTGATATGCTTAAATAAAAATGCATTTTACTTTCTTTGTATTCCAATTACTCAAGACAATTCTAAAACAATTGTCCGTTTCAATAAAAAGAAATATCGTATTCATTAAAAAAAACACCTAAAACTTGTATGTTTACGTTGTTTGGGAAAACAAATCTTAAAATAGAATCAGAATTCACTATTGTTGGAGGCATGTACAACATTTTTCTCTGCTTGTTGCTAAATTAAGCCAATTTAAGTTAATATAGTGGCATCGAGAGAACCACATTGACGGTATTGCATATTAGATTCCGTATGTAGACGAATTGTCAGGAACAGCGTTTGTTTTCGCATTTTGTAGTCATATTTGTTTTCATTTGCTCATGATATTTCAGCCATATTGGCACATTCTCACTGGAACCTGTCACCACTCAGTCATCAAAGTAGTAAAACACAAACGATTTCACGCATGGCCTCGGTACCTTTTCGGTTTTGAAAGTATGTTCATTTATTTTTATAAGAGAAACATCACGGGTGAAAGGGGTCGCCTTTGGCGTGATTGGATGGTAGTTTGATTTACTATTGCATGTACAATCAGTGTCTATCAACACTATGAAAGTTGTGAGTTCGAATCCCGCTCATGGCGAGTTGTACTTAATACAACATTATGTGATAAAGTTTGTCAGTGACTTGCGACACGCAGGTGGTTTACTGTGGATACTCCAGTTTCCTCCACCAGTAACAGTGACCGCCATGATATAACTGAAATATTGTTGAAAGTGGTGTTAAACACCATAACACTCCTCAATGGCGAAAGTAGAGGAGCAACAACGTCTCTAAATATATAAAAGGGAAATCCAAATAACAATCAATAAATGTTCAAAACATGTTCTGCATTGCGTCTAAGAAAAAATGGCATACATACTTCACTATCAAAGATATACAAATTGATCAAAATAATTTATAAATTATAGAAATAATGCCGTATAACATTTTGAGAATTAAGACTTATTCCTGGTGTGATCTTATAGACTAAGCGTTAGAGAATACAGAAGTGGCAATCACAAATGAACAATCCAGAGAAACTTGCAACATGGTGTACACAAGACGGAGAAAAACAAAAGAAACGCAGTGATGGTCAACAAATACACCATTATCAACAAAATAAACAACCACCTCTCGCATCAATCATTATTGGAGTCTGTCATTGTATATAAAATAAACGTTAGAGAATACCGAAGGGGCAATTTAAAATGGACAATGCAGAGGAACTGGCAACATAGGGAACACTAAACGAAGACAAACAAAAAAAAACACAACAAACAAACACAAATAACGTAAATAAGAAATGAGCCCTCCTACAAACAACTGGAGGTAAAGACGAACTGAACATCGCTTTTACGCGGAAATATATTAACTCAATATGTGGACAAATAATTGAGAAACGAAGATTATTTGATGTCACAATGTGTCATTGCGAATAATAAAGATTAAATCAGTTAGACACGTGTTTTGTGCAATGTTAGAACAGCCTTAGTGACCGAGTGAAACATGTCACTGATTTCTGACCACAAGTCCAAAACCTCTTGCATGGTTTCTCACTTCGATCCATTAATTGTTGATATATAAAAACTTTTAATGAACAGCCACATTAATACCTTACAAATGTCACAAGATATACGATATTACATTTTAATTCAAATTGCCGACCTTTTGGTGTAATTATAAATTTGCTTATGATTAATCACTCTCTGGATCAAATTACCAAATCATCGCCTCTGTGTTGTTATAATGTATGAGTTCATCTAGAATGATGGATATTGGGGAATTTGTTGCTGATGATGGCGTTCCACACGAAAGTTGATTTACTGTCGCTAATTTCAAAATTGACGCTAACCAATATTCACAAGCTAAATTAAATATGCACTTCACAATATGATCTGTTCTTCCCATCATATAGATAAAAACTCAAACTAAAAAGTTGTCTAATGGCACAATATATCTTACTAAAAGTGTAAATATAAGCCGCGATATGATTATTCAAAAGTATGAAGTTTGCGTTCCCAGCAGGACAGTCTTATTACTACTATCAAATCAAGTTGAAAATAATGACAGAGGTTATATATGGCAGTTGACATATACACAATCAGAGCTGGAAATTGATGTAATACATTCCAGACACGACAGTGCTTAGCTTCTCACCTGTATATATTTTCAAACACAATTAGAGCTTGGCTCTTGTTCCTTTTCTCCTTAAATCAGTAATTCAAGTTAGCACAGATACTACTTGAGCCAGTATATATTGAAATAATACGTATTATTATACCTCATCAGAGTGTCTGTGATTAGTTAAAATACGTCACATGTCAGGAAGACAAAACTTTATGTATCCCTAGACCGCATGCTCCGGGGAAATACATATCATGTATCCCGCTGCGGCGGGCCCCCATGGCGACGTCGTCAAAAAAACTAATTCGGACTTGAAAGCAACATACAAATGGATACAAAAGAAAATTTCTCATGTCGTGAAATGTTTAGTTTCAATCCTCATTTTTCTGATAACTGCAATGTAACCATCAACATAAACAACTACACAAATTGAATAAAATGTTAAATTTGTTTAAAAATATGCTTTGTTGTTGTTGTGTGTAATTTAGGTATAATAAACAATTTATGGCCATTATTGTAGGGAGATATGAAGCTTTGTACCCTCAGAAGTCATATTTCTCGAGGGCGAAGCCCTCGAGAAATATGACTTCTTCAGGTAAGCAAACCTTCATATCTCCCTACAACAAGGGCCATAGATGTATAATATGTAGTACTTGAACCTTTTTTTTTTAATTTGATCATATTGTAATTCTGTGAACAAAAGACCAATAACTTGAAACTACAGAAACCAATGGCCATTATTTGATCGACAACTATTTTTATCATCTAGTTTAAGATGGCATAATTCGCTGTCATTTATACTGATTCCCGGAATATACTTTTTTCATAGCTTATTATCATTAATTGTATTTTGTGATATCAATATTTTTATGTGAAAAGTTAACTCTATTTTCTTCCAAGTCGAAAAACTTCCCAGATCTATAGATAATTGTCAGAACAAAGTCTATTGGTTTTTCTAACAAAATAACTAAGTAAATATGTTAGACATATGTTACTTCCAAAGTGAATTAATTTTGAGGACAGAAACACGCACTCAAATTTCAAATACAATTCCGAATCCTATTTATCTTCTATGCTACAAAGTCATGCCATAGAGAATCCTCAAGTGTAAACAGAACGATAAAGCGATTTTTACATTGTATTATACTTTGAAACAGGATTAACTAACATTGATTAATTCGAATAAAAAACCGTATTTAAGGTGGTACCATACACTTCATATAAAATTTGATCTGCTCGTTTAATTTTCTTATTTTTTTGGCAGTGTGTTTGAATATATCCACTGTAATAAATATCAAAATTTTAACAAATTCCAACCAACAGACTCAGAGCTATTAATCACTAGCCACATAGCAGCTTTTCTCTCTGTGGTTTTGATCACCGAGATGCTTGAAATATGCATACAAACATCATATGATCAAAACGTTCAACTGATTTTAAAGAGTTATCTCCCCTTAATTCGTCAATCGTAACTACTCGGCCATTCTCGCTACCCTGCAAATAACCTCGTACGTACATAGTAGAAATTCTTCTTAAATTGTTTGCCGGAAGTTAAGTTAAGTTAAGCCGCACAAAAATATAGTCCAATATGGAAGACATACTAAGTAAAATCTAATCATGCAAAACTAATTAAAACTTTAATTGAAATATAGAAAATTGCTTAAAATATAACTTTATCAAACTTTCATGGACCTGACATGTGAAAAGTAGTGCGATTTATACGCCTAATGTATACGAGGTTATTTGCAGGGTAGAGAGAATGGCCGAGTAGTTACGATTGCTTAATTCGTATTTACAATGCATTTTTATAAATTTAATTATTCATATTTAATCACAAGAAAAATTTGAAAATACCAAAGGTGTAATCAGAATTTGTAAACCGAAGAAGAACAGATAACACAATGGCCAACAGAAAAATGACAAAGCGACAAACAACGATCTAACAAATATCAACATAAAACTAAAGATCGAGTAACACGAACCCCACAAAAACCGGGGGTTGAACTCAGGTGCTCCGGAAGAGTAGTCAGTTCCTGTTCCACTGGTGATTATATTTTGAAGTAGAGTTAATCAAGACAACATTCAAACATTGATTATTTCAAGTAAAAAACATTATTCGTATTTAGAGCACATTTTCAATAACTAGAATGATCCATATTGAATCACACTAAGCCAACCTTTTATTTCACTGCTACGGCTTCGATGATTTAATTGTTGCCGTGCTCCCTTCACGTACCAAAATCGAAATGGTATGTGATGCTTCTCATTGACGGAACCAACACTAGGCTGCGAAGCTAGATAATGTGTTAGTTCCGTTCATTGCGAGGTGTTCCCAATTCAACATTATGTGATAAAGTTTGTCAGTGACTTGCGGAGGGTCGACGGTTTTCTCCGGGTCTTCCAGTTTACTCTATCAATAACACTGACCTCCACGATATAGCTGAAATACTGTTGATTGTGGCGGTAAACGCCCTAACCCTAACCCATTTGGAGCGACATATTTGCATATGATATTGTGTGTAGGGTAATCTAGCATTTCGAACTTTCAGCGTTGCTCCTGTAGAAAGCAGGCATCTTGAGAAATGTAAATCGCCATGATACAGCCGGAAACCCTTCTCTAGGTGTTAGCAAAACCCACACACATTTGTTTCTATATCAGTACTACTCGGTCGAAGTCATTCCTCGTGTGCACATTCAAGATATAACACCGGATGGTTTCCCAATTGAACAAACATATACCAGGCAAGTAGACTAAGAGTTAAGCGTCAATACTATTGAATAATAAATTTCAGTCACTAGTACTTTTTTTTATTAAATATGTTGTCACCGTCAGAACAGCAAAATAATGTAAGAAGATAGTTATGCAGAAGAAGAAAACGTTCAATAGCCTTGTGAAAAGAAGCATATTATATATTGGGAAATTGTCTTTTAGCAAACGCAAAATATGGGATAAAATCTTAGATATCTAAATTAGCAGGCATTTGTTTATATTACGTGGCATTGTACTAGATTGTCTCACGTCATTTCCACAGGTTATAATTGCGAGATAAATGTTGTAAATATTGGAACATGAAACATTGTGTGATAGGTCAGGGAAGGTCAAGGAAGATCCATGTCAGACAATATCCAAGAACATGTATTACTATATAGGAGTCAAGCCAGTCAGAATTTCATCCGTAGATTTATTGAATTAATTATATTCACCAGATATGATAAAGAATTAATAATGGATATGTTTACCCTGTTTTAATTGGGAAACTCTTAGACAACGCATAGAAATTATAGAATTCAAAAGATGATGTTCGTCAGGATGATCGTGACAATATTCAGGGGCTTATTTTGAAACTGAATTGTCAGGGGTAAAAATTGTTTTTATTAATTGTTATTTATTGTAAATAAATTGATGGAGCAATTGTATTGGAATTATTTTTTCTAATGAAAACAGCAAGTCTTTACAATTTCCCTGCACAAATTCTAAGAAAAACACTTGAACATATGGGAATACTAGATTCTAATTTCTTTTCCCCAAACAAAAACAAGATATTGATATATCACAAATTACAAAAAAAAATTGATAAATCATTTAAAAATTGAAAAGGAGCAGAAAATAATATGATTAATGTCTAATATCTAGAAACCTCAAAGGACCTAAGAACAATCCTTGTTATTGTTTTGGCGTCAGTTATTATTAATACCATCATTGACATCTTTCTACAAGAGAATAATATAATCTTAAGTGCAGTGAAAGTACAAGTTCGGGAAAATATCAGACACCCGAGGATTAGATTTCAATAGTCGAAAATGAGGATTGTATGTACATTGCAACGTTGTTTGATTATATTTCTCATTTGAATTGAAGTCTTTTTAAAGACTCTCAGACCAAAACTTATCCATTGGACGTCTTGTTTTTGGCTATTTACACGCCTTAGATTTGGAGAGAAAAAACCTCATAAAGGCTGGGTTTTGAAGTAGATGGTCTTTCTTATTGGATCACCCAACGGGGTTTTTTGTGGGGTTCGTATTGCTCAATGTTTAGTTTATTGTGAATTGTTTTGTAGGCCATTGTTAGTTCTTTTGGACTTAATCTTCTTGCCCTTCGATTTACAGCTGCTGGTTGATCCTTTGTTATCTTCACACTTTTCATATAAGATTTAGGCATTCAGTTAGTGAATGAGTAAGTGATTATTATTTATCGGAACTTTTTTCAGCTATATCATGGCGAGAACAAGTTATGTTTTGATGATATAATAATGATGTCCAGTTTGTACTAGACCAACAAACCGAGTTGGATTTTACAGTGCTAGCTCACTGAAACAACAGTCTGCCGGGAGATAATATTTACCCACGATCTAGGCGAGCACGGTAACCATAACAACACCAATGCAGTTATTATGCATTCAGGATTTCATGAATTCATTATTCAATATTCAACAATACAACACATTATGATGGGAATAGAAATCAAACGTTAAAACCCTAATAAACAGAACGACTGAACCAATAAATCTAGCTTAACCCCGCCACTTTGTATTCAAGTGCATATACCAAGACAGGAATATGATCGATCATGTATTTCTGTGTTAGGAATATTGATTTTGCCTGCATTTACGGTTTTGATATTTGATTTTGGAATTGTTCCGACAGTGTGGTTTTGTTTTGTTTTTTAAATTTTATCACGACACGAATCAGAGTTTGATGAGAATGTAATCTTCATTGATAATAAAAAAACATTAAAAAAAAAGCCACCGTATATAATCACCGTCGGAATAGTTCTAACATCTAATCAAAGAGTCGTAGAAAAAGATAGACAACATTATTTTTAGGCGATCTATCGGTTTCAACAAATTTAGAAAGATGTATATTACCCCATATTATACTGGAATTAAATTTCAAATTTTAAATGACGATTTTACGCCTGTCTGCAGAAAGTCAGACTAATGTCAAAGGCTTACCAAACGAATAATGAATAAATAACTCATTTCTAGTTTAAAGTTTTGCTCATATACATTACAAATTATCATTTTCCGACTATTCTCAAGCCTGATATTCAAAAAATAGAAACGTAGATATCAAATTTAGTGCGAATGACGCGTTTCTGGAAAAACCTTCATCAGGTACGTTCAAAATCGAAAGATAAATCATATACGAGAATTTATAGATATAATTAAAATTCACATGTGTCCATTTATGGTACATTAGCAGTGCTGACGTCTGTAGAATTTAAATCTTTAAAAGACACAAAACAACGTAAGAAGGAAATGTAAAAATAAACGTTTTATATTGATCTATTAACACCAGTAAGCCATGTACTAAATGGTCGTAAATTAAATTGTAAATTTGCGTAGATGGCTAAATTAAAAAAGAATAAATGAGGCTATTTTAATATCTTTACTTGGTGGGATGAAATTGCATCTTTAAAAAAATCAGATATATTAGAAACATATTAAATTGGAAGTACAAAATAGTCTATCAACTGTTGCTTTATGAAATGTCGCATGTTGGTAGTTCAGATAAACCAACCCCTGAGTTTGTTCACAGAACGTCTCCTTCAATCTTAGATCAAGATAGGATACTTGTAAGTGACCAAGAATGTTTTTGTTATCTTTTCCCTCTTTGTTCCGTCTTTTTTGTTTGTTTTGTTTTTGAATTTGTTTTTGGGCTTTTTTTCTTTTTTATTTCTTTTGTTTTGTTTTGTTTGTTCTTAATTAAAAACATTTTTTGTTTGCTTTATAGAATTCGATGGTCAAATATCTAAAATAAGGATAATAACAAAATAAATTAAACTGGTATATATCAAGTTTTTCACAATATATGAAATCACATCGATACTCAATGTAAACCAGGAAGTACAAGAGCCAAATAATTATTGATGGTTATGATCGATGATCATTAAAGCGGTTGTTGACGTAAAGCTATTTATCAAGATTTTTGATTGCAGGTGTTTTTTCGACATACTGTCTACCCTTGGCGAGCACTTGCGTTCACCCTTGATTTATGGTGTGATCCGTGTTGCTAATTTATTTATTTTTCTTTGTTGTGTTGCTTTGTTTGTCTTCTTGCTTTGTCTTTGTGAGCCCAATGTTGCCAGTGTCTTGATTGCCAAGTGGGTTTTCTATACCATTCCAGTACACTTGGGTGAGTCCATCCCTGGATTTCCTCCATTTGTAGTCTTATGTGTAGCGTTTTGTATATCATTGTTTGTATTTTTGTCCCTTTCATTTTGACTCCTTTCTTTGTTTCTTCAATCATTTCTCACACTAAATCAAAATAAAGCTTCTTTAAAGTGAAGTTGGTTCTCATCTGTACAATATTGTTAAATACATGTGACAAAAGACATGTCTTTCCTTCGTAAACACAATTATCCCATGAAACTAGTGGACAAAAAACCAGGAACAGGAAACACATTGCATCAACCTTCCAATTGAAATTATATGTTATTCTGCAATTCTAAAACCCCACTGTCAAAACAATTCTAAAACCACACTGTCAGAACAATTCTAAAATACCAAACTGTCAGAACAATTCTAAAATACCACACTGTCAGAACAATTCTAAAATACCACCCTGTCAGAACAATTCTAAAATACCACACCGTGAGAACAATTCTAAAATACCACACTGTCAGAAAAATTTAAAATACCACCCTGTCAGAACAATTCTAAAATACCACATTGTCAGAACAATTCTAAAATACTACACTGTCAGAACAATTCTCAAATACCACACTGTCAGAACAATTCTAAAATACCACACTGTCAGAACAATTCTAAAATACCACACTGTCAGAACAATTCTAAAATACCACACTGTCAGAACAATTCTAAAATACCACACTGTCAGAACAATTCTAAAATACCACACAATCCAGCGACTCAGACAACAGTGAACTGAGCACAAAACACAGAACAATGAAAACCGATAGAGAAATCAAGAATGGATAATCCAGCGACTCAAGACAACAGTGAACTGAGCACAAAACACAAAACAAAGATAACCGATAGGGAAATAAAGAATGGACAATCCAGCGACTCAGACAACAGTGAACTGAGCACAAAACACAGAACAAAGAAAACCGATAGGGAAATCAAGAATGGACAATCCAGCGACTCAGACAACAGTGAACTGAGCACAAAACACAGAACAATGAAAACCGATAGGGAAATCAAGAATGGACAATCCAGCGACTCAAGACAACAGTGAACTGAGCACAAAACACAGAACAGAGAAAACCGATAGGGAAATCAAGAATGGACAATCCAGCGACTCAGACAACAGTGAACTGAGCACAAAACACAGAACAATGAAAACCGATAGGGAAATCAAGAATGGACAATCCAGCGACTCAAGACAACAGTGAACTGAGCACAAAACACAGAACAGAGAAAACCGATAGGGAAATCAAGAATGGACAATCCAGCGACTCACGACAACAGTGAACTGAGCACAAAACACAGAACAAAGTAAACCGATAGGGATCAAGAATGGACAATCCAGCGACTCAAGACAACAGTGAACCGAGCACAAAACACAGAACAAAGAAAACTGATAGAGAAATCAAGAATGGACAATCCAGCGACTAACGACAACAGTGAACTGAGCACAAAACACAGAACAGAGAAAACCGATAGGGAAGTCAAGAATGGACAATCCAGCGACTCACGACAACAGTGAACTGAGCACAAAACAAAGAACAAAGAAAACCGATAGGGATCAAGAATGGACAATCCAGCGACTCAAGACAACAGTGAACTGAGCACAAAACACAGAACAAAGACAAACAAAACAGCAATAACGAACACAAATAAACCAATAAACACAAAGAAAAAAGAAGCGAAAAATAAATACAAAAAGTACAACAAAACAGAGAAAACAAATACACAGAAAAGCAAAAATATGAGCAACACGGACTCCATAAAAAACGAAGATTAAACCAGGTTCTCGTGAACGGTAAACACTTCCTGATTCTTATTAGACGCCCGTCGTGTTACTCACATAGTCAATGCTGGTAAATGTCTGGTTGGTGATCGAGAAAAGACGGAAATATACATACAAGGAAAATCATCCATTGCCATTTCAGAAATGGATATTTCAAAGAGATCAACCAGTCTGCATTGTAGTTCTTAATACGTACGAACAAGCAGAAATCCTTTGTTAAAGTAAACAAAAACAATGTTGTGCCTTTTCAAAGGTGAAAATACAATCACACATAAACGTGTTCTATATAATATTACAGATATTCATAATTATGGTCTAAGTCAATTTCTCTTATATCATTAATAACAAACTTTACTATTCAAGAGAACACGTTCATATGTGAAAAATAAACAATAAAACGTGAACATATTAAATGTCAAGGCTTGTTACTTACACGTTCTTGCACAGAAAGTTGCGATTTCACATATTGTACCAAGTTAAATAGTTCAAATCATAGATTTATTGTTTATATGTGTCTGTAAAACAGAGACTAGTTGGCTATTGAGTATAACGTTTGACCTCTGAGTTCACCTCCGGTTTTAGAGGGGTTCATATAGCTCGATCTTTAATTCTCTATGTAATGATTTGTAGATGATTGTTTGTCTTTTTGTCCTTTAGATGTTGGTCATTGCATTGTCCGTGCTTCTTCGATTTGTGGCTTCTGAATATCCCTTTTTGGTATTTTCAATTTTTTCTTGTGTGCCAAAGTTAAGGTAGATTAAAGCACTTAATCAATTGAAATATTATTTTGGTATTATTTTAAATAAGTTTTCCCAACAAACTTGATGTTGACTGCAAAAACACGTATATTCACCTGACATAATGCAACACAAAAACACATCAACCGCAGAACACGTCATTTGCAACTGCTTTAAGAATATATTTAGATGTTGTTGTTAATGTTGATTTAATACAAGTAAAACCTATACAATGTGGTTTTTTTCTGCGAATACAATGCATAACTAGCCTTCATGTCAAAAATATATTTGCTGCGTCAATATTAATGATACAATGTTTGCTTTATCGATGTCTTAAGGTATATTATATCAGTTTGTCATTTTTTTTTCTCAAAATATGCTATGAAATATAAAAAAAATGTATTCGCTATATATGTGAATTCATTGACCTTTAAGTAACTGATATTCACCTCGGACGTTGTCCTCGCTCAAAGGTCAAAATTCAAAAGTCAATAATACAACATATTTACTTCATCAAGTGATAATAATTGTATAGTTACACAAGTAAGAAGAGTTTAAAGATAACAGACGGGTAATTAGAATCCGTAAATTGAAGGACAGAAAGCACAATGGCCACAAGAAAAAGAACAAAAGGACAAATAACGATCTACAAAACACTACGCATAAAACTAAAGTAACATGTTAATTGCTTGCAAGCAAACAAAAGAATAATCTGATTGATCAATTTACATGTATATTAATGTTTTTTTTTAAATTATTTATGCGAAAGGGATAAGGATATGCTTGCACAACAAAGGTTTACCGAGTTTTATAACTGATATAAAGCTGCAATAGCTCAAAGTTGAACATTAGGAATTAACCCCACAAAGGCTTCCTTTTCTATATGTTTGTAAAGATATTTTTTTTTTTATTATTTTCCGACAATGTACGTATATTGTATATTTCTCTATGTGCACAAATATAATCCTCAAGAACAATCGTTTAATTCAACTCAGTAAAACTTATACGTTTGTATTTTAGTTTTACAAATATATTGTACTGCTCTAATATATGTATATAGGGTTGGATTTACAACTACGTATACATATGCAATAAGTGTCAATCACTACTAACGTTGTGAGTTCGAATCCCGCTAAGGCGAGATGTACTCGATACAACGTTATGTGGTAAAGCTTGTCAGTGACTTGCAGCAGATCGGTGGTTTTCTACGGGTACTCCGGTTTCCTCAACCAATAAAACTGACCGCACGATATAACTTAAATATTGATGAAGTGACGTCAAACACCATAACCTCCTCTCTCTAATATATGTGTATAGTTTGATACTGTGGCTTAATCCAATGAAATATAAATTTATGTGGTAATAATTCAGACGGGGGTACGGATCCCATTAAGCTGTTTAACCCCGCCACATTAATGTGTCTGTTTCAAGCCAGCATCTGCATATATCCAACGCCATATATTGTGTCTACTGATTTGATGATTGAGGTGGTTGTTGATATTGATGAAAATGTTGACCATCACTGTTTACTCTTTTCCTTTATAAAACTTGATAATGGTATTTTTTAACCAATTATTTTGAATGGAGTTGTCCATGTATATCCTTGTCTCTGATGAACTGTTCGTATCGTGTCTATTTCAATATCTGAGTATTACCCAATTGCAAAGGGTAACGATTGCATTGATAAAATTGGACATGCAAATGAGCACATTTTGATAAAATTATTGGCTACTGGCAAATTCCCTTGACTGAGAGAGCTCGTGAAATGTCATCCTTTGTAACATCAGATGGTTTATTTAGTATAAAATTGTACTTTTGTATAAGGTTTCATCTTCTATTCAGGAAATGAAATAGATTTAGACAATTGTGAGTATATTGATGATCTTATTGTGTGCACTGTAATGATTGCTGAGGAGCATTTACCACGCTTATATGTTTATTTTTTTTCCTATTTTTTTTAATGACTTTTTTAATAGATTGCCACAAGAACATCTTGGAATAAGTGAATTTTGTAAGGCTATTGTTAAATAATATGAGTTTGTCAAGGACAGGTGAAACTCATTATGGCATCAGTGCATGCAATTGAAAGATTTCCTCTTCCTACAAATAAGAAACTATTATTGAGATTTTAGACATAATGGATTTTTTGTTCAAACTCATCCATTAATTTACCCTTAGTGCTAAAATTCTAAATTTATCAGGAATGGAGATTGTCAGAGAGCTTCTTGGAAAAAGTAAATCATTATAGTTGATAGTTGGATGCACAACTACCTATGCAAGTAGTGCCTATCACCACTAACGTGTCGAGGTGTACTCGATACAACATTATGTGATAAAGTTTGTTAGTGACTTGCGACAGGTCGGTGGTTTTCTCCGGGCATTCCGGTTTCCGCCACCAATACAAACTGATCGCCACGATATAATTTAAATATTGTTGAAAGTGACGTTAAAAACCATAACCCCGACGCCCTCCCCTTGACACGCTAAACAATGCACTAGCTACGTAACAGAAGCGTTAGTCGTGGTTTTCCGGTCAACATAAAAAAATATATCAATATGCCATGTGGTAGCGGCGATCAGATTTCTGATGAGAAAATATGTATTGACCATACAAATATCTCTCCAGCCATGTTTGATTTCAACATGATTATTGATTTCAGATGGCCATCTTAGGAATTACTATACAGAAAAAATATTGTGTAGTTATATTAAGAACTTTCCTGTAACGTAACAATTCCATCACACGTATGCTTTTCTTTGAAGATATGTAAAATGTCAGCTAATCAGAAAACATAATTGGGCATAGCAGCTATATTAGAATTGACAAAAATAGTAATGTTAAAGACCACCCAAGTAATAGTTCGACCGAGTTTAATTCTCAATTGTGGTTTCTGGGCCGATTTAAGCACGAGTTAACGGATGACGACCTAAGTACTGTGATGACAATGCATATTTTCCCTTATCAATAAACAATTCGTTCAAACATTAAAAAAAAAAAAAAAAAAAATCGTTTTAGGCAAGCTGTAATATAAGTTGTTGTTTCAGAGAAAATTGGTTATGTTTCACATACTAGTAATCAAGCCTACATACGGAGGGGTTTGGGTTGTGGTGTTTAACGCCACTTTCAACAATATTATCGTTATATTGTGGCAGTCAGTTTTATTGGTGGAGGAAACCGGAGTTCTCGGAGAAAACCACGAATCCGTCGCATGTCACTGACAAATTTATCATATACTGTTGTATCAAGTACACCTAGCCATGAGCGACATTCGAAATCACAACGTTAGTGGTGATAGGCACTGAGTGCACAGGTAGTTGTAAATCCAACTACCATACGATCATGGGCACGACGGTCCCTACTTTGAAAAGATGTGTTGAACCATTGTCTATTGTGTCTTCATCATGTTCATATCACAACACTGCTTCATGAAAAAATGCAACGGTATTTTCATTTCACCGTTCTTAAGCAAAATACTTCAAATTTTTCTCATTTTTCTCTATTTTAAATTTTGGACAAGCATTGAAAGCCATGGAACCTGGGGTCAAAATTTGTGAAGTCAAGTTTTTACTTTATGTGAAGATATTTAACATTTCACCATTGTGTATTTTTAAACATAAACTTACAGTTGTGATATTTATTAACTTCTGATCAACAAAAAAATGTATTCAAAAAGAGAAAAAAAAATGTTGAGAACCATCTTGGATTTAGGATCTGCACATAATTTACTAGAAGTCTATTCAAGGAATATTCGAGTTTATTTTTAATGGTTCAGTTGCCTCTGGGAAAATATAGTTAAAGAGCCATTATCCCATAGTGTCCTATGTTAATCTTTGTCCTGTGGTGGCACCAACTTGCTCCATATAGAAATGTAATGGACCATCCAATAATAATTCATGTAAAATTTGGGTTCAATCAAGTTTGTGGTTTTTGAGAAAAAAAAAACCAACATAGGGTCCTTATACCAAACTGTACCTTACAGTAGTGATCTCTTTAATTTCTGTTTTCACAATTAATAAAAACGTAGATATCAAATTGAGTGTGTACGATTTATTTCCTGAGGGAGGGGAACTTTAGATTTGATAATAAATACTTTTTCAGGAACTGTAAATTTCAATAATAAATATATCTAATACTAAACCATGACAGTGCCAAAACACTATTAAAGCAGCATTATTGACGCCAGATGACAAGGCATGACAACAAAGTTTCTTGTTCAGTGGTTTCATAGAATAAGATTTTTTACTCAGTTTTTCCTTAAGACCTTATGAATACATACGAGTTTTGAGCTTCTTGTGTGTGAAAATTTTTAATCAATGATATATATATAACATGGACTTAAATACTATTGAGAGCGAACATTATAACAATTCTACCAAAACAATGCAGAAATGCACAAAAATTGCAACAATATACTTTTCTATATTTTATTTACAAATACAATTACAAAATATATATCACATCTGATTGGTATACAAAATAGTGTACAATACAATTGAATATCAATGACAATATGGGTTTTCCGAAAAAGTTGTGCACGGCTTGTCCCAATATCAATCACATAAAAAGTCACAAGGAAAAGCTTGATGACTTTGGTGGAGGAAAGTTAAAGGACATAATTATCAATATATATCCTCTATGCTCTATATAGGTATTATAAATATGCCTTAAGACATAAGATTTGAATAAAGCATTACTCATAAGTTCCATACATGTATTTTGTACATTTTGGCTCAAAACACTTTGTCAAACTGCTTCTGAATGGTGGTGTTATTTCATGAACTTAATAACATCTATGATTTTGATCATAGCAAAAGAAAAAGCTATGCCAGATCATACAGTTTCAAATAAGGTTCCATATATGAAACCACTTTCCCTTGCAATGATGTTTTTTTTCTGAAACGGACAACGCTAAGAGTTTAGTCACAGCAACCTAAAAACATGTTAGGCCATGTGACGTACAAAGTGTTCCCTATGCATCATAATGGCTAGTGTGACTGCACAAACAAGAGTTAATGATGGGATCTGCTTGATTGCTTAAATGTGATCATACATGTACTTATATATCTATAAAATCAACAATTAGTTTTTACAACCTTCGATGTTTACCATACAAAATCTACAATAATTGTTAATGTACATATTATACAGTAAATGACAATTTATAAATTATTGTACAAATGTAAACAAAATTAAAAACAACATACTTAATAATAATGCCCTACAAACAAATACTAATTTCAGCTCTAAATTGCAAATGGTGGCTGTGTTGGACAGGAAACTAGTAATAATTGGAATGTGTTAAACTTTGTGTATTTATAAATTGTATGTATATATTTTGCAAAAAGAAATTTATTACATTACAGCAATTAATAGATATTAATGCTATTCTAAAAATAGCACAAATTAGTGGGCAAAATAACAAATAAATAATAAAATTTAAAATGACAAAACATTACTTTTGAAAAGCCATAGTATTCCTAAATTCTTGAAATTAGCAGCAAAAAGAGTAAATCATACTTACTGTAAAGGTAAAATTTACCTGTAAAACCAACAACTTATCATTAATCAATTAATTATTAACACCTACTAATAAGTGTCAGGTGTATTTTCTTTAATTGGGAATATGAATAAGGCTAAATTTTTTAAAATTATTTGTTTAATAAATGAAATTTGTTCTTTGATGCATATCAAAGGGTTTCATTTATTTAACCTTTGTATGACTATAGAAAACATGAAACACAATGTGCGATATCAGATGTATTACTATTAGTAGAGATATATATAAAGGTTAGGCTTATAGTGCTTAAATGCCACTTTCAACAATATATCGTGGCGGTAGGCATTATTGGCTTGAGGAAACCAGAGAACCCGGAGAAAACCACCAACCTGTTGCAAGTAACTGACAAACTTTATCACATAGTGTTGAATCGAGTACACTTTGCCCGAGCGGGATTCGACCTCAAAACTTTAGTGTTGATAGGCACTGATTGCCCCCAAGTGCAGTATAAAGTTTGAAAAAACATTTCTCTCAATTTTTTTTTAGTTTGACCGATCAATACAAAAGTAACAAAATTTTAACATTTGCTATTTTTTTAATATAAAAAAATATATATATAATATCTATATAATTCTCTCTATTTCACAACCAAATAATGTTATAACAATATTTCAAATTTATTTCTGCTTTAAAATAGCTTTAAAAATAACAAATGAACAAATGAAAATGGAATGTCTGACCAACTATTTCTGCATCATATTAGCGATGGCATTGAATAATATTCCTATTTGGTGAGGGGAGGCAAAAACAGTAATATTTTTTTAAGGAAATCATTTTTTCCAATCTTTTACACCAAAATATATTCCATTGTATCTGCCTATTCCAATTTTCACTTAAATTTAATTTCATTTATATACTTTGATGTTCTTTGTAAAGCAACTTAACAAAATAGTCACCATAAAACAGAGTTCACGAAATTTGTCAGTACTGTCAGACATGGCAAGCAAAATTGAGGAAGATTTTGCTGAGGACTGTTAGAGATTGGTAGTTTTCAATAGAAAATTAATGAGGACCAACATTTTTGCACTAGGACCACCAAACCCATATGCAATTTCGTGAACCCTGATAAAGTTAATTATTTGATTATTTTGCTAGGTGGGAGTTCCTGTTTGATCACGAAATCAAACTTGTCCAGCTTTTTTCCTGATTCCTGACCTTGTATATTTATTTGAAATGGGGAACTTAAATTATTGAACAGAAAACTAGGAAATTGACATTTTTCAGCAAAGCCAGGGGCATAACTCCAAAATGACAAAAGTGTTATAAAAGTCTGAAATTGGACTTAGCCTGCCTTTATGGTCCTTTATACATTGTGTTTAAAATTTCAAATGATTTGCATAAGGGAAAAGGGTTATTGAGCTGAAACTTAATACTTGACAGAAAGACGTGCAGACATGCGGTGGGGGTGGAGGGGCATAAAAATATGATATAATGTATCCCAATGCATCCAGGGTTAGTGAAAAACAAACAAATCATCCCATATATTTCATTATCACAAAAAATCATAGGAATTGGATCTGATTAATATCTCTGATCATTTTTAAAATCGAGAAGTTCACTGCCGAAATATCCTTAAGGTAAATATCTGTTGGGAGTTAATAGTAGCTTTTTTTAAATTATCCTCCAAAAAAAATTAATCTTTCAGTTCATATTTCACGTTTATGAGAGTTCTGGCTTTCTAACCTTTAGTCTTAGCACTATTAACAAGGTATGTTATTGAAATGCACCTTTTGCATGTAATTTAATTGGTATTTGACTTTGAAAAGGTACTGATCGTTACTTAAATCTTCTTAAAATCTTTGCTTTCATCCCAAGCATAAAAATTGCTTTCAATGTTAACTGATACAATTATATCAAAATATATCTATTACTATAAAAATATATCAAAACAGAAAACAGTTTGAATAGAGTTGTCTTTCTTTGTTTTTCCCTGTATTGACATGGGTATTTTACACTTCAATCGGAAAATAATCTCCAAACAAATTATTTTATGCTGCAATAACTACACATACAAGTACAAAAATTGATCTGGTTTGTCATTTTTAATGTAAAAAGAATAATAGGTTCTTACATACGTTCTTGGGAAAGACCGGGTGATCTTCCACGAGTGATAGAAATTTTATGTCTTTTCGCAAGTGGAGCGCAGCAAAACGAGCGAAAAGAAACACAAATTTCTATCACGAGTGGAAGATCACCCAGGCTTTCCCAACAACGCATGTAAGTACCTATTTCTTCGTAAACCAACAACTTTCACTATCGCGAACTCCTAGAGACCCCCCCCCATTGATCAGTAACTAATTTGCATAAATTATCAGATCAATATCATAAAATTGAGCGCTATGAAATACACATTGATCACATAAAATTGACTTTTGTGACACCGATTGATAAACTAAGTAGTTTTCTACTGATATTTGAGCTTTTCTCACTAATATTTTATTGAAAATACAGTATTTTCTTTCATGAGAAACCCCATACATGAAATATGACGTGACACATATTTTGACGTCATTGAAGAATGACGTCAAAGGTACGGAAAAGGACATCTAGAAATACGAAAAAATTAAAATAAAAGACACAAATAAATATAATACGGTTGGGGTCTGTATTTGAAAAAAAAAACAATGGTTAAATCCGTAATATATCTGTTATTCAGCTATCACACAGGGTATATAATGTGACATTCCCGGCTTAAGATATATATTCAAATGATTTTTTCTTGTTAGAGGCGTTCTGATTGGATCAAGTGCCAGTCTTCGAAACGAAAATTGAATTCACTGGTTTAAATCAAATTCTTAAATTTATTTTTATATAGGTACGTTCTAAATAAAAACTTTAAAAAGTCAGGACAAAGTTTTAGTGGTATTGAGCCAGAGGACCCATGCTCATCGTGAGGACTGAAGTGCTGAGATTTCCTAAGGAGATTTGTAGGAGGCAAGATTAAATCTAAGAAACACATGGAATGTCAAGGAGACTTACAATGTCTGAATATCCTCCTACCGGATCAAAATCATGCACAATGAGGTTATTCCATACAAAACCTAAGTGGATAGGGTTAGAGTTATGGTGCTTAACACCACTTTAAACAACAATAGACATGTCGCAAGTCACTGATATACTTTATTACATAATGTTGCATCGAGTACTCCTCGCCATGACCGGGATTCAAACTCACAACGTTAGGCAACCATTACAAAATACCAATATACTTAAAAATCAAAAACAATATTTATTATGTAATTTAGACAACCTATGATTCAACTTTGATCTATTATTATGACTAATTTTACTACTGTATAGAAGCAAAAAATAGAAAAAAGTGAATGCACAAAAATATCTAAAAATAAACATGTTTATGACTACAAATAAATGTTTATTGAAGGACATCAAATGTTTGACATAAAAAAAATAACGTTGTTCTGCTTGACTAGTTTTCAACATATATAAATAATACTCAATAGCTACAAGTAATATCGTTCCTAGCACTTAAAAAGTACCGAAAAAAGAAAAAAAAAGAATAATAAGATAATAAGAATGACTCCAAAAAAGTAGCAGTACTTTTTTCCTTTCTGACACAAATATATTTGTGCAAATTATGTTGAATAATGAATGCCCTTGGGAAAACTACACAGTTTGCGAACTACACAAGCACACGACTTTGATGTGTTGGTTTTAATTCACATGTTTATAGGCACGACATGTAGTTATTCGCATATATTAAAAAACCAGGCACTTTAAACAATTCAGATTCATATTCATTGTAAGACTTTCATTCTACCATAAAAAAAATTGTAAGTAATAATGTAGCACCTTAATAATCATAACTACTATTAAATAACAGATCTATCTATTTTGTGTAAAAAATAATTAATGTACAAATGAAATATCAAAACACCAGAACTGGGCTGCACAAACCACAATTAAGTACACTGCCATTTTTATATTCAAGATAATATTCATATATACTAATGTTAAAACAACAGTGCTGAATAACCTTTCATTTAACAATAACTTAATTTCATATTTTTTCCACAAAAGATTAATATGAAATCAAAAGACGGGATCCATTGAGTTTGAATAAATGAACAACAATTTAACTTTATGGGGAGGAGTGCTATTTTGTTGTTTTTTTAATTTTCTGTAACCAAATTTAATAGAAAATAATATCGTCACCTAATAATTAGAAGCAAAAATGGAAATAAATAATCTGACGAAATTTTGGTAAAATATCAGCAAGATTTCTGTTCTTTCATATCCAAAAAATAATCTGATTTTTACTTTGTTTTGACATGTTAAACTGCAACATTTCTCACATTCTGGAACTTGGAATTTAATCATGTAAACATAATAACATAAGTACAGTCAAAACTGTATTAAGAGGTCACCATTGGGACAAAGAAAAAGTGTCCTTATAAGACAGGTGATTTCTTAAAAGAGGTTCAATTCACATGAAATTTTCTATGACAGGACAAGAAAAAGGTGACCTTTTAATACAGGTGACTGCTTAATAGAGGTAACTGGATGGGCAGGCTTGATTGTACAGGTAATTTTTTTTCATACAAATTAAATTGGATCTAAATTGTAAAATGATTTGCTTTTTAAGCAAAAAACAAAAACAGGAATAATAGGTTCTTACATACGTTCTTGGGAAAGACCGGGTGATCTTCCACGAGTGATAGAAATTTTATGTCTTTTCGCGAGTGGAGCGCAGCGAAACGAGCGAAAAGACACAATAATTTCTATCACGAGAGGAAGATCACCAGGGCTTTCCCAACAACGCATGGAAGTACCTATTTCTTCCGTAAACCAACAACTTTCACTATCGCGAACTCCTAGAGATGCCCACCATTGATCAGTAACTAATTTACATAAATTATCAGATCAATATCATTGAGCGTTATGAAATACACATCACATAAAATTGACTTTTGTGACACCGACTAATAAACTAAGTAGCTTTCTACTGATATTTGAGCTTTTCTCACTAATATTTTATTGAAAGTACAGTATTTTACTTCATGAGACATGAAATATGACGTGACACATATTTTGACGTCATTGAAGAATGACGTCAAAGGTATGGAAAAGGACATCTAGAAATACGAAAAAATGAAAATAAAAGACACAAATATATATTTAATACGGTTGGAATCTGTATTTGAAAAAAAACCAATGGTTAAATCTGTAATATATCTGTTATTCAGCTATCATACAGGGTATATAATGTGACATTCAAGGCTTAGGGTATATATTTAAACGATTTTTTTTCTTGTTAGAGGCGTTCTGATTGGATGTCAGAACGAGTAAAGACGAGTGCACGTGGACTCGTCTTACCTCGGTCGTCTTCACCCGAAAACGGCCATTTACGGAAGAATGCCTATTCTTACAACAACATACTACAGTGTTACATGTTATATAACAGACGGGGGACAGACAAATTAGCTGTGGAGTGTTAGGATCCTGTAGATACTCTGTGTGCTGTATATTGGATGGACTGATACGTGTATCTGTACTGAAGACAACTCGACACATCTCAAGACACTTCAACATTAATCCCTTCATCATCTGAAGAAGAAAAAACATAAATTGACTTAAAATGTCCATACTATGTCTTAATAAAACACTTGATCTGGTCTTATGGTTATAAAACTTTTGAGTATAAGATTTGTACTCATACTCAAAAAACCTCCAATCAGAATGTCATATCCAATACATACACAATTCTGATTGGATGATTTTGGAGTAAGAGTACAAGTTTTATGCCTATTGTCAAAAATCTTCCAGAATTGAGAGTTAATTCAGATCTTTTAAAAACATGTATAATATACAATTTTATTTTTAATATCTAACAACTACAACACTGGTTACTGATACATCCAAATGTTATATAGTTAACAATAAAATATGTTTAATCTAATCTAAATAAAGTGGTTATCATGACATAATATCACTTTGAATATTTTTTTTGTCATGTTGTAAACAATTTCTACAGAAATCATAAAAAAATATATTGATTTAAAACACCCAATGTAGATTTGTGTACACATTTCTAATCAAACAGGACATATAATTTTACTTCATAATAGCCAACCATCTTAGATATCTGGAGAACAATATTTTAAGCTTCTAGTTTTTTTAAAATAGACTTAACCACCTTTAAGATAAAGAGATCTGACTATGGTTAACATCCTTGGGTAAAATTTTAATATTAAAATTGTCAGTAATTTTTACATTGTCATCAATACATGTAATTCAAAACTTGTTTCCAATTTTTTTTAACAAATAAAAAAAATAAAAAAGTTATTTGAGAAAAAATGTGCTTTTAATATTTCATGCACTGTTGATAAGATTTTACAAGAATGTGATGATAAAGCTTTTTCAAAGCAGCATACATTTAATAAGAAAATCATGCTATATTCATTTCATTTTAATCAAAAGTTAAAATTTGCATGTCTGTGAAATAAGGCCAACTGAACTGAATGCATACCAGTAGGATTGCTTGCAATATACACTCCCATGATTCCTACACTAGAATTATGGTATTTAACACCACTTTTGACAATATTTCAGCTATATCATGGCGGTCAGTTTTATTGATGGAGGAAACCGGAGTACTCAGCAAAAAACCAACAACCCGTCGCAAGTCACTGACAAACTTTATCACACAATGTTCTATCGAGTACACCTCACCATGCATGGGAATTGAATCCTCAACTTTAGTGGTGACAGGCACTGATTGCACAGGTAGTTGTAAATCCAACTACCATATGATCACGACCAAGACAGCCCCAGAATTAATTGGAAAAACTTCTCAAATACGGCAGATTAAAGTAATTCATCAACAAAGTTTGATTACCACTATTAGTGTACAATCATCAGAGATGAATGACATTTAATTAAAATGAACCATTACTCAAGTACAAAACCATCTATTATATAGAAAAGATCAATGCATTTGACATTATTTATAAAAAAAAAAGAAAAAAAAAGCAGGGCTGTAATTGGATGAAAATCTACACTTCAATACTATATGTCCTAAGTAACAAATTATTGTATTTCTTTTCATTGACCTACAGCTTTAAGGTGTGTTCCTATGTTGAAATTTTCCCTTCAAACTTTACCTGTGCGCCTGTTTGAAACACAAATTTGACAGTCTAAACACATATCCAATATTTGATGGACCCATAAATCAGGTTTGAAAACATGCTTAGACCGTCAAATTTGTGTTTGAAGCATCTGAACAGGTGAAATTTGAAGCAAATTTAAAGAAAACATTTGATCGTTTAAACATATCTTAAAACTATCAAAAAATTTTCAACTAGGAAATCAAACAAGAAAAAAATCATATCCATTCAAAAGTGTGAAAGAATTAATGCAACAGCATGCATATAGACATTCATTATTAGATTCATTCCATTCTTTAAAGAAAATTTTTGAGACTTTGAGGGGATTACCAGCCACATAGTCAAATCCCTGAGGGGATTACTACCCCTGCAGTCAGGACATTGAGGGGTTTTCAAGCCCCATAGCTAGGACCTTTGTTTGTGTGGTAACAGGAAATGTATCTGTACTTTGTCAGAAATTTATCGATATTTGAGAAACTTTTACAATTTATATATGTTCATCTTTTTCAACCATATATAGCTTTAGCCAAGTTTGGCTGTAGGTCTATTTCCCTTCGACATAGAGAGCCTTAGCTGAATTTGGCTGTAGGTTTACCTCCCTTGGGTACACATAAACTTACTGGCTTTTTAAATTTTATGTTGTTGTGCATCATTAGTACCTTTAGTATTTTTAAAATAACTGACAAAAAACTTTGGTTTATCACAGGCGATTCCTGTCCCACCACAAGACATTTTATAATAAAATAGTGCTTAGTAAAATGGACAAGTTTTAGTCAAGAATTCATAAAATGGAAAAATAAAATTAAGGCTTAAGATGGTAAACAACCAACCTTTGTCACAAACTGAAACAAACAAACAATATTTTATAAATTTCTGCACATTAAGATTAAGCTTTTTTCATTTGGATCAAAGATTAGTAATAGTATATTCATGTGGAAGTGATTTTGTCCAGAAGAAAAAGATTCTTGCAGATTTTGGGTAAAATCGATAACTATCAAAATTTACATGTGTTTTATGCTTTACATTTTTGAGAAAAATAAGGTAGCTAGGTAGGCAAAATTTGTAAATTTGTTTCAATATTTAAATAGATTATCCAGGAAAATGATCTGGTTTTTAAGTGTTTGTCCAAAAAATAGCTATGTAAATTTAGGATTAGGGACTTAAAATTAGGTTTAGTAGGGTTATTAGAAACACAGGTATTTTTTTGTTGTTTCCTAAATTATTTATCATATAATAATAGCTTTTATCCTGATTATAGGTTAAATCTCGCAATATGATTGGTTGATATTGTCCTAATAAATTTCAGTGCAATATTTCATTAAGTCAATTCGAATTATCCCCCTTACACCGTTGACTTATATTGATTTTATTAAGTCAATTCGAATGATCTCCCTTACACCATTGACTTATATTGATTTTATTAAGTCAATTCGAATTATCTCCCTTGCACCGGTGACCGTTGACTTAATATGAACAAAAATGGAGTCAGAGGTGAAATATGGAGACAAAACCATGACAAATTCCATATCCCATGGAAAACTGAAAGATGAAATACATGGTTGTATCATGTATGGATTCAAAATCATGATAAATTCATTGTCCTAATATGGAAAACATTAGATATGAGGTTTGGTTGCAAATTCAGGATAAATTCGTTGCACAGTGTACAATTGTCCTAATGCCTCGCCCGATATGAATTTTATTGACCCGATATTTTTCCGTATTAGGACAATTGTACACTGTGTAACTAATAATATACAGAACCATATTCATAAAAATTGGTATATCAATAATTTCAGAAATCAATTAAAATATTATAAGTATAGCCTATGTAAATAATATTTCCTTCTGATCCAGTCCAGAGAACAAGAAGACGTGGCAAATTGAAGAATAGAGACACATACAATTTTTGTTATTCAACTTAACTTTTTATCAATAAACTTTTTGCACATTCCCGATTTAAATTTAAAATTTTAGCTTTTTTTTTGTAGGAGTTATTTTCTTTATGATAAACAAAATGACATCCGCTTTAGCAAGAAGAAAAAAATTGAGTATAGATAATTTGTAGACATTTTAACCTTGTTAAAAATCAGAGAATTTTTTTTTTATAGCAAAGAGAAAATTCACAAGTTGCTACAACATTAAAATTTTGTGTTTTGTACTGTTTATGGGAAAAAAATATGTAAGTTCCATTGAACTATGGGACTTTGCATGAAAAGGAGACACTTTGCCCACCTTAAAGTAACCAGAATAATCCAGTCGTTATATTACGCTCCCGCTGGTCGCTGCATTAACGCCTGGATGCATTCATTGAAAAAATCCGTCAAACCGGAAATAGTATATCGCTATGACTTATGGGTATTACGACATAAAATAGGAGAAGCTAAAGTGTTTGTAAATAATGTCCAATGAAGCGATCAGATGATGTAATGCTGTATGCAATACACATATCTGGATAAATACAACCAAACATGAAATAAAACTTAAATAAATAATTACTATTTTTTAAATATTAAAACATAATGATTTTTATTTCAAAGTTGGAAAGTAAATAAAAGCTTGAATTGAATTCACTCAGATTCTTATAATGATTTTTTAATTTCATTTAAAATAAAGATTTAATTTTTTTTAATTTTATGGCTGATTAAAATTGTTTGTCATGTCAGTTGTAATATACATGATGTAACCAATATACAGGAAGAGCTCCTACTGTGAAGCCATCTATTTTGAGATGCCATTCAATGAAAATACCGAACAACCTGACCATATAATAAGAATAAGAATTAGATAAGAAATTAAAATTGATAGAAGGCAAGGATTTATATAATTAACACATTAAGTCATATTTCATTTATTTAGGCTAACTTGGGTCAGTTATCAATTAAAAAGACAAAAAAGGTTTTAACAAAAATCAGTCTAATGAGTATTTACCTAAATAACGATATTCTGATGGGTATTTCTTAATAAATAATATTAAAAATCATTTTAATTTTAAATGAAATAATAAACTTTCTGTTTACATATTTATTTTCAATAAAATTTCTTTATTATTTCATCTCATTTTCCTTAATTTAACGTAGCATATCCATATTTATACAATCTTATGCTAACGGCAAGTTACGTGTGTCGACCCTATTATCCACAATAAATTCACTTTTATTGTCCCACATACATGACAAAAATACATGTTAGATGTGTATTGTGACATTATAGCAAATTTAGATTAAAACATAAAAACTTCAAAAAATGATTACACAGTGTTTTATTTTTTTAAATCTTTAAAGATTTGTGAATCTATGGCAATTTAAAGCATAATTATGAGAATAAAGGTGTATTTGTTTTCTAAATATGCAAAGGCATGTGCACAATCATTCTCCGTGTTTGTTTTGTCAATATTTACAAACGGAAGTAAAGGGAGTCACTAATGCGCATATGTGCTAATATCTGACATTTGATTGGTCGGCTGTACCAGCCAGCAGCTGACGGATTTTTACCACTAAGAGCGTTCAAGCCCTCATCCAGCGATAGTGCCGATAGAGGGCACAGTATTATTCAAGTTAACCTTAAAGGGAAATAACTCCAATAAAAACATATAATTTTAGAATCAAGTCAGGAATGTGCAAAAGGTCTATGCCTGAATCAAATTTTCGGGGCAATATTTATCATCCCAGGGACCAACAAAAATTTCACATAATTGAATATAAACAATAAAAATAGTATCTGTGGTATCTGTCTCTATTCATAAATAAAAAAAAATTAAAAAGACTAAAAAAGCAAACTTTGTATTCAAATTATTTTAAAGGCTGTCAGAATTGAATTTTTTTTTATATTAAAAGTTGTCAATATTCGATGTTTTATACTAATTGCAGTTGAAATTTTTCATTATATCATATGTAAATAGCCTAGAACGAAGGAAATACATCGCTGTTTTATTTTCTTGAATCCAGTAAAGAATCCAATGTTAACCCATGCAATATTCATACGACCTGACAATGAACTCATTCGGGAAAGCGTTTGTGCATGTGTGGAATTGTTTGTTGATGAAGAAAGCACATGGCACAAATCGAATCGTGGAATTGAACAAAAACATTGACGGATCCTATACGAAAAATGAAACAAAAAGGAGGATTCAGCAAGCTTTGCGTAAAAATAAAAAAAGATGCTATACCGACCTACTCAATTTTTCAACACGTAAGCATAATTTAGTATCTTTTTTCTGCCAAATCATATTTTGACAGTAGAATTGCATCGTAGTTTTCTATATATTCTTTTTTTCAGGAGAAAACACTAGGTGATATTTCTTGTAAATTAGAAACTAAAATAATGAACTTCATGTCTGTTTTTTAAAAAAAAAAATTAATCAAGAAACTCAAGTGTTGTCAATAATATGCAATACAATTTGTTTACAATTTTCCCTTTATCAGGCCCCTTTGCAGAGTTTGGGTTTGTTTTTTATTGATTTCATGACGTATTTCCGATTTTAAGTGTCATTCTTACTAAGTACTATTATATAATATTAACTGATTACCCCGGGATCCAATTTCATAGATATATTTCTTAAATTATATTAATTCTAGCGAATTTACATGCAACATGCTTCCTGGTTATTTATAGCAGTTATCAGTATTCGGCAAACTTCGGAAAAGCAGCCGACATATAATTAGGTCATGTTAATGACGATTTTACCAACAGACATTCAAATTCTTTTCACTAATTATGACATTATAACATATTTTTCAAACCTGGCTTCTTGTTCAGAACATTTTATTAGTATAAAACATCGAATATTAGCAACTTTTAATATAAACAAAAAAATTCAATTCTGACAGCCTGTATTGCCTTTAAGTTTACCAGCTATGACAGTTCTAACTGAAACCAAGTGATATAACATTTAGGTATCATATTTCATGCAGTGAGTGAACTACATATAATACAACACAGGGACACACATTGATGAAATCTAGCTATATAGTATTCAAACATCTATGTCATAGCAAAATTTCATAACAGACAAATTCTATAACTTTAAGTTTGTAAGTTCACTATTTCATACGATAATGCACTTTGGGAAATATTTGGCTACTGAAGTACCCTATATGAATTTCCATAGCCCCATTTGACAATGCTTAATTTTATACTATCATTTATATTATGCTATATTTTGTGCCTACAAGTCCCAGAATTAACTACATGTAGCTTCAGTTATATGCAAATGCAAATTATTTATATTGCACAAATAAATATGTTGCACAATCTTACAAGAAATTATTATTATTTACTTTGTTTTGTTTTGTTTGTGTGGCATTTTTTATGGGGTTAGTAGAGGGAAGGTGGAAACTGTAAACTTCATATACAGTCAAACCCACCCATGCGGTCACCTCTATTAAGCAGTCACCTGTTCTAAAAGGTCACCTTTTTCTTGTCCTGTCATAGAAAATTTCATATGAATTGAACCTCTTTTAAGGGGTCACCTGTTTTATAAGGCAACTTTTTCTTTGTCCCAAAGGTGACCTCTTAATACAGGTTTGACTGTATATGTATTTTAACTAACAATTCTTCTATGCTTAAATTTCAATGAATAAAAACCTTTTATCTGGAGTTTCCAAGGCAAGTAGAATGCTAATTGTCCAACAAGCTGCCTTATAACAAATAATGCATGGGGAAAGTAGAATTATGATTGATTTTCAATGGATAAATAAAAACCAATATGATAAAAACGAGACAAGAATTGACCTCTCACCTTCAAAGGCTTGATTAACATTGCCAGTATTTTCATACACATGTTCCTCTTCTTTACCATCTAATACACACATAAGGCACTGGTGTATACATACATATTGTTGCTGAAATATTTAATTGTAATGGCATTAACTTGGATTATGTCTGATTTTAGGGAAAAGGGGAATTTCACAGACTGATGAAAATTGCATGAAGAATTCCTAGTTTTTTTGTGTAATGAAAATTGTATGAAGAATTCCTACTTTTTTGTGTAATAATGACAAATATATGTTTATAAATCAAATATATGAGAAAAAATATAGTTAACTTCTTGCGTAATTGACACTTATCTAATAATTTGTTCATTGTAAATATTTGCAAACCTTTGAGTATACCTGACTTTAAGGGATAAATTGCTCACACTGATAAAAATATAATAAAAAAAAATCACTTGTCTAATTTTTAAAACACTTATGAAGATAATTTTGCGTGAATTGTATTCAGCTTCCGACCATAAAAAATGACAATATTTTGCACATTATTTTGTTTGCTCTGAATCTGTATTCTCATCAACTGCACTATTACAGTATATAGCATAAAGTTTGTCAGTGACTTGGGGCAGGTCAGTGGTTTTCTCTGGGTACTCTTCCACCATAAAAACTTCCCGCCACAATATAACTGAAATATTGTTGAAAGTGGCATTAAACACCATAACCCTAACCCAGTATATAACATGATAATATTTGAGCTGCAATAAGCAGTCACGTGTGTAATGTATGGAAGGACATTGAAATAAAAAATCTGGAATAATCTTTATCATGAACGCTCATAGGAAAAAAATTGGAAAGCAAATTAATTCAAAATTCTTTGGCATGGGAGCAAGTAAACCAAAGGGTTCAAACAGGATAGCAAAAATTAAAATAAACTTAAATAAGTCACAACATGTATCATAGAAGAGCTTACCTCAGTCTGTACCATCCAGACCCTCTCTTTCCTCATCTCGGATACAACATTAAATATATCTATAATGTCATTATCTAAAATATCCTGTAATAGTCTGTCTAAGGCAATAAATGTCCCTGACCTTCCTACACCAGCACTGTAATTAAACATATTCAATCACTTTAGATCATCAATTATTCATTTTTTTCATCTTTTACATTAAGATGGACCTACAAGCACTTTGTCTCAGTTTCTATATTTGTTTCTTCATTCTCAGAGGTTTATAACCTAATGACTTTTTTCCCCCGACTGCTGAGAAATCTTAAAAGCCCTGATGGACCTACATTGTATCTGTGATTAACGACAAAACAACCCGGAGAGGTATACATGATATAACCTTGTAGAATAAAGTTTGTCAGTGAAATACAGAAGTTGATGGCTTTCTCCAGGTACTGTGGTTTCTTCACTAAAACACATACCACTACGATACATTTTCTGTATATCTGAAATACTGTAACAAGTGCTGCTCAACACAATACTGCAATCCAATCCACAACTAAATCATTTATTAATTTCTTTATTAATAAAAGATGTAGACAGTCAAATTACACATGGACCATAGTTGTGATCTCTGAGTAAATATTTTACTCATCTTATAGATGCATGTGTGTGTACATACCTGCAGTGTACTACAACTGGACCACACTCCCTGATTAACTTTTCCCTAACGACTCGCACAAATCGTATCAGTGTTTGTGGTTTGTCGGGAACTCCAAAATCTGGCCAGGCTGTGAAATGAAAATGTCGGATCTGTCGTGTTAAATCTCCCTGTAATTATCAAAAGGCTATATTAAATTAAATCAAGTTTTAGCTATCTGGAACGAAGTAAGACATTTGCTAACCTTTTAATTTGAAAATTAAATTAAAAAAACCTTTGTTGATCGGCTTTAGACCAAATTGCTACATGATTTACTAGATAAAAGATTCAGAAAATATTTCAGGACAGTAATGTGTCTGCAAAATATTAAAATATAATAGAGTAATCTCAACATAGACCGTAATATACATTGTAAGGGCTATTCCATTAAAACCTATGATGGATAAGGGAGTTCAAAAACTTAACCATCACTCTTTCCTTCCATCATTCTTTTTTAATTTAAACAAAAACAAAAGTTTGACCACAACATATGATATAAATATAGATATCACTTTAAAACCAGAGGCTCTCAAGAGCCTGTATCGTTCACCTGGTAATAAAAAAAAACAATTGGTCCTATGTAAAAACTATGTCCTGCAGTGGTAGAGGACCTTCCAATGATCATTCCTGGGCAGTTTTGTTTCAATTATCCAAGTGGTTTCAGAGAAGAAGCGTTTTGAAACATTTTTCCCATAGGGTCCAATGTTAAACTAAGTCCTGCCGTAGCCGCCATTTTGAATTTCATACCGGAACAAAAAACGTAAAGTTTGTAGAGGACCATCTAATGAACATTCTTGTACAGTTTGGCTTTAATCATATTTGTAGTTTCAGAGAAGAAGGCATTTGAATATTTTCCCATAGGGTCCAATGTTAATCTATGTCCTGCGGTGACGGCCATCTTGGATTTCTGATCGGCAAAAAAAACAGACACTTTGTAGAGGACCTTCCAATGATCATTCCTGGGCAGTTTGGTTTCAACTGTTCAAGTGGTTTCAGAGAAGAAGCATTTTGAAACATTTTTCCCATAGGGTCCAATGTTAAACTAAGTCCTGCTGTAGCCGCCATTTTGAATTTCGTATTGGAACAAAAAACCTTAAGATTGTAGAGGACCATCCAATGAACATTCATGCACAGTTTGGCTTTAATCATATTTGTAGTTTCTGAGAAGAAGGCATTTGAACATTTTCCCATAGGGTCCAATGTTAATCTATGTCCTGCGGTGGTGGCCATCTTGAATTTTCGATCGGCATAAAAAAACAGAAACTTTGTAGAGGACCTTCCAATCATCATTCCTGGGCAGTTTGGTTTCAATTATCCAAGTGGTTTCAGAGAAGAAGCGTTTTGAAACATTTTTCCCATAGGGTCCAATGTTAAACTAAGTCCTGCCGTAGCCGCCATTTTGAATTTCATACCGGAACAAAAAACGTAAAGTTTGTAGAGGACCATCTAATGAACATCTCTGTACAGTTTGGCTTTAATCATATTTGTAGTTTCTGAGAAGAAGGCATTTGAATATTTTCCCATAGGGTCCAATGTTAATCTATGTCCTGCGGTGGTGGCCATCTTGGATTTCCGATCGGCATAAAAAACAGACACGTGGTAGAGGACCTTCCAATGATCATTCCTGGGCAGTTTGGTTTCAACTGTCCCAGTGGTTTCAGAGAAGAAGTATTTTGAAACATTTTTCCCATAGGGTCCAATGTTAAACTAAGTCCTTCCGTAGCCGCCATTTTGAATTTCATATCGGAACAAAAAACCTTAAGATTGTAGAGGACCATCCAATGAACATTCATGTACAGTTTGGCTTTAATCATATTTGCAGTTTCTGAGAAGAAGGCATTTGAACATTTTCCCATAGGGTCCAATGTTAATCTATGTCCTACGGTGGTGGCCATCTTGAATTTTCGATCGGCATAAAAAAACAGAAACTTTGTAGAGGACCTTCCAATCATCATTCCTGGGCAGTTTGGTTTCAATTATCCAAGTGGCTTCAGAGAAGAAGCGTTTTGAAACATTTTTCCCATAGGGTCCAATGTTAAACTAAGTCCTGCCGTAGCCGCCATTTTGAATTTCTTATCGGAACAAAAAACGTAAAGTTTGTAGAGGACCATCCAATGAACATTCATGTACAGTTTGGCTTTAATAATATTTGTAGTTTCTGAAAAGAAGGCATTTGAACATTTTCCCATAGGGTCCAATGTTAATCTATGTATTGCGGTGTCGGCCATCTTGGATTTCCGATCAGCATAAAAAACATCATTCCTGGGCAGTTTGGTTTCAACTGTCCTAGTGGTTTCAGAGAAGAAGCGTTTTGAAACATTTTCCCCATAGGGTCCAATGTTAAACTAAGTCCTGCCGTAGCTGCCATTTTGAATTTCATATCGGAACAAAAAACGTACAGTTTGTAGAGGACCATCCAATGAACATTCATGTACAGTTTGGCTTTAATCATATTTGTAGTTTCTGAGAAGAAGGCATTTGAACATTTTCCCATAGGGTCCAATGTTAATCTATGTCCTGCGGTGGTGGCCATCTTGGATTTCCGATCAGCATAAAAAACACACACCTTGTAGAGGACCTTCCAATGATCATTCCTGGGCAATTTGGTTTCAATTATCCAAGTGGTTTTAGAGAAGAAGCGTTTTGAAACATTTTTCCCATAGGGTCCAATGTTAAACTATGTTCTGCCGTAGCCGCCATTTTGCATTTCATACCGAAACAAAAAACGTAAAGTTTGTAGAGGACCATCTAATGAACATTCATGTACAGTTTGACTTTAATCATATTTGTAGTTTCTGAGAAGAAGGCATTTGAATATTTTCCCATAGGGTCCAATGTTAATCTATGTCCTGCGGTGGTGGCCATCTTGGATTTCCGATCGGCATAAAAAACAGAAACTTTGTAGAGGACCTTCCAATGATCATTCCTGGGCAGTTTGGTTTCAACTGTCCAAGTGGTTTCAGAGAAGAAGCATTTTGAAACATTTTTCCCATAGGGTCCAATGTTAAACTAAGTCCTGCCGTAGCCGCCATTTTGAATTTCATATCGGAACAAAAAATCTTAAGATTGTAGAGGACCATCCAATGAACATTCATGTACAGTTTGGCTTTAATCATATTTGTAGTTTCTGAGAAGAAGGCATTTGAACATTTTCCCATAGGGTCCAATGTTAATCTATGTCCTGCGATGGCGGCCATCTTGGATTTCCGATTGGCATAAAAAACAGTAACTTGGTAAAGGACATTCCAATGATCATTCCTTTACAGTTTGGGTTCAGTCAGTTCATTAGTTTCAGAGAAGAAGATCTTTGAAATTACAGCCAATCAGAGCATATTATTGGCCCTGGCAGCCATATTGAATATCCGACTGGAACGAAAAACAGTAACTTTGTAGAGGACCATCCAAGGAACATTCCTGCTAAGTTCGGTTCCAATCGGCCAAGTGGTTTCGGAGAAGAAGCTTGAAATGTGAAAAGTTTACAGACGACAGACAACAGACGACTGACGCCAAGTGATGCAGGTGAACTAACAAAAACAGATTGATTAATTAACTAGTCCTTATGCTTAGTTCATTAAATGATAGTCAAATCAAAATTTATACTGTGAATCAATTTTAATTCGTTGATATCTTCAAACATATATTATTGAATGCACAACGAAATGCATATGTAACAAGAGAAAATGCAAGTAAGTGTCAAAACCAGGAATTATAATATCAACGGACATCTTACTTTCCGTTTTTTTTTAACCAAAATTTATACAAACGAAAATAAATGAAACTACAGTACTTGAATGTTATAACTTACAAGAGCAATTCTAAATTCGGTAACCGTCCAGGATGGGAACTTGGTCTCATTTAGAACAGCGACCTGGATATCACCATAAAACATGGCGTCAGATCCTACTGGCCAATACTGGTCACATTTTTCCTGATATAATAAAACAAAATGAACTGGTTAAGATTATCTGGTAGCGGTTTGAAATGTTGAACACTTATTACTGTGTGTAATTTAATACAAATAAAATACTGATTAACCAAAAAATCTGAAAATATTTACAAAAGCCCAAACGGTTCACTCACAATCATCACAATATTTGTCAATATTTTCAGTATATTTTTTTTGTGACCATCAAATTTTGCACTCAAAAATAATAATGTAAATACAATTTCACACTACAATTTAAGCAGACTAGTCACCCAGACATTATTTTCCTCACAACTACGAACTAATGGTAAAAAACATTCATAAATTTAAAAAAATAATCACCCATAATGAAGGTTTGGTTTGGTTTATAGTGTTTAACGCCACTTTCAACAATATTTCAGCTATATCCTGGCGGTCAGTTTTATTGGTGTAGGAAACCAGAGAAAATCTCCGACCTGCCGCAAGTCACTGACAAACTGTATACAGCCATGAACGGGGTTCAAACTCACAACTTTAGTGGTGATAGGCACTGATTGCACAGTTAGTTGTAAATCCAACTACCATATGATCACAACCATAATGAAAACAAATATAATAATTTGTATAACTACTTCTGAATGTCTCTCGGCAAATGACTTATAATAAATAAATTTGGAGATAAAAATATTACCCTTCCCTTTTCTACGCATTTAGTCAGCATTACAATATTCCTGGAATTCTGTTCCCAGATCATTCTCCAGAAATCATCTCTTGTAGATGGTAATGGGCCCTGTGTTACTATATATTCTCTCTTGGAGCTAAAGCCCTGTAATAAAAAATACATGCATGAGGAATTGTTTTTTACTTATCATTTACACAGAGTGGTATTGAAGTTAGAAAATAGAATTAACATAGAGACCTAATGGACAAACTTTTTAATAAATGATTAAAGATTTAGAAATTACATGTCAGAGTTCGTACCAGTATATATAGTATATTAACATGCATTTAGAAAAAAATGTTGATTTGAAAAATGGATTTTTAAGAATTTTGTTCTGAACATTTAGTCATACAGACTATACAATGCAACTGAGTCACCTGGGGTAAACATCAAGTTCATTTTGATGGTATATATATATATATTTATCCTGCAATTGTGTGATTCTGAATACTACTAAAGGGGGTCAAATAAACTTCAGTATTATTTAGTCATGGACCTAATAATGTATTTCTGATACCTGGTTCATGTAGAGATAAAGAAATGGTAACAGTATAAGTACTGACTTCACAGATCCACACCATTGAAAACGATTAGAATGGTGCTTGTTTCAGCTATTTTCATATTATTTGGCAGTTTTTTTCGACTTATGGTTATTGCATGATAAACACAATATATGTTCATTGTCGTTAGATATAAAATCAATTTGCACTCACTGGGAAACAAGCTAGAAAAGCTCACTTTTCTACCTGTTTCTTAAGCTTCCACAAATAAATTATATATTTTCCGACAATGTACGTATATTGTACATATACTGGTTCCCTGGAATTATCCTAGTATTGAAGTAATATAATTTCTATTTAGTTTTCTAAATGTAACAAGGAGGCAGTAATTTCCCCATTACTTATAACACTGTAAACTTCTCTTACTTAATGATGTGAACCTACGGTAATCAGTTGTTTTTGCCAAATTCTCAACTAGAGTTATCTCTCTTTACACAGATTCTTACAATTTCATAGTTGCACACAAAGATATATATACAATCTAATAAATGAATAATTATTTAACTGAAAAATCCAAAAAAATAAATACTGAAAATAAAACCCATTTATTCAAGTTGTCTGCAAACCTTAATATTAAATAATTCCATTATTGAGTAACTGAAAAATCCAAAAACAGACACTCAAAATAAATCACATAACATATACAGTCGGCTAAAATTAAATCATATACAGACTATGATATCCCAGATCTGTTGCTAGATACTAGTACAGTCAAATCTGTATTAAGAGGTCACCTTTAGGACAAAGGAAAAGTGGCCTTATAAGACAGGTGACTTCTTAAAAGTGGTTCAATTCATATGAAATTTTCCATCACTGGACACTTAAATAGGTGACCTTATAATACAGATGACTGCTTAATAAAGGTGACAATATGGGAAGGCTTAATTGTACATGTTTTTATGTAAACTTACAGGCATGTAGTTAGCATTGATATAGTCTGACCCTTCCTCATCATCAGTTGGTAGAAGTTTAACGCGGGAGTGGTCGTACGGTAGAATATTAGTAAATCTGTTCTTTCCACGGTTGACTGGTAATTCTGCTGCTGAACATGACTGATCTCGTCCAATCTCTTTTAAATCCTGAAAAAAAAGATTTTTTTTTTATATTATTCAATTTCTAAAAATATTGTGTATACAATCTGTCAATCAATGACAATGAAGGGTGTACAATACTGTACTATTAAGGGTTAGGGTTATGGTGTTTAATGCCACTTTCAACAATATTTCAGTTATATCATGGCCGTCAGTTTTATTGGTGGAGGAAACCGGAGTACTGGGATAAAACCACCGATCTGTCACAAGTCATTGACAAACATCTTACTCACAACGTTAGTGGTGATATGCACTGATTGCATAGGTAGTTATAAATCCAGCAACTTTATGATCACGACCACGACGGCCCCGCACTAATAAGAGTGATGACCAGAATCATTTACATAACATATCTTATTTCATTATTTTCCTTCATAGCAATCGATCAGATAAAAAATTTTAAACGATTAAATAGTCAATGAACAATAGAATAGGACCATTTCTTTATTCTGTCTATTACTGGTTGTAAATACATATATGATCTTTAGTCAAAATGAATAAAATACATTTAGTCAAACTCCGTTAAACCGCCACCATTTGTTCAGCAATAATTTGGCGATAAACTGAGGGAAGCCTTCAACCGGAAGTATGGACACGGACATAATGTCTAGAATGACAATCGGGAATAGAATGACAAATTTATGGATCGGGTGATTGTTAACTGATAAGGAATCAATAAATAAACAATAATAATTTATTCTAACTTATAGAAACAATATTTCATGATACAAACATGACACAGAAATTATCGTTTGTAAATAAAGTTTTTGTAAGTCATCAAACTTATTTACATGTACGATGTCGTTTTGCGGGGGGTTGAGTCATAAATTTCTTATTTGATGGGATATCTCAGACATTTCTACGCTTTACCAGTACAGGTAATTTCCTAAAAATAGAGAAATAATCTGCTATTTGTAGCTGAGTGCTTTTATGATGTTTCATTACAACAGATTTCTTTTCCGCTTTGGATAGACATTTTTACACTACGAAATTGAAAACACTGAAAACTTCAAACAAATTTTATTCACAATTAAAAGATTTAACAAACTATAAAACTAACACTATGGTTTCAACTTTTAATTATACAACAATTAACTGTAATCAGAGTGTTTGTACAAGAACTTCAATTTACATTAATTGCTTGTAGAATAACAAACACCTGTAAAATCATCTACTTGTGATATAACTGATTGGCACTATATCGAGGGACAATCAACAGTAAATTGACCATTTGATCTTTTGACACCTGGGCAGATGGCAATATGCGAGTTTGGCATTATAACAAGGTTTTTTACATGGAAAGAAAACAGAACTTGATAATTTCATAGCGATATGCGAGTTTGGCGATGAATCGGGGCGGCAATAAAACAGGGTTTTACTGTATTATGTAGATTTGATTTTTGATTTTTGATGTTTTAACGCCACTTTCAACAATATTTCAGCTATATCATGGCGACCAGTTTTAGTGGTGGAAGAAGCCGGAGTACCCGGAGAAAACCACCGACCATGGGCAAGCAACTGGTAAACTTTACCACTTGCAGCTGCAAGTCGAGTGCACCCTTTTTTGTAATTTCCAAAACCAGGCGTGAACCCACGCCGTATTGGTGATAGGCTTGTATGAGTTGCTAGGTAATCCAACTACCTAACTCATTGAGCCACCCAGGCTCTTTTATTATGTAGAAGATGAAATATAATGGATATATTTGTGTTCAATACAGATATTATGTTTCACTGATTCAGATCATAAAGGCATTTGTACTTTTTTGATTATGCTATAAAAAGTTTTACCGGAATATTGAATTTTCCATTTAGAAAACAACTATTTTAACATTTTTATGAGTGAAACGAGTAAGTGTTGACATTCATTATCATGATATAAACGACTTGATGATCAACAATAAGAAAAGTGTATTAAAGGATCAAATGATATATTTCTTACATACTTCAAAAATTAAAATATTATGAATTTCCAAAGGCTTATTATTGCAAATCACTTCTGCAAAATAAATATTGAAGTACAAAACTGTTTTGTGTTATAAAAATGTAAGCATACCTCAAATTCCTCAGCATACTTGAAATCTGAATCAGCGGCCATTGATAAAACATGCTCTCTAAAATTTACTATGTTGATATCATGTCTGTAATATTAAAAAATATATCTATGCCACTTTCAAACAAAGAAATGGATAAGTTTTTAATGAAAACAAATAATTTTTAACAGATTTTAGGATAGGTTTAGATTTATGGTGTGTAATGCCACTTTCAACAATATTTCAGCTATATCGTGGTGGTCAGTTTTATTGGTGGAGAAAACCGGAGGACCTGGAGAAAACCAATGACCTGTCGCAAGTCACTAACAAACTTTATCACATAATGTTGTATCGAGTACACCTCGCCTGAGCAGGGTTCGAACTCACAACGTTAGTGGTGATAGGCACTGATTGCATAGGTAGTTGTAAATCCAACTACCATATGATCATGACCATGATGACCCCTATAACAGATTTTACGATGTATAGTTGATGTCACAATTGTAAACTAAAGTTAATACATGACTCCATATTTTACTTTTTATATTACATAGAATGAAATATCTGCCTGGGTCTTCTGTTAACAGAGAGGTCAACAGTACTTATCTTCTGTAATCATTCATTTATATTAGTCACCAAATCCTAATTATAATGTAAACTGATTTTCTGTAGTTTTGATTCCCCACAAAATTTCTTGTTTTACATGAAGTTATTTACCACTGCATTCTACATACTATGTTACATATAAAACAGAAGAGAGAGTTTTTTTTTTTAAAAGTGTGTACCGATTCTCTTAACAGGTGGCAGATTAAATGGAACAACAGGATGAACATCAATTTAAATCAATCAAGTGTCTTAAAATCACCAACCAGATGCTGAACTGACTGATAAAATTAACTGTGATCAAGAGGATTTTAATCAAGGGAAGCATCAAAATAAAAACATATAATAAAGTTCTTAACAACATATTTTTGATCAGTACAATTTGGTATAACAAGCTGATTGATGACAATTAAAATAACATGTCATGAAGTCTGACAAAACCTTAACTCACTTTTTCTTGTTTCCTCTCAAAGATGACCTTGGGGTCATTCTGAGGTCATTGCCTTGTCTATACATATTGCTTTTGGATCGTATGTTTCTCCTTAAGAACAAAACGGCCAGTAGAATAAGACCAATAATTACGACAGCAGCTATAACACCTCCGATAATTCCCCCATAGCTACTTTCTTCTGTGACAGAACCTAGAAACAAAAATACTAAGAGTTATCTCCCTTCTAGCATATTTAAAAAAAATATTAGACTAAGATAAATACTATAAAACTTATCCATGAAATATACATGCATACATATTTCTGAAATATATGTTATGTTTCCAAATATATTTTTTTCATTTATAGTCTTCATAGATTCGACATACAGTTGGAACAAGGCCTAAGATATTGGTACTTTTTTTTTCCAATTTAAACTCATTTAATTTATGCCTTCAGTTTCATTTAATTCAAATTTCTTAGTGATCATCTTTGATGGTGATCTTTCATAAATATGTAAGACTCAGATCGACGTCAGCCTCTAATCGACGTCCAATCTTCAAATATATGTCTGATTTCTACAACACAGACATCTGTACATCAGATCTATGGTCTTTTATTAAATTCTCAAATCGGTGTTCAATTCTCAAATCTATGTCCTTTTTCAAATTCTCAAATCAGCGTCCAATTCTGAAATCTATGGCCGTTTCTCACTTTCTGAAATCAACGTCCAATGACATCACTGATGTATGTCCTCACCCTAACCCTAACCAAGAAATCGGCCATAGATCTGAGAATTTGGAAAGGATACCAATTTGAGAATACCCTTAAATCGGATCGTGATTTGAGATAATGACGTCAGTGGATGCCGATTTGAGTCTGGACGCTGATCTGAATTTATCAAATATGTCTACTTAGTAGGAATAAATAAATCTAAACATGACAGATGAGAGTTTTAGATTTTATTTGATCCTTCTGTGATGTACGATTGAAATACAATGTAGAAATGTGTGGATGACGTTCAATGAATTGGTCGATTGGTGTTAAATGCCAACTTTAGCAGTATTTCAGCTATATCGCGGTGTGCAATGAATGAATGATTGATGAATGAAATGATGTGATATGTATGCATAAGCGTTTTTGACGATTCAATTGCAGGTCCTTGGAAAACATTACGCCCATTTGAAAAGCAAAAGTCACGAATATATGTCATTGATATGTTATGCATAAGCGTTTTAAGTGGGTTTTTTAACATTTCAATTGCAGGTCCTCAGAATACATTACATCCATTCCAAAAACAAAAGTCGCGAATATGTGTCAGTCCTTGGCTGAAATCATAAAAACAATTTCCTTGAAGTTTCATTAATTAGTACAAATATGAAAAAAAAACTTTAAAAATATTCTGATAATTTCAACAATAAAAGATAATGTATGTATAATTAGAAAATAAAATAATTAAAAGATATTATTGTGACCTTTATTATTTCATTAATGCATTAAATGTTAGCTTTGAAGAAAAGGGGGAAATATGTTGGGTTTTTTCTTTCAATAAATTGCATGCAAACAAAAATCTTGAAAAAGGGGAAATAACTTTTCCTCTAAATTGCATGCAAACAAAACTCATTTAAATGAGCACAACAGCAAATATATAAAAAGTAATATGGAGCAAATTCTGACCAGTTTACCTGTCCTAAAAGGTGAAGAATAAACCGTATCAGCATATCCACCATTCGTGTATGCTCGTAACTTAAAGTAATATTCAGTGTTCTGTTTGAGTGGTCCGTTACAATAATGTGGATCCTTGCACGTGGATTCACTGCCGATCACAAACACTTTATCTTGTTCCTCTTTAACACTTCTCTTTTGAATCCTCAACCGATCCCCACATGTGGATTCAAGGACAAAGAAATCGGAACAATTTAATATCGCTTGATAAGCTTTTATTGATGGATCATTCTGGTACGCTTTCCATCCAGGTAGAGTGTTGGTATTTAGATAATCCTTATCAGTACTGGTTGCCACTATAATGGTGTACTGTATTATTTCTCCATAGTCATCAGAAAAGGCATTGGTAAATTCAACAGGAATGGTTGTCGGTGTCACTAACAAGCTTTTGTCTTCTGGAGTTTTAGGAGCAGCCATGTCAGAACTAATCCCATCTTTTAGTATAGGGTCTAGTAAAACATTAGTATATAATGGAATATCTGTACAAATCAAGCAACAATATAAATTTGGAACATGCAGTATTATACAATTAATGACTTTTAATGAGGTGGATACAAGAATTTATTAACCCAAGAATATTACATTTACCGATGCCAGAGGCTGAGGTAAATATATTATTCTTGGGTTAATAAATCCTGGTATCAATCGAATTGAAAGTCATTAATTGTTTTATTATATGACACATTTTTTATATGTTGCTTTCACCCTTAAAATAAGCTTTTATCACAATGTTTCCTTTGGTTTAGCTTGGTGCAAGACGTTGGAAAGTTATATTCACTGCATGTTATGTCGTGCGAGGTGAATATTACGTATTATAAAAGAACGTTACTATGGACGTCAGCCAATTAGAAAAGACAATATCTGAAGTCATATAATAATAAAATTAACATATTAAATTATTTTTTCCTAATTAGTAAAATGAAGTAATTAATCATCTCTGTATTGATGGAGTAGAAAAGGTTAATAGGGCATTGTCACTGTAAATTAGAATCATTAGAAGGGTTAAGGTTACGGTTATGGTGTTTAATGCCACTTTCAACAATATTTCAGCTATATTGTGGTGGTCAGTTTTATTGGTGGAGGAAACCGGAGTACTCCGAGAACACCACTGACCTGTCGCTAGTCACTGACAAACTTTATCACATAATATTGTATCAAGTACACCTCGCCATGAACAGGGTTCATACTCACAACTTGAGTGGCGATAGGCACTGATTGCACAGGTAGTTGTAAATCCAACTACCATACGATCACAACCACGATGATCCCATTATTAGAAATAAGGTCATATTTATATATAATACTCCTATATGTATCATTTTCATGCAGTCCGATATTAAGATGATAGATTTGTTTCAAAATACAGAGAAGAAGCCAGTAGAACAGAAATATGATCCCCAAAATCTATTTTCTCTCATATATAACTCTGAAAATGGTCTTAATTCTTTACAAAAAAATCAGTGGTAAATCAAATTTCCCATTAAAATATTGTCCCCAATTAAAACTTCTCATCATACATGTAAAGAAACAAAGGAAAAATACCAATTGGAGAGAACATTATAAAAATCACAATCTGGAGATACAAAACAACATCACATATTTGTAAAACAACAAAAAGAACCAACAACATTAACTTCCACATTCAACTATGAACGAATTAATGAATCATAATGAAAATGAAGACGATAAAATATTGTTTATGTACATACTGTATGTTCTCATTGTAAGATCTGTTTGGTCGGGTATTCCGTTTGCTATCGTCTTTGCATACACCTGAAAATAAACAAAAATGACATTATCTTATCCTAGAAATGTTCACACTAAACATTCACTTCATTGATTAATATGTTTGTTGTTGTTATTTTTGGTATTTTCATTGACAATAAAATCAGCTGGGGAAAAATAATAACAAACAGAATCAGTCAGAAAAAATATGTAATATTTATGCCAGGGTTTTCTGAGTAAAACAGCTAAGCAATCGAACGTGAAGCGTGCGAGTGTTTAACCGCTTAACTCGAAAAACCGTGGTATATATGATTTGTAACATGAAGCCATGCAATATAACATCTAGGTCATTGATTATTGCACGGCTCTCTGAGAGTAAAAAAAACTACCACTCAGATTTACAATGTGCAATATCTTGTATCTGCATGTATTATATCATAGTTCTTAGCTGTTGCTTACATTCTGGTATAAGGACCATAAAAAGATCAAAGGAAAAGAATGCATTCATGTTGCAAAAAGACAATACTGTATACAAATTTTGTCAGAGTGCAAAATATAAAATATTTTCAGTCTTTGCCTTAATCTTTTTTTTACTCTTGCCCGAAAGCCAAATTTAGATAAAAATTTCTGTTTATTCAAACAAATTCATTCATAATTTTCACTTTCGAATCCAGTTTTAAATGTTCCGGGTTTGGGCAAGTGGGTTACACAAAGGCTGTATTTTTTAAATATAGCTGTATAATGCAAGTTACAAACCTTAAATGTATATTTAAGTCCAGCTGTCAATTTATCTGGTATAGGATACGTTATAGGATCACTGAACGATGAAGATGAGTCGACCATTATAGTTCTAACAGAGGTATCAATAACTGGATCCTGAAAGAGAGAAAAGTGCTATGCTAGAGTCACTTAATATTGTGCAATACCAAGTGAGCAATTTTTCATTACACATAAAGAACACATTTTATTACATAATGACTAGAAATATCCATACTTTAGCTGGGTAAAGTCTAGAAGTCATTAAGCATTATAGTATGAGTTTTTATTGACCTGCAAAACAAATATTGACCTCAGCCTTAGGCTTCTGTCAATATTATTTTACAGGTCTATAAAAACTCATATTCTTAATTATTTTTATCTATGTTTGCTCGGCCAAGACAAGCATACTGAACTGGATTTTTATAGTGCAATGTCATTGATTGATTCATTGTTCATTCGTTCACCCCCTGTTTTTTTTTTGGTGGGGTTCGTGTTGCTCGTGATCATTGTTTGTCTTTTTGTCCTTTGTCTTTTGGCAATTGCAATGTCTATTCTTCAATTTACAATTTCTAATTACCCCTATTGTATCTTCAAACTGTTCTTAATGCCAACTATAGTATTTCAGCTATATTTAGCATGAACAAATTATATATTATATAGCCCAATACTATTAGCATTCATTCAAGATTGGATATACAAAAAAAAATGTAATACATATAGTCAAACTTGTCTATAGCGACCATTGAAGGGAGTTTTGAAAATAGGTCGCATAAGACAGGAGGTCGTTGAATAGAGGTTGTGATATTTGCTTCCAAAATCTTGAGAGAAAAAACCTAGTTCGGGTATATATATCCGCATCAACTTGTAACCCTTTTGTGTGGAGGACAAATGCATGAATAGAGCTTAAATTCTGGCAAGAAAAAGGTATAATGAAATAAAAAATATGTTCAATTATCGTTAAATATTTCCGTCCTTTGGGCGATGAAATTAAAAAAAAAGAATATTAAATGATCGCGTTTTTTACTTTCGTTCAACAGCTATTGTTATCTTAATTGTTATCGTAATTAGAATTAATCATTATGATTAGAAGAATGTAATTTCCTGACAAAACGTTTTCAAACTTCAATCACTTGCCGAAAGCTATAAATAGCCTAATCACACACTCAGCATGTGTTTACCTTGATCTGTTACCGCACGTTAAATGAATGTTGACAGAAATATATGCTGGGAACCAGTACTTCATACAATAATTTTCAAAATCACATTATTTATTTATAAAACTGAAAGATTAAAACGGTATTTTCTATAATAAACAATTTTAAATGTTTAATTATAAATAAGAAATAAACCCAAATAAACCAAAACAACAATAATAAATCATCACGTGAACAACTTACCTGTAAAAAAAAATGGTGGTCTTACACAATAATGCTAATTTAGTCATTCAACACAGGACTTTCAGTCGACAACGACTCTGAAAACATGGTCGTTAAATAGAGGTCAAATGAATGGGAAAACGCAGGGGAGGAATAAATTAGGTCGGATAACACAGGAAGTCGTTATTTGGAGGGGGTCGCTAAGGCAAGTTTGACTGTATCTACCTTACTTCTAGAAAATTCAATTTTGAAAATTGAGGCTTTAACAATTTAAATGATTTGTTTATGTTGTCTATTCAGTATAGGTGTGTTCGATTTGTCATTTGGCAAATAGCCAATTGTGTTGCAATTGTATATTCATGTTTTTATTATTAATGAAGATCATAGCTTTTGTGTATTTATGTTTAATTAATATTGTATCTGTATATTGTTTATATACAGGAGAAGATGTTCTAAGTTGAAAAACTTATATGTTATCCTATTGTCATGTTTTTGGTTTGAGTGAGTGATAGTTGTTAAATGGCAATTCAGCAATTTTTCTGCTCTATCATAGCAAGAACAAATTAATTTTCAATGAGATGATGATGATGGGGTCTGCTTTGTTGGATTTTTATAGTATTAGCTCACTGAAACAACAGTCCACGACAAGACATGTCGCTCCACTCTGACACATTGTTCTGATTCCGAGCCAACCATTGTTTGCTCTTTCTCCTTAATGCTGCGTGCTTAGCAGAGAAGCAACAAATACCAATTTTATAGTTTTTGGTTTGACCCGATCGGGACTCCAACCCACGATCTACCGCACTCGAGGCGAGCACACAAACCATTACATCACTGATGCGGTATGAAGATTGTAGCTTTTGTGTATTCATGTTCAATTGTATCTGTATATTGTTCATATAAAGGAGAAGATATTCTAAGTTGAAAATTGTCATGTTTGTGTACAATAAAATATGTTTAAACTACATATTGAAATGGAACTTGGAATATAAACTGACTTACTAGATCAGATTTCCTTCCTTGGTACTCTACAACATATGCTGTAATTATACCATTGGTGATTTTGGGGGAATTCCATGTTAAAGTCACTCTACGTGGCTCTGTTTCAACGGCGTGTAAATTCTGTACTGCTGATGGGGCTGAATGAGAAATAAAGCAATTTACAATATTAATCAAACAAACAGTACTAAAATAATAAAATATAATTTACAAAATGAAGGGAAATTATGTTGCCAAGACTGAAAAAATTGGTGAAAACATTATCCAATCGATTGAAAATAAAAGAAAGCCATATACCAAAGAATCAAGAACAATAACTCCTTCAAATAATTAAAATTGTGCTTCACCATTATAGCATCAATTATAGTAATGATAGGTTTCAAAGAATGTGTTAAAGGTATTGTACAGAAATGGAGAAACTGGTATTAAAAAAAGGTTAAAAAAAAGTAATTATGGAATTGAATCAAAACAAGATGTACATATAAGTAATAGTGATACAGTTAATTCTTAAATTTTGTAAAAAAAAACAACATATCACATCATTCATTTTTTTTATCCATATAATATACTCCTTTTTGGTACAAACCAATCAAATTAAAATTAAATGTTTATGGGATTTTTTTTTTTTACTTATACGTCTATCCATAAAATATTTAACAACATCCTACATCAAGTCAAATCAGGGGTCATATTTTAAAATGGCCAATCAGCAACTAGCTTACACAAAGTTATGATACTGAACAGCAGAGCAATTACTGAAGGAGGAGTAGAGAGATTCCAATGGAATAATATGGTACCTGCAATGACCCGATACAGGATGCTAGTTGATATTGGTGGTCCATCACACTTTTTCTTTTCAAATCCACCAAACATTTAATTTTAATTAGAACTAATAAGTCTGTTTCTAGGATTTTCCGATAACTAGTAGATTTTTAAATCATGCGGTGTCGTGTTTTAAATTATTTTTTTTTACTACCATATTTAATATTTGCATACCTGCTTGTGCCGTTTCAATTTCCAAAAAGAAGGATACATTCTTCAAAGCTGCAAAAGCTACGATTTGAAACTTGTACTTCTGATAGGGCGTCAACTTTGTAAACGGGACTGTGACCTTGTCCTTACTAGCATCTAAGGTCTGACTTCCACAAGGAACTGAATTCAGAGCACAGGTAATGAGATAACTGTCAACCCTTCCTGGCGGTTTGTTGATGATCAGTTTTATTTCAGTTGCTGTGTTGATCTGTTCAATCTGAGGCCTGTTTGGTACTGTAAAAATGAAACAATGCAACAATTGTTTTAATATCTACTAATATAAACTTACTTTCACAATACTATTGTGTATAACAATAAAAGTTTAGTATGTTTAAAGCCACTTTCAACAATATTTCAGTTATATCGTAACTTTTGTATTTTCCTTTATAACAGATATGTGTTCTGCATAACAAATTTATATTTTAATATAACATTTATTTGCTAAACTGAAAACATTCTGTTACATGCAAGAAAGTAATAATGCCGTCTTCATTGAAATGCACAGTTTAAACATGTTGAAATATGAACCTATACAAATTATCCACATTTCTTTTGTATGGTTTATTGTGTTTAATGCCACTTTCAATAATATATCAGTTATATCGTGGTGGAGGAAACCGGAATACCAAGAGAAAACCATCGACCTGTCGCAAGTCACTGACAAACTTAATCACATAATGTTGTATCTTCTTAATTGGGATTCGATCTTACAACATCAGTGGTGATAGGCACTGATTGAATAGTTAGTTCAACGTTTGTAGGTATCTAAATAAGTTAAACTTTCTTTGGATAAAAAAAAATATATAAAAAATCACAGTTCTTTCACTCTATTTTAAATTAAAGATGTAAAGAAATGAAGATTTAAAACTAAGCATTTGAAATTCATTATTTTTTTGTGTGCATTATAAAAAACAATCTGGGTTTTCCTCGATTGTTACTACAATTATATAAAAATTCTGGATTTGTCTCCATTGTCACTACAATGTATTTATAAACAAATATTCTACCTGTCAGAATGGAGATGTGCATAGGCTCACTAGATTCTATCCCACTAACAGTTACAACTTGTACAAGATACTGACTTCCTCCCATCAGGCCATCAAATGTTACCACACGATCTGTGTCATCTCTACTCTTTATCACTGCTGCTGTATGTGTGTTATTAACAAGAGTAAACTTGTAGTGATCAAAATAATTCAGTACTGCAGTATATTGAATCCCTATCATATCATTGGTGGTTAATGAAGTATTTTCCAGTAAAGCTGTCATAATCTCTGGTTCTGAAAAATGAAAATATAAACACATATTAAATAAAAAAGATGTTTTCCCACATGTATTTGTATGTAAAATGTGTAGTTCAGATAATATGGTTTATTAGAGTTTTTTATATCTCACAAATGTGTAAACACTATAAATAGACCATTAATATGCAAAGTATGTTTCAGTCGTCTTAGTATCTCATCTTTCAAAGTGTTAAAATGAGCACATACTTATTTTAGTGTAAATTTCTTATTTATTATTTCTGACTATTTTTCACACTTTTGGCAAAATATTAAACTTAATATGTTGCTATCAAATCAAATACTTTTTATCAAATGCATTTACAAATCAATGCCAATCAAATGATGAAAACTTCACTTTTATGAAGAAATGTAAAATGTTTTGCGAAAATTGTGACACAAGTACGACCAAAACTGCAAATAATAGAGGATGCATTTGTTGGAATCTGGTTGCTAAATGTTGTCTCAAGATTGAAAAAAAATTCTACCTGTAGGAAAATAAACAACTGAAATGAAAGAGACTTAATTTTTATGAAACCGTTAGCATCAATATGAAAAATAAAGAAAGAATCTACTTACTGACAGTTACATTTACACTTTTCATTTCTGATGTTAAATTTTCTGTCAAACTTCTGATACTGAAGACGTATGGTTCTCCTGACGTAAGATTATCAATAGTTATGACAGTCGTAGCATTTCTCCCGTCAATCACCATCGTATCTCCTATACTACTAATGTAACTTTGATACGTCAACTCAAACTTGTCGATAAATGTTGCCGATTTGTTATATGACCATGTTAAAGTGATGGAATCGATTGACACTTCTAACGATGTTATACTGTATGGTAAGAGTGGATCTGAAATTTAAAAAATTTAAAATATAACTTCATGGTAGTCCTATGGTGTTTTATACTTTAAGACTTCAAACAGTAGCATAGTTATCTACAAAATGTTTAATGAATTTGTGTTCATGTACAGTATACAAAGTAGAAAATCTTTTAAGCTGTTCAGAGACGAGAATCAACATCTGTAACCAATATGACGAAATGACCTGTACATCCTTGTGAATATCAAAGTATTTTAGCTAATGTTGTATAATAAAAACATAGATATCAACATTAGTGTGCATGACATGTTTCTGTAATAACCTTCATCAGATATGTAATACCACAATATTTAATATTACTCTATATAAGTTACTTTAAAGATGTGTAGTAAATCAGAATAAAGTTAAAGTTAAAGAAACACAAATTCCACTATTAAGTAGTGAGGTTTCTACTATTATTTTAATAACGGATAAACTCAGCTGTAAATAAAAAAATTTAACACTTTTTCTTAACTTTGAATGTAACTCCATGATCATTAAGTTGTCAACAGATAAATAGGACACCTGTTTACTGAATACTTACCTATTTCAGCAAAGACATTTCTTGGTATACCCATTTCACCCATGCTAACAGCAAACACGATCATTTCATATCTCTCTCCGGCAAACATTCCTCTGAGTGTCGTCTGGTACATTGACGTAGCTGTCTGCTTCCATTGTGTTGGTGATGTATTAAACAAGGGTCGGTACCAGATGTAGAAACTGTCCTGTGTACTGTTGACTTCTGGTTTCCATGACAATAGTATATCTTGCCCTACGACTACAGCTGATAAATCAGTGATGGCTTGTGGTTCTGAAATAGAAACATACCCAATATTTGTACAATTACTCGACAAGAAATAATATATTCACTAAAACACAAATAAATATCACAACAATCAAACTAGAGGCTCAGTGGGCTGAGCCTGTGTCGCTCACCTTTCATTCTGAGGAAACTTAATACAGAACCTTCCATATGTGCTTCCCACCAAATTTCTGTTCATTTTGGCATAGCAGTTTCAGAGAAGAAGATTTTTTAGAAATTGACCAATCTAAAACAAGAATTGCCTGTCGCAGTCATGTTCGTTAATGGATCAAAACGAAATGAGCAATCTCTATAGAGGACCTTCGATAGATGCTTCTTATCAACTTTCATATCATTTGGCCAAGTGGCTTCAGAGGAAAAGCTGTTTCAGAAATCGACCAATAAGAAACAAGAATTGCCTATGATGGCCATGTTTGTTAACGGATCAAAACGGAATGAGCAATTCCCATAGAGGACCTTCCATAGATGCTTCCCATCATGTTTCAGAGTAGAAGATTTTTAGAAATTGACCAATCAGAAACAATAATTGCCTGTGGTGGCCATGTTTGTTAATGATCGGGACAAAATGAACAATCCTTATAGAGAACCTTCCATATATGCTTCCTACCAAGTTTCTGTTCATTTGGCAAAGCGGTTTCAGAGAAGATTTTTAGAAATCGACCAATTAGAAACAAGAATTGCCTGTGGCAGCCATATTTGTAAATGGATCGGCACAAACTGAGCAGTCTTTATAGAGAACCTCCCATAGATGCATCCTACCAAGTTTCGGTTCATTTGGCAAAGCAGTTTCAGAGGAGAAGATTTTTTAGAAATCATCCAATCAGAAACAAGAATTGTCTATGGTGGCCATATTTGTTAACGGATCGGGATGAAATGAGCAATTACAATAGAGGACTTTCCATAGATACTTCCTACCAAGTTTCGGTTCATTTTGCCAAACGGTTTCAGAGGAGAAGAATAAAAAAAATTCAAGTTTTCTATTTTTTACTGATTTTTTTCACTAATTTTTAAGTTTGAGAAGAGGCAACGGCCATGTTTGTTGACAGTCGGGGTCATCATTCATGGTCTGAAAGAGAATTATATATGCATTGTTCCTTTATAGTTTGGTAGCAACATTGGCTCTTTACAATATTTAAAGAATTTAAAAAAAAATATATATATATTTTTTGTAACGATAGCAGCCATTTTTCATAAGCGCCCAGGCTAAGCAACCATAAGTCTGAAAGTGGATCATATATGCATCATTTCCATAAAGTTTGGTGGCAACTGGCTTTTTACCGGATTTTAAATATGTTTTTTGACAATAATTTTCTATTTTTTGTAACAGTGACGGCCCCGTTGGATGACAGCCGGAGGTCTTCAATAAAAATTTTGAAAAAAGACCACACATGCATTCCTTCCATATGGTTTGATTGCATTTGACTCTTTACAGGATATTAAAATAATTTTTTAATGAATTTTTTCACTAATTTTCTATTTATAGTAACGATGGTGGCCATCTTTGATGGGGAATGGGGTCCTCAACCATAGTTCTGAAAGAATATTACATATGTATCAAATTTAATTGCAATATACTCTAAAGGATTTTTCTGGATCTTTTAATTGATTTTTTTGCTGATTTTACCCCTATGTTCTATTTATAGACATGGCAGCCATGATGGTTGGTCGGCATGGTCATTGGACATAACTTTTAAAGGGAACCCCCTAAGGATAATTCAGGCCAAGTTTGGTTTAAATTGGCCCAGTGGTTTCAGAGGAGAAGATTTTTTAAAACGTTTACAGACGGACGAAGGACGCCAAGTGATGGCAATAGCTCATACAGGTGAGCTAAAAATTGCAGTGTAGGTAGATCTTGACAGGCTGAACATGTTTGCAGTTTCAACTTACCATTTATCTCTTATAGTTTTTGAAATATAAGACGAAAAGTATTAAAATTTTTAAAATGTGATGAAAAAAGGGCAATAACTCACAGATGAGTAATCAGATTTACTTCAAAATTGCATGGTATGTAGATCTTGACATGCTGAACATTTGTCTCTTATAGTTTTTGAAATAAGGGACGAAAAGTATTAAAATTTTGAAAATTTGATGAAACCAGAGGCTCCCAGGAGCCTGTAATCGCTCACCTGGATCAAAGCTGCTTTCAATAACAACGCAACTGCACTGCGGCAGCCATCTTGGTGGGAGAGCACGACTGCTGGACACAATTTTGGAAGAGGACCATCCAATGACTATTCCATCAAAGTTTGGTTCTAATTGAGCTACTGGTTCCAGACAAGATGGTTTTTATGTGAATTTCCCATAGGGTCCTATGTTAAACTAAATACAGCTGTGCAGCCATCTTGGTCAGAGGGCGGGACCACCAGACACAATTTTGGAAGAGGACCATCCAATGGCTATCTTATCAAAGTTTGGTTCCAATTGAGCAACTCAAAGTTCCAGACAAGAAGATTTTTATATGAATTTCCCATAGGGTCCTACGTTAAGCTAAGTTCGGCTGTGGGGGCCATCATGTTCGAAGGGCCGAACCGTAGGACACATTTTTGGAAGATAACCATCCAATGACTATTTCATCAAAATTTTGTTCTTATTGAGCAAATGGTTTCAGACAAGAAGATTTTTATGGGAATTTCCCATAGGGTCCTATTTTAATTAAGTTTGGCTGTGGTGGCCATCTTGGTCGGAGGTATGAAATGCCGGACACAATTTTGGAAGGGGACCACCCAAGGATCATTTCAGAAAAGCTTGGTTGAGATTGGCTCAGTAGTTTCAGAGGAAAAGATTTTTTTTAAATTTCATCCCCCCTTGTTTCTATTTTTAGCTTGGCGGCCATCTTGGTTGGAAGTCAGGAACACCGGACACAATTTTGGAAGGGGGCCATCCAAGGATCATTCCACCAAAGTTTGGTTGCAATTGGCCCAGTGGTTTCTGAGGAGAAGATTTTTATGTGAATTTCCCATAGGGTCCTATGTTAAGCTAAGTTCGGCTGTTGGGGCCATCTTGGTCAAAGGGCCGAACCGCCGGACACATTTTTGGAAGAGAACCATCCAATGACTATTTCATCAAAATTTTGTTCTTATTGAGCAAATGGTTTCAGAAAAGAAGATTTTTATGGGAATTTCCCATAGGGTCCCATGTTAAATTAAGTTCGGTTGTGGCAGCCATATTGGTCAAAGTTCTGAAATGCAATATACTCTAAAGGATTTTTCTGGATCTTTTAATTTATTTTTTTGCTGATTTTACCCCTATGTTCTATTTATAGACATGGCAGCCATGATGGTTGGTCGGCAGGGTCATCGGACGATAACTTTTAAAAGGAATCCCCTAAGGATGATTCAGGCCAAGTTTGGTTTAAATTGGCCCAGTGGTTTCAGTGGAGAAGATTTTTTAAAAAGTTTACAGACGGACGACGGATGCCGGACGCCAAGTGATGGCAATAGCTCACCTGACCCTTTGGGTCAGGTGAGCTAAAAACTAACTATAATACAGTGAAATCTTTCTAAATTGAACCCTGAATAAACACGGAATCCTGAGTAAACCGAACGTGTAGAAGATTTTTGCTAATTCAACCTGTATAAATCAAACACCTGTCTATTCCAAACACAAATTTTAGATTCAAGGGGGTTTGGTTTAGACAGGTTTCACTGTATATCTACTCTTGCATTCTAAATTCAGAAAATAGAATCATGAGTAACCGACAAACGTAGTAATTCACAAATGCATATTAGAGACCATGAGTGAATTTTCATTGAGTAATTTATTTTTAGCACTCAAATACAAGAGTAGGTATATTGTTTATTCCTAACATTTACACTTTGTGTAAAAAAATATCTTGTTTTTCATTGCCAGACGTTAAATGACATTTTCGATTGTGACGAGATTGGTACTGTGACATCTAGGTTAAAACAAAATGTTTCTTATCATGGCAATGTCTTGAAAATAATTTGATAATAATTACAAATAAATATAACTTACTTGTTGTTTTGTTCATGGTAACCCAGGAACTATAACTCCGTAAGTCATCAAACTCCTGTACAGCTCTGATGTAAATAGTGTGCAGGGAACCAGCTGCTAATCTGGTAATGTGATATTGATATCTATATTTGTCATGTAGAGCTAGCACCATTGGTAAGGTCACATTTCCAGAACCATCGAATGACTCATACATAATCTAAAATAAAACATAAAACAATTTGTACCCTTAAATTTCTAAATGGATCTATATCATGGCGAGAACAAGTTAGATTTTGATGAGATGATGAGGTTTGCTTTGTACTAGATCAACACGCTTAGTTTTATCTTTACGGAGTAAACACACTGAAACAATTCTATGGGAAGATATGTTGCTCCACTCAGACACATTATCCCGATTCCAAGCCTACCAGTCTTTGCTCTTACTCCTTAATGCTATGTACTTAGCGGAGAGGCAGAAAATACCAATTTCATAAGTCTAAGGTTTAATCTGACCATGAGCTTGAACCAATGATCTATCGCACTGGAGGTGAGCACACTAATCAATACACCAGCAATACATTAAAATATAATAATACTAATCTTTTAGAAAATAAAAAAATATCAATATACAATTTTTATGAAGGCACTACAATGTGGTGGCAATCACATATCTCATATAACAAGTCATTCAAATGAAAACTGTAGGAAAAGTCACCATCGCCCAATGTAAATTATATGAGGTCATAGACATGATGATTAAAGAGAAAGGGTTAGTGTTAGGGCGGTCAATTTTATTGTTGGAGGAAATCAGAGTACCTGGAGAATATCCACCAACCTGCCGCAAGTCATTGACAAAATTTAACATATGTATCGAGTACACCTCGTCATGAGCATGATTCAGACTCACAACATATTCAGACTTTTTTATTCAGCAAATTTTACCGTGTAAATGCAACTTTAGTGGATTCTATGCCAAGAGTCGTATTCAACTTGAACAAGCGTATCTTTTAGATAGAAAGTACTTACTTCAAAGTGATGTTGCTGTAAGGGCTTAGATACAGACCAGTTTATCAGGAGACTACTTGTATCATGTGTTGTTATGTTTATATCATCTATAGGTTGGGGATCTGAAACAGGAAACCAGTCATTATAATCAAGTAATATGTATGGCAAGAGTATTGAAAGAAAATTAAAACATTCAAAATCTGGAGACTGAAAGCAATTTTCTTCTCTCAAAAGTTTGATAGCACATATTTTTTAGAACAATAATAAAAATGAATTTCCTATATCAGTATTTGTATGTGTTATCCTTGTTTATTGTATTATAATAAAGTGTTTCACAAAAAAGGGTATGGGCATAAATCACCAAATCAGCAATAATTTTGAATCTCTGGAAAGGGTTATTTAAGAATTAATTGTATGGAGGAGGGAAGTTACTTTATCTTATACCCACAACACATGCATGAATTGTATTGGTTTTTGCTTAACTTTTGAAGCTATTTCTAAAATATGCCACCCCTAGTCAATTTTATGTAATGTGAATTTGACCCAAACCACTCCCCTGCCACACAATTCAATAATTTCTCGAAAAATTCTCATAAAATAGTAAGGAGCAAACAGTTCTGGAAACATTTCATAAATTTCAAATATGAATGAAAAATTTATGAACACATGAACTCATTATAGTTCTGGAAACATTTCATAAATTTCAAACATGAATGAAAACATTATGAACACACGGAGCCAGTATCGAACTAATTAATTTCATGCTACATACTTGTAATAGCCGTCTTTTCTGATTTGTCTATGATAGTTGTCCCTGACATGAGGAATATAGACAGGTTATATACAGTGCCTGGAATTAATCCAGTAAAACTGTGGAACAAAATACCAGCTGATCTGTAAAAAAAATGTACACAAATTTGTTATATATATCAACAGAATAGAATTTTGGTAAAAACAGCTAAAGATACAGAAAAGAATATATCTAAACATAATGTCAACACCCTGTAAACACAGAAAGTTATTAAAACCCTCTGAATATTTAGTTCAACAGACTTTTGAAGAATTTATTTTAACAGGTTTCAGTACATTAATGTGAACAAGTGTTTGATTATTCGTATAATAGTCAAGTCAAGCTTTACAGGTGTCATAACATTTTTAACATTTTTATATTTTGTACATTTCTTCCCATCGAGCAACAAATATTTAATAGACTTGATAAACAGACTTTTTTTTTCCCAGCAAGTCCAATTACAGATCTGTACAGCCTCAAACAATAAATATAACTTTATATACCATCAGGGAATCTTTAAGATTTTAAAACAATCTGAGGTAATCAAGTTGATAATTCAAGAATATTTCGCCGAAGAAGAAGACTGGGGATTGACTCATGCATATTAGGTGTTGATACACCTGAGTGCTTATTAAAGAGCTCACGGTGGTGTGAATACTTTTCAGGGGAAGTAATCCTTATGTAACTCTCATTACGTAAGTATTATGTATATAAATAAAATTAGATATAAACAGTAGAGGCAATAATTTTGAGATTTTCTTTTTCGTAAATATTTGTGGTATTTTGTGCATCAAATAAATTGTGAAATTTCATTATGTATTATTGACCTGATATGAGAAAAAAAATCCTACTTTGTAAGAAAATTATACTTCTGGACTCTCTCCATATGAGATAATCTCCCACACAGAAGGTTTGTAATTTTCTACACAATTTGAAGTAAAATTCTGCTTCTAATATTTTGTTCACAAAGTGTTTCACCAAATATAATCTTACATCTTGCAAAAATAAAAATCAATGTTCAACACAATCATATTTAACTTAATATCCCTCAAATACTTGCTTAACTAAAGATTTCAATATTTATTAGCTAAAGGACTTACCCTTGGATTTAAAATGACGAAAAGAAAGTAAAAAAAAAAAAAAAAAGTGGCAAATATAAGATAAATATGTTTACATTTGGGTTTTCAGGTTTTCTATCGACACAAACAAAATAGCGCTATCTCTCGAATATTTGTTTAACTAAGGATTGATTTAAATATTTATTAGCTAAATGACTTACTCTTGTATCTGTACAGGAGTTGTACTATCAGGAGGGTCTATTGTCAGTTTAAAAATCTGGAATGTAAGATTTTCTGGACTGGACCAGGATATATTGACATAGTCCACATCTACATGGTCCACAAATAATTCAGATACTGATGTAGGATCTACAAATAAAATTATATTATCAAATGTACATAACTGTTATATTTTTTAGAAATACATGAAATAATGTCAATTGTCTTTTGTATTGTAGGTTCTCGTCCCTCAAGCATAGGTGATCGTAGCCGATTTTGGCTATCCTATTTAGGCCTCTGGTTTTATTGCTCACAAACACCTTTAAATTATTTGGCTTTCCAGTCTTTTGAGCGTACCTGATGATGAATATTCCAGGAACATGTTGTGTGCACTAAATTTGATATCTACGTTTTAAGTATTAATGGAATTAATAATTTATGATTTATGAAATAAAATAATGTTAACACTAAAAAGGTCTTGATTAAATGAAAATGTACTATATCTCCATTTTTTTCTGTAATGTTGACAGGTTGTATATGTTGTTTTTTTTATAACTGTTTGCAAAAATCACAATTTACCTGATTTCTTCAGTTATTCAATTTGTATATTATATTTCCATAAATTACAAAGTGACCATAGAAACGAAAAATATAATTATTTCCAGAGTGATTTTAACACCATAGATCTATCAAGGTTTACACTATGAATTACTTCCTTCAAGTGAATTAGATCTACAACTACCTATGCAATCAGTGCCTATCACCACTAATGTTGTGAGTTAGAATCCTGCTCATGGCGATGTGTACTAGATGCAACAATATGTGATATATGTTTGTCAGTGACTTGCGACAGGTACTTCGGAAAGTGGTATTAAACATCATAACCCTAACCCTAAATTAGATCTCCCAATATTCTATTCAATATGAATGCAAATTATACTTGCATGAATTAGATCTCACAATATTCTATTCAATATGAATGCAAATTATACTTGCATGAATTAGGTCTCACAATATTCTATTCAATATGAATGCAAATTATACTTGCATGAATTAGATCTCACAATATTCTATTCCATTTGAATGCAAATTATACTTGCATGAATTAGATCTCACAATATTCTATTCAATATGAATGCAAATTATACTTGCATGAATTAGATCTCACAATATTCTATTCAATATGAATGCAAATTATACTTGCATGAATTAGATCTCACAATATTCTATTCAATATGAATGCAAATTATACTTGCATGAATTAGATCTCACAATATTCTATTCAATATGAATGCAAATTATACTTGCATGAATTAGATCTCACAATATTCTATTCAATATGAATGCAAATTATACTTGCATGAATTAGATCTCACAATATTCTATTCAATATGAATGCAAATTATACTTGCATGAATTAGATCTCACAATATTCTATTCAATATGAATGCAAATTATACTTGCATGAATTAGATCTCACAATATTCTATTCAATATGAATGCAAATTATACTTGCATGAATTAGATCTCACAATATTCTATTCAATATGAATGCAAATTATACTTGCATGAATTAGATCTCACAATATTCTATTCAATATGAATGCAAATTATACTTGCATGAATTAGATCTCACAATATTCTATTCAATATGAATGCAAATTATACTTGCATGAATTAGATCTCACAATATTCTATTCAATATGAATGCAAATTATACTTGCATGAATTAGATCTCACAATATTCTATTCAATATGAATGCAAATTATACTTGCATGAATTAGATCTCACAATATTCTATTCAATATGAATGCAAATTATACTTGCATGAATTAGATCTCACAATATTCTATTCCATTTGAATGCAAATTATACTTGCATGAATTAGATCTCACAATATTCTATTCAATATGAATGCAAATTATACTTGCATAAAAATGATACATCTATTACATTATCACACTAAATATTCTTTTCTTAAAAAAGATAATTAAAAGAGTTAACGTTGTAACAGAGGCATTTTAGTCACACACAAAAACACAGTGTAAGCTGTCTAAACTGAACCCTCAATAACACAGAAATCTGCATGAATTCAAATTTGACATAAAATCCCAATGTAGGAAATCTTTGTATAAACTGAACACCTGTCTATTCTGAACACTGAACTCTAGGGGTCAGCTTCCACAGGTTTAACTGTATTCAGAACAAAAGATCAATAAAAGCATACATACTTGTAGTGGCATTAAGCTTGATTGGAACACTGATAACACCTCCACTTCTACTGACGACAGAAATCTCATATGTCTCTCCTGGGTGGAGTTGTTTAAACGAAAATGATGTTCCTTGTAATGTTACAGGGGCAATAGGTAAAGTTGTGTTTGTGGTGCCATTCATTCCAAGGGAGAGAATACTGACTGTATAGTTTTCAACATCTCCTTCTGTAGGAGGGAACCAGTCTAAGTGAATTTCACGTCCTCCAATCACTGTATGTATGATCTTTGATGGTGGGTTGGGTTCTACAATAAAAGTATAAAATCATCAATTGTGTAGAATAATAGTAAAAACTGTCTCATGTGACCTTCGAATGGAACATTGAAATAGGGTCACATAAGACAGGTGGTTGCTAAATACAGGTTAAATTAATATGAAATGCATTGTGAATGGAAAGTAAAATTAATGTCACAAAATACAAGTTGTTGCTTAATATAGGTGGTCACTTAAGCAGGTTTAATTTGCATGTTGATAGACATTAGTTTCCTCACTTTTTAAAAGAAAACAGGTTTCATCAAAATGGAGTCTTATATAAAATGAAATGATGTTATTTATTTCTGCCAAAAAAAAAAAATTGGTGTTTTTCTCTAATAAAGTAAAGTGCTAGAGAAATTTCTAATTCTAATAGCATGATTGTAAGAAGAAAAAAACTTACTGGTATATTGTACAAGTGTCTCTGGATTGCTCTTTTTATGGTCTTTCACAGATATGACTTTAATTGTATATTTCTTTCCTGGTGTCAATGAATCAAATTTCACGGTTCTCTCATCTGTATTGTACTGAGCCCTGAAATTAACAAACAAAATATCATTACGTGAATCTGTATCAAATTAATTTCATGAAATGCTATCAAATTTTCCTCTTAATAAGCCATAAAACTTTTTTTTAAACAAACAAGAGAATGTAACAGTACAACAATTTTCGTGACTTTATCCTGAAACTGGCAACGACAAAAAATGCTACAAATTTTGTCATAATACCCTTCAGGTATATGTCTCATCATCCTAAAAGTTCAAAGGTCATTGACTTTACAATTAAGAAGGATGTTACCAGGTAAAACTAAAAGTTAAAATATTATTCAGGAAATACCCTTGAGGAAATACAGGTGTGAAAGCACTGTGTGGGGTTTGGAATAATAGTCTTGTAAATAGGTCATCTTTAAGGATTTAATTCTGCAATAATTTTATGTATTATTTTGTACTCGTACAAATGTTGATGAAGTAACAATTTACACACGTTGGTTTACATAAGGTTTGTGTTTTAAATGTATCCATTATGTTCTAGATTTTTTGAAGCAAAAAATGCATCTGAAAAGACAAGGTTTTGATGATGGGGAAATACATTAAATTTTCTAGAAATATGTAAGATTTTTGTGATTATTGGAGTCAATAAAAAATATCCTTTCCCACCCCCCTCATGAAAGATTTGCTTAAATAGTCATACACTTACACCGGTGAATGTGTCTGGGGGTCCTTGGGGGAGATCATGACATCATAATAATCCAGTTGTCCACTCTCTACAGGACCCCATGAAATTTTTAGTGATGTCGTTTGTATATCCTGGTTCAAAATGTGTATATTTCCTGGCATATGTGGATCTGAAAAGAAGTAATAAAATCAAACATAGAAGGTATAGTGTTGATTCCTCACATCTGTTGATGAGAATAAAATGGGGATATACATACAAGGTATAGCGTTGATGCCACACATTTGTTGGTGTGGATAAAATGGGGATTTACATACAAGGTAAAGTATTGATGCTTCACAATTGTCAGTGATGATAAAATGGGGATTTACATGTACAAGGTATAGTGTTGATGTCACACATTTGCTAGTGATGATAAAATGGGGATTTACATACAAGGTATAGTGTTGATGCCACACATTTGCTAGTGATGATAAAATGGGGATTTACATACAAGGTATAGTGTTGATGCTTCACATTTGTTGTTGTGGATAAAATGGGGATTTACATACAAGGTATAGTGTTGATGTCACACATTTGTTGGTGTGGATAAAATGAAAATTTACATAAAAGGTAAAGTGTTGATGCCACACATTTGTTGGTGTGGATAAAATGGGGATTTACATACAAGGTAAAGTGTTAATGCCACACATCTGTTGGTGGGGATAAAATGGGGATATACATACAAGGTATAGTGCTGATTCCCCACAAACCTACACTGTTAGTTGAGGACAAAACTACAAAACATAGTGATAACTGAACAAAGGGTGCAAATCAACAAATTTATAATAGAAAAGATAGAGTAAAAGGGAAATATGAACGAAAATCAATTCAAAATCAACATAAAAATCAGAATTTATTGTTATTTTTCATCTTACATTCACAATGAGAACAGACAAAATGAGGTAACACAATAATCACAGGGCATAAAAAGGTTTGCTGAACAACTAATGCATTCCTGATTTTTGTTTGTCCCATTAACAATTCATGATTTTACACAAAAAATCCTAGAAAATACATTTGACTAAATAGTTTACCAGTTCTGAATTTTAATACATTGTATGTTAATGATGCTGTTTTGATAACACATATAAAATCGAGACGAGCTGTCTCTAAATTTTTGAAAAGACTTTGTATCAATTTAATTCATGCTTACATCAACTTCCTGATTACAGGAGCATTCCTTCCTACTTACATGTATAGAAAATCCTGCTAAACTGACTAGCGCTATCCTCCCACTCCGACACAGTACCAACGGATACATTATACTCTATCCCTGCGGTAAGGTTCCCTATAATAAACTTTGTCTGGTCTGCTGGGTAGGTATAGTTACTGAAGTAAAAGTACCCATCATCAATACTGACAGAGTAATTCACGAAGACAGAATTAAATGGTGGGGTGACGGATAATTCAAGATACGAGGTAGAACTGCTCTCTTCTGTAAGACTAGTTACTGTTTCTGGCTCTGAAATTGAAATTAATGCATTTAATACAATATATTTCATGCAACCTTTGTACACAATATGTTTTCTTATCTTGCAATCGTGTAATTCACAGTACTAATAAAAGGGTCAAATAAACTTCAGTTATTTAGTCATGAACCTATTAAGACTTTTCTGGTACCTGACTCATGTAGAGCCAACAGTAAGAAACGATAACAGTATACATGCAGTCATGATAGAGGACAGCAATTTGCAATATATATGGAAGCCAATATTTTAATATGGTACTGAGTGTCTCAATTAAAGCAATTTTGCTTTAGCTAAAATAAAACCACAATGGAATATGAATAGGACTGCATATATTAAATGTCACTTTAAATACTATTTCAGTTTTAATTTCAATAATTTATTTTTGATTGTTGGAGGGAACCAGAGTACATGGAAAAAACATCACCCTGCGTTAAATGCTGTTTTACATTTCACAATCACAGTAGGGTCTTCAACAATGAACAAAACTCATATCGTAAAATGGGGTGACTGTGAAATTCAGATCAATGAACTATATGTGACAATAACCATTCTTACAATACACAAACAAAGATTGATTGATTTTTCATGCTTAATGCCACTTTCAGCAATATCATGGCGACCAGTTTTAGTCGTGGAAGAAGCCGGATACCCAGAGAGAACCACCGACCATGGGCAAGCAACTGGTAAACTTTATCACTTGTGGCTGCGAGTCGAGTGCGCCCTTTTTGGTAATATACAAAGCCAGGTGCAAACCCACGCCATTTTGGAGATAGGCTTGTATGAGTTGTTAGGTAATCCAACTACCTTACCTAACTCATTGAGCCACCCGGGCCCCACAAACAATGAATCTTACTGGTAGAATGATAGGCCACATCTGGTACACTTCTTCTGTTATTCTGTACAGCATAAGCCTTGATCTCTATAGGTGTGCCAGGAATAACACCAGGAATCACAGTCCAGCATGTAGATAACATCATAGTACAAGTAAGATTTACCTCCCCTTCCAAGTTATAGGTATTATTGTATTTAGCAGACAGTTGTACATGGTCCTGATAAAGTAAAAAAATAAAATATTGGCAGAGTTTATAAATCAAATAAAAGCTGGAGATTTAAATTAATGACAATTTATATTTTTTGTATTTTTTTAAATTTGTACTTAATAAACATTTGAAAAATCTGAAAATATACAAACATATGTAAAATATCCCACATGTGTAATTAAATTACTGACACAGGGTTCACGTTACAGGGTGATTCCAGCAAAGAAGTCACCATGTGAAGGTTGATTCACCTTCTAGTTGGTCAAAAACGAAATTGAAGTCGCATTGTAATTTTGAAAAGTTGCCCTATCGCCCCTGTATTTTTGCCATGTGTCATTTATGAAAATGTTGATGTCGTGTTTATTGAAAAACATGTATATAGTATTCAAGTCATGCAACTAAAACAAGTAGAAGGCAAAAACAACAAAAATGCATAAAAAAAATAATCAGTAACTAGATTTCAATGTCACCAGTACTAGTGTTCCTTGTAAACAAATTCACCAAAAGACAACAATTTACAAAAGTCGAAGTCAATAAATGTTTAACTTTTATTTCACCAAATTTACAAAAATTCAACAATTTACAAAAGTCAATAAATGTTTCCCAAAAAAAATAATATGTATTAAAAACAAATTAAACATTTTGTATCCAATTTTGTACCGAGATGTATCCAAATACAAAATGTTTAATTTGTTTTTAATACATATTATTTTTTTTGGGAAACATTTATTGACTTTGACTTTTGTAAATTGTTGAATTTTTGTAAATTTGGTGAAATACATGAAATTTCTTAGGAATGATGTCGGTAATTTGTCTAGCAATGAGCATGTGCAAAGTAAAATTTATTAGGAATTTTATCACTACACTGTTTATTCAGGTATGACGTCTGCTTTGTACTAGACTTTCAGGTTTAGTTGGATATGTATAGTGCTAGCTCACTGAAACAACAGTCAGCTTCGCCTTCGGTGTGAAATTGCCTCGAGAAATCCATTCTCCCAAAACAAATCAACGATAGTATATAACTATATCAATGGGTATTTTACCATTATCTTAATGACTTACCTGTTCACTGTTAAAATCCTCTCTCCATGACAACATTAGAGTATAGTTATCTATCGCAATGATCCAATGTATGGTGGGTGATAAAGGTCCTAAAGATATAAAAGAAATATTCAAAATCACATGAAATATCATGATATGTAATAAATATTTTAATCTTAAAATTATGTGTTAGAAAAAAAACATTACTGCAACATTTTTATCCATACATATGATGGGCACAGAAAATTAGGGAGAAGACTTCATAAGTTGGAAAAACTTGTGTCTGATCCCTATTTGTTATATTTAGCAAATAAAAATATGTTTAAACTAAACAGAAAATTATTAGATAACTCAAATTTATTTATTAATTCAATATTCACAGATATAGTAAAATACAAGTAAATTGTCTTCGTGAAGAGCAGTTGCCTCTCTAATAAGGCACTTTTTTCATTATAGAATGGGTGCTTTTATAAGAGGAGGACTGCAGTATTGTAATCACACATTATATACATGTATTCCTACATTGCTGGTAATGTATATTCATTATAGGAAAATGCATCATATTGTTCTTTCATATATTTCCTTCTCATATGATCACTAGTATTGTGTTTGGTAATTAGACCTATCTTATATTTCTCATACATGTACAAAAAGAATCTGACTGAACTTCTCATATCAACGTGTGGTGACATTTGTTTCCATCTACTAACACTATTCATCCAATATTATAAAATTATAACAGTAACCAAATCTAATGTCTTGTTGAAAAAGAATTTTTCTGAAATTTGATGATTAATTGTTGTCTAACCGATATATTTGCTTAAATAGTAATTTATACCTTTATCCTTTGATCTCACTGAAAGAAACTCGAAGTATCAACAGATTGATTCTGATACTATAAATTATCAGTCACTGTAATGTCGAACCCATTATGATGTTACTGAAACCAACAGTTTTGAAGGTCTCGACATATATAATCACTAGTATCGCAGCTTGTCCCGTCAGACTCGCTGCATCATTAGTGATAATATCTGTCTGGCCCTTAACTACTGCTGTTATTCTATTTACACTGAGTCAGTTAATATTTATAATACACTCAAGACATGCTATCCAATTAAAATAGAGCTTCCCACCATTTTTGTACAAAAGTATTATAACCTATATTACTATACTATATACTAAAACCTACTTGTATTTTCCAGTATCCTCGCTGTGCCATTACTACTTTCACCATTACTGATGGATTCTACGGCAATATTATACACTACCCCTGGATCAAGACCTGTCAAGTTATGATATTGCACAGTAATGGAGTCTGATTTGAAGATTTCAGAATTGTTATTTATCTCAGTAACCGTAACTCTGTATGAATCCTGGGTACTACGACTGTCTGTATTCCAGGTAAAATAAAGGTGTTCTGTTCCAGCCTCTGTGACAATGATTGAGGTAGGTGGAAGAGGCTCTAAAAAGAAGAAAAATGGATATTCAATGTATATACAGTTAAATCTGTCCATGTGGTCACCTCTATTAAGCAGTCACCTGTATTAAAAGGTCACCTTTGTCTTGTCCTGTGATAGAAAATTTCATAGGTGTTAAAAGGTCACCTTTGTCTTGTCCTGTGATAGAAAATTTCATAAGAATTGAACCTCTTTTTAGAGATTACCTGTTTTACAAGACCACTTTTTCTTTGTCCTCAAGGTGACCTCTTAATATAGCTTTGACTGTACACTGTATTTTATATGTATACAGAACTTCTTTGTATGCATGTTCATTCTTATTTAATTAAAATTTTAATTTATAATATTTTGAAATTCAAATTATTACTGTTTATTCCATAGTAAACTACATGTTTTTGTTTTATAGGTTTAAGAAAATGTCCAACATATTGTTTCCTACATTACATGTATCTGCTTTAGTATAAAATATTAAGCAACAATAGGACAATGTATTTCCTTGTTTGATAATAACAACATTAGTGTGCATGACACGTTTCTGGAATAACCTTCATCAGGTACGCTCAAAATATAAAGCAACAGTAGAAATATTTAGCAACTAACAGATAATTTCCATAGCATTATTTGTAAATATGAAACATATTATTAACATTCTCTAGCTCTTTATAAATGACAAACATCTATTTCATATACATTTCAAAATGTTGAAAAACACAATCTTATATTTTTTTGTTACAAAACAGTCGATTTTAAGAAGAAAATGAATGCTGTTTTCTAAATCTTTTTTGTGTGAATATTTTAAAATGTAAATGACTAAATATATATTAATTTCTTCCACAAATATTTTTATACATTTTCTAATAATCACATCTTGTAAAATGTATTTTCCCTACTATTATATGTAAATAATTGAATGCCGTTTTCAAAAAAAAAATTTGTGTGAATATGTTTAAATGTAAAAATGACTAAAAAATATATATAAATACAAACTTACTTGTCGTTCTGGAGGATTTAAAAACTTCAACGCCATCCTTTTGTAACTGTAATTCGTAAGTAACACCTGGACTTAGACTATCTAATAGATATTTTGCTACATTATCAGGGAAGATAACATAGTCTATATTCTTGTAGGTAATGTTTCCTTGGATACCGTAACCAAGGGAGTAGTTGACACCTGTCTTTGTTTCTTCCCATGTTAATTCTAAGAAGAAATCCCCTGACGAAACGTTCACTTTAATTATCTGTGCAGAAATCTGGGTTATCTGAAAAAAAAATTATAATACAAACATGAAAATATTGCTGGTCCGTCGTGGTCGTGATCGTATGGTAGTTGGATTTACAACTACCTGTGCAATCAGTGCCTATCACCACTTAAGTTGTGAGTTTGAATCCCATTCATGGAGAGATCTTGTCGATACAACATTATGCGATAAAAGTTTGTCAATAACTTGAGAGAGGTCGGTAGTTTTCTCCGGGTATTCCAGTTTCCTCCACCAATAAAAATGACCACCCGTTATAACTGAAATATTGTTGAAAGTGGCTTTAAACGTCATAACCCTAACCTTATAATTAAAACCTTCATATATTGGGAAACACATAACTTCAGTGATCCTTGCAGAATAAAATTTTATTGAGTACCAACCAAAATGCCATGAGTCTCACTAGTGTATTCTGTGTTATTTATTTTTTTTTTTAATTGTGAGTCTCAGACAGAAGTGATGAATCCAGGACTGACCTCGACGTGTTGCAAGACAGTAAATATAATCTGACACAAAAATACAAATGTACAAAAATAACTTAAAAGAATGGAAATTTGACTTTTTTCCTCACCTCATGATTGCAGTACTTTGTCAGTTAATTATGGGTATTAGTCATTACATGTACTGTGCATATTTTGAACTTATAACAATACAGTTTCAATAGATAAAAGAAACTTTGGTTCACCACAAACACATGATAATATTATGATGATTCATATTAGTTTATACTTGTTGTCAAGGTTAATTTTGTAATCAGTCCTTGAAAGGAAAATTTGAATTTACTGGTCCGAATCAAATTCTTGAATTTATTATATATATATATATATATCTAAATAAAAACTGAAATATTCACTGGTCCGAACAAAGTTTTAATGGTCTTGGGACAGAGGACCAGTGCTCATTGTGAGGACTGATAATACAGACAAGCCTGCCCACCTCTATTAAAAGTCACATTTTTCTTGCCCTGTCATAGAAAATTTCATATGAGGTCATCTGTCTTAAAAGACCACTTTTCCTTTGTCCTTTGACCTGTCTATCCGTGGACTGAGTGATGTTTCAGTGAGCTACAGCAGCACTATAAATATCCAACTAAGTGTCTAGTACAAAGTGAATCGCATCGTCATTACATTGAAATGTACCTTGGTCTCGTCATGTCAAACATATAAATGATAGTATGTTTATTAGAAGATTTGCCATGGCAACATCAGTCTAATGTCCGATAATACATAGGAATCTACAATAATCTTTCATATCCCGCTTAACGCTTAAGTAATAATAGCAATAATCATGTGTAAATATCAAAAGGAAAATTAACAAATCATCAATAACAATCGTAATCATATTTTGAACACGAAGCATTTCATTGCAATAATCTATTGTCACAATTATTATCGGTATAATCACTCAGTGTATTAATATTGAGTTGATGCTAAAGAATGTATAATTAAGATTGTCCTTGGTGTTCAATACGAAACAGAAGCTGTCGTGGTCGCATGGTAGATAGATTTACAACTACCTGTGCAATCAGTGCCTATCATGACTAAAGTTATGAATTTGAATCCTGCTCTTGGTGAGGTGTACTCGATACAACATTATGTGATAAAATTTGTCAATCACTTGCGGCAGTTCGGTGGTTTTCTCAACTTACTCTGATTTTCTCCAACGATAAAACTGAGTCACGATATAACTGAAATATTGTTGAATTTGGGGTTAAACACCATAACCCTACCCTCTAACCCTCAATACAAAAATATATCTGCATACATGTGAACAAGATGATATATTAATGAAAAACAAAATTAAGACAGTTGCAATGCTTTTGGATTTTTTCAATAGACATTTTGCAAATTCCAGATTTGATTCTAAAATTATACATTTTTTTAAATGAGATATTTCCCTTACGACATGCAAAATGGTACCCGGTTTAGCAAGAGCAAGGGAAAGGACAACAAATTTTAGAGTAATTTTTTCATAATTTATACATATTTGAACAATGTAAAAAATCCAAGGATAAATCTATAGCAAACCGAAAATTCACAAGTTGTAACAATATTAAAATTTTAAACAGATTATGGGGGAAATATATGTTATTTCCATTAAACTTTATATGAAAGGGGACCATTTAGCCCCCCTTAATGGGAAACAACTCCTATAAAACACATAATTTTAGAATCAAAGTCGGAACTCAATCCTCCCGATGAGCACCAGTCTTCTGGCCCAAGACCTGTAAAACTTTGTTCAGACCAGTAATTTTTTCTGCATTTATTTAGAACTATATAAAAATAAATTCAAGAATTTGATTCGGACCAGTATATTCAAATTTTCATTTCAAGAACTGGAAACTGTGCAGATGGTCTATTGTTTTCTCAAACATGTCTATTTTAATGTACCAATTTAAAAAAAAAAATTCGCTATATATAAAATAAGAAATGATAAATATATATCTATGTAAGTAATAAATGTAGATAAACCATCATCTAAAGTGGAATGTCAATATTTACATTTTTGGTTTATGTCAATGCAATAAATAAATGTTGCTATGCATTTTAAGTGGTACATACATGTATCTCTACACAAACAAAAACAACAAAATCTTATTTAGATAATGTACCATCATTTTAATTACTTACCAGCACAGAAATCAATATTATCCATATAAACATTCTTTAACACTTAATAAATTAGTCTGTGCATTACACTACAGGAATTATGACGAAAAACTTTTTACTACCGATCATAATTCATCATTATGTGAATGACAGCATGAAAAAAATCATGTCAAATCCGCTGGCCTTAGGGTTACACAATCAGGAACAAGTAGACATGAGCTAACTAACAGTAATTCAGATTATTTGTAATAATTTTAAAAAAAATGGATGCAGTGTATTGATAATTTCAATAAATAATTGCCTAATTTCATCAACATATATGTAATAGTTTTAAAATTCTTGACATTATTACATAGGTTATATTTGGTTTGAATCTATTTTGTTATTGAGTTTACAAGAACATTTTCAAGCCTTTTACATCTTCAATGGGTATATAGTTTTTGCACATGTACCTCTTAATAAAAAAAATTATGGTTTTCAAACTTGTCTAAGATATTGTCTAAATTTAGTTTGTGTATAAATCTTTTTTTACAGTAATAAAGTTCTCTGATGTGCAACAGGTTGTCAAGGAAATGAGACAATTAAATTGATTTTTTCACATATACCATCATCTTCTTATTGTTTAGTTATGATTTGTATATAATGATGTATGTAGGTTTAAAAAAGGAAATCAATATTTCACAAAGATAAGAAGCACATATACATACAGGTACATTGTATAAAGTTTTAAAATCAAACTCTAAAATCAAATAGATGAAAACACAACTGTTTTTTGTTTTATGACAATTTTTAAGTCTGTTGATGATATGCAGTTAAACCTGTCCAAGCAATCACCTCTATTAAAAAGGTCACCTTTGTCCTGTCTCGTCATAGAAAATTGCATATGAATTGAACGTCTTTTAAGAGGTCACCTGTTTTAAATTACCTTTTTTTTCCTTTGGACCAAAGATGACCTCTTAATACAGGTTTGACTCAATTTATTGAGAAATTACATAGGACATTTTTATTATTGATCTTAAATCATTTTTTTTTAATTTAATTTACAAGACAAAAAAATATACACTTACAAAAAAAATGAAAAAAATAATAAAATAAAAAATTGGATCAACCACATGTTCACAAATTAAATAGAAAGTTTTAACATATCTCTTCTTTTCCACAATTAAGTTTTTATACACTTTAAAATGTCAGAATTTTATCATATTGCTATTTCCTTTTACCCTCATTAACATCCTAATCTTGATGATGTTTGCCTGTTTATAACAAGTTTTCTAGATATTATCTAATATCTAAACTTTCTTTAAGGTCAAAATCCTGTTTAATATCATAAAATATCTAAGAAGTACATGTCCAGAAATAAAATTTACATATATTAATAGATTTATACCCTTTTACCTGTGCGACAGGTGAAATTAAGATGTGTAGCTTTCATGTTTACAGGTAAATAAATATTATAGGTAATTAAAATTCCCTCAGGTCAGGTGTACACCAATAAATGTTCTTGATAAATAATCTAGGAAGTGCATCATCGTTAAATAAACAAACAACATTTTCACAATTTTATGGATTTATTCAGATTACATTATTTTCTGCTTTTCAAAATCCCAACACTGTGATATTCACTTTAATTTTTGGAGGGAAAGGGGGGAGTAATTGGTTGACTGTATGCATTGCAACATGAACATATAAACATGCATTGCACTTCAAAATTACTTTCAAATCAGCCAGTAACAAATTTAAAGTCCACATTGAAAAGATTTTTTTCAATCACAGGCTGGTTTTTTTTTTTTTAAACAAACATAACTTATTCAAAATCATTGAACATCATAAATCTAATCCTTAATTTAATGTCTTTAAATGACAATGATAGTTGTATATAAGATTAGCTAGTGTATTTCTAGATATGATAACGTAACCCTCAGTCCTCGCTGGAGCAAAAGCGGACTGAGGGTTGTTATCGTATCTAGTGTATTCTGATTTGAATTAATTCAACTATTAGTCATCTGTAACCATGTATATAGTGTGCCCTAATATACAAAATGTATATCACTCTTTTTAATCTGCCATCCTCACTTATTACCATCAAATTTTAAATTTCAATTTCCAAAAAAATCATGTAGTTTATATATATACATTTTGTATATATATACGTCTGAAAATTAAACCAAACAGTGTTAGAATTAGATTTTAGAGCTGTTCAATTTTTGTTCTTCCCTCGACGGGATTTGAACCCACACCATTGTTACACTGCAGCACCATTCGCTTAGCCTTACGTCCAGCGCCCTAGACCACTCGACTACATCCACTCCCTTAAAAAGGAGCTTCAATAATCGTAGTGTTACCTTTTCTCGTATGGCAAATCTAGGGATACACGTGAGACATGTGTATAAGCGTGTGTAGATGGTACATATATACTTAATATTATAATTTGACAGCAATCTAACTCAGCAATTATTAATATATTGTATAGGATAATGAAGAATTCATTATACAGTCACAGGAAATAAAGTATATTATACAAACATCTAGAAGTATATATATATATATATTTCTCCCTCTAAAACTGTATATATTGTCATGGTTACTTATTGCCAAAATATAGTTTGATCCAAAAGGTGTGAGGATATAATGAGTGTGTATACGTACTGTAATTAATGTACAATGTATGAGCAGTACCAAGAAAACTGTATGACAACTAAACATTTTTGTAGGTCTAAACTTGTTAAAAAATTTTACATTTTAAACTCCAAACAAACAATAAAATATTAGGAAAATAGAAACCACACGTTTACATACAATGTGTATTAACAATACCAGTGGCAGCGGTTAATGAATTTTAAAATCCACCTGTGATGTAAATCTATTGTCAAAACTCTCCAATATTTTTAAGGAATGGAGAGTTATTGTTCTCTTTGTACTTTAGATACTATACACAGACTTTTTTTGTTACAAGATTAATAATTAATAAAATTAATACATGGCCGTAGCGCAATGGAGGCAAATGCCTCACTTTTGAAACGGCAAGTGTAACCTTTGAAAGCAAATAAAAAAAGAATATCTTCAAAATTTTTCTAAATTCACCCCCTTTGCCTCACTTTATTCAAACCCGGCCTACGGCCGTGTAATAAAGTACAATGGGTGGATTTTAAGTTGGAGAATGTCCTCGTATCTCTCCATTCCTTAAAAACAATGGAATGGAGAGATACTCTGACATTCTCCTATACTTAAAAAGAATAGCGATCAGTGGGTGGGTAATAACAACCGTCAACTGTCATACAATTTGTATTATCATAAGACGAGTGCATCATGTAGAAATGTGATATATTCACCATTTTATATTTGTGATTTCTAGAAATGGACACAAATTGTTACTGGTAATTGAAACCACTATGACATCACCATGGATACATGAAAAGTTTACATTGATATCTGAGGACATTAAAATACAATTTCTCCATTAACAATTGGGTATTATGATTTCTTAATAGATATTTTCAGTTCTTCAGATTCTTCTGTTATATTCTATTAAAAGAATTTTGATTATATACATGTACATTGTAATGGCTATCATAAAGTAGAACTTACTGAGGATAGCCACACCTTTTTATAACTATTCAGTTACGAGGTATTTAAAGATTAGTCACCAAAATAAACATGGTTTAAATTATTGAAATCTCCTAACTTCTCTTGGTTGTCTCCCCAAGTCTCCCTCTCAGAAATATTTGAAAGAGTTGTCCACCCAATTAAGGATTGATCGCAATTTTTGTTCGGTTCATGAAGAAATAACCTCAATCAGGTTGTACACACCGTGTAACCTGTGTAGCGGTTTACGGAAGGGTGTGTACAACCTGATTGAGGTTATTTCAAATGAACTGAACAAATAATTTCGATCAATCCTTATAAATTAATTCAAACTTTTTTTGTTATGATATTGAAAAATATATCTATTTTTTCAAAATAAGGCAAATAATCGGAAATAAATTCAAATAACCCCAAAGATGCCTCATTTAAAGAAAATCACCTGATGACAACGACGTCTATATTTAGATTCCGTTCATTGACAAATAACCTCAACTTTTTAAACCAATCAAAACACGTATAAAATGACATGCGACTCTAAAATTAATTTATTTTGAATTAGACAGAGCCCAGTTTCTTGATTAGAAAGTAAAAAAAAAAACATATTGTATTCCTGCTTCCTGTTATATTAAATATACTCATCCATGATGTTTATATATGTATACTGACCTAACAAGAAGTTGATCAGCTAATAAAAAAAAATAGCACAGGAAGCATAGGTCCATTGGGACACAATTTTATTTGAAGGGTCGTAAATAAATTTTGTAATGCTGAAAAATGATTTTTGTACACCAGAAGTTAGAAGTAAACATACTAATACTAGGAGAGTTTGTAGACAAGCCCTTTCAAGAAAATTTTAAAGATATCATAAGATGTATTTATAAATATTGCTATTTCAGACCATAAGTGTCCGGGATAATCTTCCACTTCTAATGAAATGCAAATTCAGGTTGGTTGGTTTGTAGACGTAGTGTTTAACATCACTGATTTTCAACAATATTTTAGTTATATCATGGTGGTAATTTCTATTGGTGGAAGAAACTGGAGTACCCAGGGAAAACCACCGATCTGTCACAAGTCATTGACAACAAATTCAGTTTCGCTACTTTTTATATTTGACTCTTATAGTACAGGTACATCTTCATTAAAGAAACAATTTTTTTCGCTAAATTCCCTGGTATGGCAATGAAATTTGCTCATTTTAAAATACAATACAATAAAATATTTCTTCATTGCCTATTAAACACAAAATAATTACAGTAATTTCATACATTGTCGTTATTGATTGCATATTGATTACAATCATAATATATATATATTACACAAAAAACAATTACTGGTACATGTATCATCATATGAAAAAAAATATAATAAATGTTTGTTCAACACATACAAAAGGGGTAAAACAATGTTGAATATGACTAAATGCATATAAATGAGACACAGCACTAAATCATCAGTAAATGGATATTTTCATTTAAAGTATAAAATATTTAAAAGCCTTGGTTATTATTTAAATTAATAAACATTTGTAAAAATTTTAAATTTTGCAAAAATTATGTCTTAACTTGTTAGTGGCAAGGTATAATTTTATTTTTCTTGATAAACAGGTTCTTTTTTAATGGATGAAATTAATTAATGATTAATTTATGACATAATTAAGTGAATTAGTCATTTACATAAAACATGATTGGCGACAATTATATAATTATCTTTATGTTGATAATTATTCTCTATTGTCTATTAAATACAGTAAACACAAATAAAATTCCTTTAAATCAATAACTTCATATACCAGAAATTCCCAAATTCTTCCTACAACTTTTGCTAAAAATTCACGGAAATTCATCATAGCCAATGATTTATAGACACAGGGTACGTCAATTTGGTCACTAAGAACCACGGATCAACTTGAAAGAATAACACTCGGAACGCTGGCTTTGGCCACTAGGAACAAAGTATCATTTTCCAATACGATATGATATATGTCAAACCAAAGACTGTAAAAATTGGTATTTTTGCTTCTCCAACCACAGGGGCTTGTTACGATTTTTTCCCCCTACGAGTACTCTAAAATGTCAAATTATCATACAACACTTTTTCAAAATAGTTTTGTATTGGTGTCTTGACCTCATTTTTTAAGAGTACTCAGGGGAAAAAATCGCAACAAGCCCTTGTGCTCCAACAAACACGTAGCATTAGGGAGAAAGAACAAAGTCAGATATCTGTATTTCCATTTAATTTTATATATAACATGGGGCCGATTTTGTTTTGGGCCGATTTGACCTGCTACCTACAAGATTACGGTTTACATGCCTACAGTACAGAGTTATATCTTACCTGTAAAATTAATAAAAAGCTCCATGTCCACATTTTAACTTTGATGAATGTCAATCTCTCTGTTTGACTGGTTTAATGAGTTCAATTGAAGATTGTTTCCTAACAGTAATATCCAACCGTTCAATGTCTTTTAATTTTTATCTGTTTATTAAATTCAACAAACGACATAGATTTCTATTTGAATGCTGTCGTTTTATTTAGTGAAATAATAATAATATCTACAAATAAATTAAACTTTTGCCAACATCTTAACCAGCTGATATAATCATATTTCTGTTCAATATGCCTTTTTGATATGAACAATTCGTATCCACCTCTTCTTGTTGACATCTGACCTCACCCACCTGTTTACCGGAAGTCACTAAAATGTAATTTCCGGTTACGGTAAATCAGTTTTTTCCTGAAATAGCTATCCGAATTTCAAACGTATTTCATGCATAATGATAAATGAATATCATTAAATACAACATAGTCATATAATTTGATCTATCCGTAATGCAAAAAAAATGTAACATTGATAAATGGTAAAAACTTTGGGAAAAACAGCCAAAGAAAGATAACTCAAATTAAAATCTAAATAAAACGGCTATGGGGCCCTTCAGAGATTCACAGGTTCCTTCTTAGTTCTCCGGGACCCGGACCGATGTACCGACTGAACCCCCTCTCATAGAGCCTGTTTGCAAACACTAAAGAAGGAGCCGTCGTGGTCGTGATCGTGTGGTAGTTTGATTTATAACTACCTATACAATTAGTGCCCATCACCACAATCGTGAATTCGAATCCTGTTCAGGAGATTTGTACTCGATACAGCATCAAGTGATAAAGTTTGACAGTGACTTGGGACAGGTCGATGGTTTTCACCGGGTACACCGGTCTCCTTCACCAATAAAACTAACCACCAGGAAATAACTGAATGGACACTTAAATCAAATATGAAAACTTACGTATAAATCTAGCAACAAGAAAAGCAAACCAGTATAGTTGGAAAATTATACATAATACAGTTAAAAGGAGTTTATGGCATAATGTTGTATCGAGTTCACCTTTTCCACTGTACAGTCATACAACAAAATTGGGTAAAAATCATATCGGCGTTGACAAAAGTACATGAACTCCCGTGGGAAAAAAATGATATTAATGAGATCACGGAAGAACATATATTTTTAAGGATTTATGAGGAGAATAGCAAAGAATCATCTGTTTTAAATAAAACAATTAATATGTATAAATTCTCATTGTGGAAGTCGCATCAGCAAAATGTGCATAAACATCAAAAACTTTATTTTTAAATTATAATGTTAATCGAGCTTACCCCTCGTAAGTCAATAGAGACTAGTAATTTTGTCAATGAACTGAATTAAGTCGTTGAATTGATTAAATAAGTATAAACGTACTTACATTTACAGCATCTTCATTATGCTCATTTATTTGTCCCTGTACAAGTGAGTTTGTAAACAAGCAGGGACGCTAAGTGAGCTACCCTGGGCTGCATAGGTTATTGCTAAGCAGGAGTTTGTTCATTAAACTGTATGTATTATAAAAAAAAAACGCTATTTAAAAACTTATTCTTGATGTGGGAGGGTGGTATGCAAAGTAGAAAAGTAAACACATTAAGCCCACAATGAAAGGAACGAAGTTTATCCACTGGCGCTTGTTAGATTACAAATTGAGAGGGGGTGATATCAGGGTGCTCTCCGACAAGACAGACTTTGCCTCCGTTGCACATCTGGTGAGATAGATGATGAGAAACATTTTCTAATATCATGTTCTACATGTCCTGAAATAAGAACAGAAATGTTCAGCAGGATCAATAATATCTGTCAAAACTTTCATGTCCTCAATCCATAACAGAAATTATATTGGCTTCTTAATAATGAAAATGAGGAAATTCTAACCAGTATTTGTAATTTGATAAAACAAAGCACAATATAATTAAATAATTGCTCTTTTACACTGTGCACGGGCTGGCATGTTTCGGAAAGGAGAAAAATAATATAAATTGATAATATTTCTAAATAAATAGAATAAATTTAAAGAAAAAACACATATTACTGGGCTTGATCTGAATTTCTTCTTAATTCATTTTAACATGTCTTTGCACTGTCGCTTGGTGCACTCTGTAATTGAGCAATAACATGATGACATATTTCCTCCAATTAGTTCTCCTGCTCTAAACACGAGGTGACACATCCGAATGAATAACAATAATAATAATAGATATAATAATTAACTAATCTTTTTTTTTAATTTTTATATAGTATATAAGAAGTATTTAATATTATATATAATTATTTACTGTATAATTGTGAGAAAATGCAATTAATAGACGGGGTGTGTCAGAAGCACTGTCCCTTGGTGTTTTTAGCAGGTTTACTGCTTGTTAAGGAACATGCAACATATGTAAAGTTTCACACTGGATGTGAGATATAGGGGACAAACCAGAACATGATCCACTAAATAATAATAATTATATTTATATTTTTAGAAATATAAAAACCCCAAACTATGTCCTTTTTCTTTTGTGTGTATGTCTCATTTATCAATCATGAATGTTTGTATTGTTAATGATGCCTCATGTGGGGCCTATGATTAGGCAATAAAATGTATTCTATTCTATTCTCTGTAGAGTCAAAAGTATGCTCGCTGGACAATGGCAACCCCCTAAAAAATCATGTGTCATGTGATTTTTTAGGGGGTTGTCATTGTTCAGCGAGCATATTTTTGACTCTACACAAGCGCCTGTGGTTTATCCAACACTTCTAAAGAATGGATACACTCCCCAAAAATGGTTTACTCCGCTGTGTTCGTATTACAAACACTAATAACAAGATTAAGGCTCTTGTTATGATAAAAGAAACTTGTCTGATATAGAACATGTGCTCGAAGCACATATAATGTGGAAATTGAAATGTTTGTGTAATTTAGGTGGCTAGTACATGGTAGGTATAAAGTGTACATTTTTCATTAAGAATATTCATCAAAATGATGTGATGCCATAACATAATTGGGTTTGATAGTTGGTTTACTAAAATGATGTGATGCCATAATATAATTGGGTTTGATAGTTGGTTTACTAAAATGATGTGATGCCATAATATAATTGGGTTTGATAGTTGGTTTACTAAAATGAAAAACAAAAACAGAATACCCGACTATCAGAACAGTTCCAAACTTCAATAGAAATCGCAGAAATAGGCACAATTGATATCTCCAATACACAAAATCATGATCGCACACTTTCCTGGCTTGATACAGGAACTTCAATAAAAAGTGGCAGGGTTAAACTAGTTTTATGAGCATCAAAAATTGAGAACGAAAAATGATTTGTTCAAACGAACTTTGTTAAGGGTTATGGTTTTGGTGCTGTACGCCACTTCAACAATATTTCAGTTGTATCGTGGCGATCAGTTTTATTGGTGGGGTGGGGTGGGGGGAGGGGGGACCGGAGTGTCAAGAGAATGCCTCAGACCTGCCGCAAGTGACGGACAAACTTTATCATGACATAATGTTGTATCAGTAAAACTCGCTGAATTTGTTAAGGTAAAAATGTAGATGGGGAATGGGGAATGGGTCGCATGTCGTTAATAAATATGGTGTAAGTCCTTAGTTCAAGAGTGTTGATTTTGGAAAATCTGCACTAGAGTGTATTTCGATGTAAGAAAAACTGCTTTTTGCTGTTTTATAACTCAATCAAAATTGAAATACCTTATGAAGATACTCATTGATAAATGCCTTTTTCGTTACAAGAAAAGTTTGAAGACGCCAAAGGGGTAATCAGAAGTCAATGCAAAGGCCAAATGATTGGTTTGCCTAGTTTATGGTGTTTAACGCCACTTTCAACAATATTTCAGCTATATTGTGGCGGTCAGTTTTATTGGTGGAGGAAACCGGAGATAACCACCGACCTGTCGCAAGTCACTGAGAAAATGTATCGCATAATATACATACATCTCGCCATGAACAGGGTTCGAACTCACAACTTTAGTGGTGATAGGCACTGATTGCACAGAGGTCAAAACTGGAAGAAAGACAAAATGACAAACAATGATCTACTAAACACTGCACAGAAAAACTAAATATCAAACGACACATACAGCACGACCACCAATCTCTCTAACTCATATTCAAATGATATGCTAACGGTAAAGTTATCGGGATTTCCGGATATGCATTGGCGGGATTTTTTCACGTCTACAAGGAGGTAAGTTGCACATTATTATCTTGTATTCAAGCGCTTTTTACAAAAAGGGCCATGTAATTCGCCGCGCAATTTAAACATTCCTAATGCCAGAGTAAGCCGTTTCGTTGACTGATGTGCCGTAATGAGCTAGAATCTTTCTCCTGCGTGTTTTGTCAATCAAAAGAGTTCGATCGTGTAACTGATTGACTGAAGCACAGTCTACAGTGTAATTTGCAGCATTGACTATTGATTGTTGTATGTCAATCGAAAATTCAAATGATATGAATTATCGGGATCAGAAATGAGTTAGCGGTACCAGATATGAGTTAGATAGTATTCATAATATGAAAATCTCAATGACTGGTGTGCTTACAGTACTTTTCCATTGTGTATTGCACACATGCATGCGTTGCATGGTAAAACTTGAAATGTGTCGTGAAACAAATCAATAGCGATGTTTGTATCTCACATTTTAAATAAAACGAAAGTTTTGAAAAGTAAATATAAGTCGTAAATCAAAATCAATTTTCTAAAAATTAGATTGATAAAAAAGCAGTTGAAGGAACTTAATATTCATTATTTGTTTGGCAGCAATATAGTATTTCAAACCCAAACATGTTTAAGAACCAAATACAAATTTAATTTCAGATCTCAGTATGGGGCTGCCAGTTTTCAAAGGCAAACGAAAGAAGGGGATTTTCATGTCGAAACTGAAACCAAAATCTTACAAGAGAAAACGTACCAGTACAGGTCGGTCTCCACATAAATGACCAGCAACAAAGAGAATGTTACTTTCGCAAAGGTCATCAACACCTTTTAAAAGTCCAAGTGTTAAAGTTCCGCGTATGATATGGCCTGGTATTGACACCATACTTGAAAATGTGCATTTCCCATTAAACAGCATAAAAAAATCACGCAGGAAAAAGTTGCATTTTGAAGACGATGACAATGGTGGCGATCAAGACAAAAAAATAAGAGACATTGAGGATAGTTTCGCCGAACTCAATATAAGTGAAATCGAAAATGACAATGACATGGAATCAAGTATTGACGAAGAATACAAATATATTATTCAAATTGTACCATCCATCTTAAGAAACCTAGCTGCAGAAAATCAAGACAATACACTAAGGAACTTTATCAAATTAAAGAAACAAAATAAACTGACACGAAAGATGAAAAAATATCATTAATCCGGCCCTACAGTTCTCAACGAGAAATTTATGATAAAAATTTGAAGGGAAATTACTGATTTTTTTTTATGTCCAAAAAATACAAATCTGATTTTTGTTTCCTGTGAAAAAATATATCGCTGTGGGGGAAATGATAGTTTTCTGTGTAGCGTTTTGTAGATCAGTGATTGTCCTTTTTCTTTTGGCAATTGTATTGCCTGTCCTTGCGCTTGGGGATCTTAAAACTCTTCTTGCATTGTTTTTGAAGCAAAAGCGAGTACGCAAATTTACATAGTTAGAGTTAGACCCTATACAGTGTGAAAAAAATACGTGTACAATTTTCAATCGGGTTCAATTTAGTCTGAAAACTCGTGTGCAATTATGTCATTAGACAACAAGTGAAGCAAAAAAAAACTCGTGTGCAATTTTACGTCATTAGACACCAAATGAAGTAAAAAAAAACCACGTACATGCAATTTTACATTGCCATTGCAGGCATTGCCATTGGGCCCTATACTATAGGCTATGATTGTTACCGGTCACTGTGAAATAAACTAGAAAAAAAGGTATTGGAAATATCAAATTAAAATCTATTATGTTCACTTCCGTCCTCTCTATAGGCCGTGCCTACCGTCATATTACGCAACGTGGTTTTGGTGTGTGTTTACATGTATGTCTCAAATCATTTCAATCATTGTATTAAATTGTTTGCCCCTTGTGGGCCCTTAATTGGCAATAAAAAATTCTTATTCTTATTCTTATTCTTATTCAGTTCATTTCAAATATTTTATTGATAAATCAATAGGATTGGATAACAGGCTATGCCTATACAAACCTCTCCAACAACAAGATGGAACAATTAGAACACAACGATTTACATAAGACATAGAGCAATCTACCCATCATGTATACATGCAATATATTCAATTAAAATGTCGACGCTCTGTTAATGCGAGAGGACCTTTTCCAAATTTTTACAACATCTCGACAAAATGCACAGGTACAAAATATGTAATGCTCAACGTGGAGTTGTGTAAACAAAAATGCATGAAATATTATTTCATTTGAGAAAAATGTAATCTGTTTCAAGAAAATAAAGGATTTTTACATGAGCATTTCCATATTTTTTCTTCTTGATGCAAGCTTCACTTCTGCAGAAAAGGCGAGATGATCTTTGTTGTCTCTACGTAGCGCCGGGAAGATAAAATATAGCCCGTTTACGGAATCTACGCGTTGAAAAACGACGTTCGAAAAAGAGACCGATTAATAAATAATAATTTGTTTTGATTTTTTTTGTTTGATTTGGTGTTTTAACGCCACTTTCAACAATATTTCAGCTATGTCATGGCGACCACTTTTAGTGGTGGAGGAAGCCGGAGTATTCGGAGAGAACCACCGACCATGTGCAAGCAACTGGTAAACTTTTTCACTTTCGCCAGCGCATGCGAGTCGAGTGCACCTTTTTTTGTAATTTACAAAGCCGGGCTTGAACACACGCCGTATTGGTGATAGGCTTGTATGAGTTGTTAGATCCAACGACCTAACTCATTGAGCCACCCGACCCCCTAAATAAATAATTATTATCGGCAATCTGTTTAACTAAATTCAAATATGATCAGTAAACAAAGCGGTATATTTGTATGAAAGCTTATACATGTACTTGTATCGTGTATCTTGAATATCATGTTTGAACAAGCAAAATACTGGAAAAAAAAGCAAATTATGTTACTTCATCAATATTTTTATATTCCGTGACCTACATTTGCTTATCGTATGTATATGCAAAATCTATATATATTTTTTTAACTTGGGATGACCCTAAATTTAAACTAAAATACATAGTTAAATGAACTAAACTGCAAGACGATAAAATGAGAATTATGAGTGAAAATTCATAGACGGAAAAGAATTTGTGTTTTTGTGATAGCCTGTATTTTAGTCATTTTATGAAATTGTCAGTTTTTATTTTCTATTCTTTTTCAGTATTAATCATTGGTAATAATTTAATAAAAAGGAATTATTTAATTACTTTCTATTCTTACAAATTAATTACAAAGTGTAATTAAGTATATTGATATTATTTTGATTAATTGATTTTACAGTAGATCTGTTTGACGGACATGACATAATCACGGACTCCATATTTTCTATCTATGGTTCGTTGAACCGCACTTTAACTTTATCTTCATTGGTCACTTCTATTTTGGCGGTAAAATTCTTTTGTCTATTGTCTTTAATTTTGTATGACACCATATTGCTTTTGATGCACCTCTAAACAACAGAAATATAGAGCTGTGGTTGAGAAATTGAGAAATCTAAGGTCAGTTACTTTCTTTTCTAAAATTTAATATGATACTAAATGTCCTTATTCATAATTTTATCCTGTATGGATGGATTATAGCATGACATTGTATGAGTTTGAGCAAGGACGTATCATACGTCCTTGGTTTGAGTACGAGTTATCCGAATGATAGTTGAAAGTGTAAAATAAATGATAAACTTGACTACAGATTAAACCATTTAAATTTTGTAAATAATGCTTATATTTCCTAGTTGATAATTTAATTATAATTAACTAAGACTAAGAATCTTTAATTTAATTTAATTATAATTAACAAATGGACCGGTAATTAAATTTATTATCCTAACAAGTTTGATTAATTTACTGCTAAGAATGTCAGAGGAGTGTGAACATTTAAGATAATAAATATATTACACATTTATAAAAAAAACAAAAAACAAAACCAGTTGCGTGTGCATTTTGTTTATTAAAATGTCATGTATATATTTAAAGAGAGTAAAATAAATCTTTTATTATACAGGTACAAATATAATGAGTTCACCTATGGAGATCTACCGACTACATAGAAATCCTTTGCACCTCACGTGAGGTAATTAAGAATCAGTGTATTTTATTTTAGAGTTGTCTTTCTTTTCATTGACATTGTACTTGTATTGATTATTAATTTTGTCTAAGAAATAAATAATAGAACCCTACAGAAAATTATTATTATTATTATTGGAGGAGCGTAATAATACTACATAATCAGTCGGAAAGCAAACCCATGATTTGACCGTTACAGCTAGTGATTCTAAAACCACGCAGTCAGGGGGCGATAACAGTAAAAAAATTCCCGCTAGGTGCCGCTTTACAAGTCCCGCAAAATTTTCCGTTCGCTCTGTTGTAGGATAAACGTGAAATAAAGTATTAAATAGACAAAAATGAGACCGAAACGTGATGTCTATAAAATATTTATATATTTTTTGCAATGACTGGCTATATCAGACAAGCGACCGAGGTTTATATTAGTCAAAAACGTGTTTCGAATCGTGCATTCTAGAATGTGTAAAAACACGAGGTTCGGTTTGTTTACATTTTTCGGCCAATGAAAAAGCTGACACAATTCTATATTAGAACATGAAATTGATGATGCAGGAGTGATATAGCATCATCAACCAATAGAAAATGCTCCCTCAACTGGAAATTCCGTCACCCTGAACGGAAATCATATCTGAAAGAAAATTCGACGAGGCATGTTTTTTTTTAATTTTCGCCTTGTTTTAGTGTAAAATTTGCCCATTTCTCCCCCAAAACGCCCATGGAGTGTGTATATGTCTGCCTTTTATAAGATTTATTAATATGTTTATATTTTAACCGAAAGTTTACAAGAAAACTGCATTGTTTACATCAGATTACGACCTCCCCCCCCCCCCCTTTCCCCATCTCGTCAATACACTTTGTTTAAACTCCTTTCCTGTTTGCTGTCAGTTAATCTTGTACATATCTAATGTGGCGATTATTTCAAAGGCAATTAGTTTATCAAATATATTTAGGTATGCTGACTTTTTAAAAAAATGTTTAAAGAATAAAACAAAATTTGAAAGGCAAAATAAATAAAAAGCATTTATTTAAAGAGAAAATGAATAACATAATATACTACAATGGTGGAAATGTGTAAAAAGATCAAGATGAAATTACATTAGAAATTTTTGTTGTTGACCCAAAATAATATTGCGGTATTCTCTATTTTTGAACAAATGAAACAATGATATAAGATGATTACCTGCTACACACAAAAACCCCCGACACATTAAGATACACACAAACAACCCCAGACACATTAAGATACACACAAACAACCCCAGACACATTAAGATACACACAAACAACCCCAGACACATTAAGATACACTGAAAAAATCCTAGACACATTTTAAGATACATTGAAAAAAAACCTTTTCCTATGTAAACATTGCGACTTTTTTCCTAACCAAATTGGGGGCTGTCGTGGCCTTGATATTATGGTAGTTGGATTTACAACTACATATGCAATCTGTGCCTATCACCACCGATATGAGTTCGAATCCGACCCAGGGAAAGGTGTGAAACATTATTTAATAAAGGTTGTCATGATCAGTGACTTGCTGCAGATCAGTGGTTTTTTCCGGGGATTCTGGTTGCATTAACCAATAAAACTGACAGCCACAATATAACTGAAATATTGTTGAAAGTGGAATTAAAACAATAAAACAAATCAACCAACCTCACTAAAAAAATTTTTGTTCCTGTGATTTTGTAGAGAACTAGAGATACCAGGACAATTTCCATCAATGTTGAAACTTATATATTTCTTGTTTATCAATTAGAACTCGCAAAAACAGAAATTTTAAGCCCTCATTTGTTGCAAAGTTATGGCCGTTTCAAATTCCAGACCTCCCCCCCCCCCCTTTTTTTTTAGGTCACCTTGCCAAAGTCAATGTGAGCTTTTGCCATCACTTGGCGTCCGTCAGCTTTTCACATTTTAATCTTCTCCTCTGAAACCTCTCAGCCAAATGAACTGAAACTTGGTATAAAGATTGGTCATTTCATCCCGATCCGTTAACAAACATGGCTGCCACTATACATGTATAGTGTTACCCATGTCCGTCATTAGGTAATTCCGAAATAAAACGGATCAAGTGTACGTTTCGTTCCTGTCAAATTATTTTTGGTCGAGTTATGGCCCTTGCGCCGTCAGTGGACATACAGGGTAGTTTTAACATAGGACCCAATGGGGAAATTGTTTACAAGTTTTCTCCTCTGAAACCAGTCGGCCAATTTAAAGCAAACATGGCATGGATGGTCCTTGGGTAGTATACTTTCAAAATTGTGTCCGATGACCACGACCTCCATCCAAGATGGCTGCCATGAGCAGACATATTTTTAACATAGAACCTTATGGAATTTGAATAGTAACTTAGATGTACAAATGTACAAAAAATGTATTCGGCATGCAGACATTCTTAAGAGGACTTATTTATGTCAGGTGAGCGATATAGGCTCACCTGAGCCTCTAGTTCTTAAAAAATACTGCCATTTTCTATGCTTTATTTACACTGCAGAATGTAGGATTTTGTGTCAACATTTTCAAAGACCTCCCCCTAACAAGGCTCACAGCTTTACGCTGTGCCCACGGGCTAGTCAGAATTCTGGAGGACTAGTCCAAATATTTTCTTAATAGCCCAAAGGACTACTATCTCAAATATTTAATTTCTAACCCTGACTTATTTTACAGGATGCAAAAATTGTAGAGTCCATCTTGGTCTGTAACCTCTTACATTTTAATCTTCTCCTCTGAAACCGAACATGGTATGAATGTTCATTGAATGGTTTCCTACAAAGCTTGTGTTGTTGATTAAAGGTACACAAGAGCTTCAAAGGTTTCAAAAATTGTCCATATTATATATAGGTTTTAATTGTTGATTGTTCGTTTGTTTTATAAAAAAAGGTGGGGGGGGGAATTGTGGTGTTTAATGCCACTTTTAACAATATTTCAGTTATATCAATCATGGCGGTCTGTTTTATTGAAGGAGTAAACCGAGAAAACCACCATCCTGCTGCAAATTTCTGTCAATCTTTATCCCATAATGTTGTATTGGGCAAAAAATGTTTTTTATTTGCTGATATTTACAAAAGTACAACTGCATATAAATATTAATAACATACCCCCGCTGGAACCCCAGGGTATAGAAATAGGACCTAGTTTCTCCACTGAGGGGTACAACACCCTAAAAGAGAATCGTCTAGGTGTGTGACAACTCTGATGAAGAATATAAAGGTCGTGCGAGGTATTGCTCTCACTTGGCATCCGTTGTCTGTAAATTTTTACAGTTTAATCTTCTCCTCAGTAACCACTGTTCAAATTTCCAAAAATTTGTCTACTCTAAAACTGCTTGGCCAAATGAACAGACACTGGGAGGAAGCATCTATGGAAGGTCCGTTATGAAGATTTCTTTATTTGTTTCGATCAAATGAATTAACAAACATGACTGCCACCACCAATTCTATTTCTGATTGGTCAATTTTCAAAATTTTTGAAAATGACAATTTTGGTCATTTTCATTACCGGAAAAGAAAATGGCGGAAATTACTGGCATCTCTATTCTAGGCTTAAGATCTTATTTTGATTTTCCATGTGCTTTCTTCCAGCTCGCATTTGTCAATAAGTAAGGTTATTGGTGACGGCGATTTCCAAATATGGGCATTGAAGTGGTGATGCTTAGCAAGACCGACAAGCTTAATGAATCGTATCACAATCGATGTATTCAAAAGTTTGAACTGATATTTGGTAGAAAGCATGTATGGAAGGTCCTCTGTAAAGATTGCTCATTTCGTCCCGATTCGTTAACAAAGATGGCCACCACAGGCAATTCTTCTTTCTGATTGGTCGATTTCTAAAAATCTTCTCCTCTGAAAGCACTTAACCAAGTGAAGCGAATCTTGGTAGAAAGCATCTATGGAAGGTCCTCTATAAAGATTGCTCATTTCATCCCGATCCGTTAACAAACATGGCCCACACTGTGTGGCGCCACAGGTGACTCTTGTTTCTGAGTGCCTGATTTTTTTTAAATTCTTCACCTCTGAAACCGCTTGGCCAAATAAACCGAAACTATGGGTAATCTTCTATAAAAAGTGCTCATTTTGTCCCGATCCATTAACAAACGTGGCTGCCACAGGCAATTCTTAGGTACCGAAACTTGGTAGGAAACATCTATGGAAAGTCCTCTGTTGTGATTGCTCATTTCATTCCAATCCGTTTACAAAAATGGCCGCCACAGGCAATTCTTGTTTCTGAATGGCCTATTTTTGAAAATCTTCTCTGAAACCACTTGGCCAAATGTACCGAAATGTTGTAGGATGCATCTATGGGGAGTCCTCTATAAAGATTGCTCATTTTGTCCTGATCCATTAACAAACATGGCCACCACAGGCAATTCTTGTTTCTGATTGGTCAATTTCTAAAAATCTTCTCTTCTGAAACTGCTTGGCCAAATGATCTGAAACGTGGTAGGAAGCATCTGTGGAAGGTCCTCAAAAAAGATTGCTCAATCCATCCCGATCCGTTAGCAAACATGGCCACCACAGGCGATTCTTGTTTCTTATTGGCTGATTTTTTAGATTCTTCCCCTCTGAAACCATTTGGACAAATGTACCGAAAATTGGTAGGAAGCATCTATGGAAAGTCCGCTGTTGCGATTGCTCATTTCGTTCCGATCCCTTAACAAACATGGCCACCGCAGGCAATTCTTGTTTTAGAGTGGTTGATTTCTAAAAATCTTCTTCCCTGAAACTGCTTTGCCAAAATGAACCGAAATTTCGTGTGAAGCACCTATGGAAGGTTCTGTATTAAGTTTCCTCAAAGCAGAATGAAAGGTGAGCGACACAGGCTCAGACCACTGAGTCTCTAGTTGAGAGTACTAGTTGTGAAAAGAAAAGGGCCACATAAAAAGCAAATAACCATTTGTAAGCATGAGATTAGTAAGACAAGCTTATATGGCCTTATTACATTTTAGCCAAAGATGTATGGAAAATTCCCACAATTGTTTGTATCCTACATGTACATTTTTGTTGTTCCATTAAAGTTTGTTTCTAGCCATGTTCCTTGTAAGCTTTACTTTTAGCACAAGTTTTGCCTTGTTCCAGTTACTTTGTAAGACTTGTTTAGGTCATGGTTCCTTGTAAAAGTTGTCGAGCATGTCCATTACTTTTCCACAATGTAAGACTTTGTTTAAATATTGTTCTTTTTTTTTGCAGGAGCTCTTGATCAATCACAGTGAATCCAATATATCTGAATCAGTAACAAGTTAGATTTGACCAGTACAGTTGCTTGTAAGTTCACTTCATTTTTATAGATATCACTTGTTTAAGTGGTTCACCAAATGAACAACCACACACACCAACCTCTCTCTCACCTCTAATTCCTTTCTTCATTATCTGTTCTTCAATTTACACATGTTAATGTAATAAATAGTCATATGCATGCATGCTCTATCAAATAATGTTGTAACTTATTGTATGTAGGAGAAGACTTCATAAGTTTGTTTAACTTGTGTCTTATCCTTTTTGCATATTTGAGCAAATAAAATATGTTTAAACTAAAATTAGAAATTAAAGATTAAAAAAAAAATCCATTGGGACTTTTCTTAATCCCAAATAGAATGTTGTCCTTTGGACTGGTCTTTGTTATGGCTGTCCAAAGTGTTGCTCTTCTACTACTAGGATATTTTCCAATTTCATATTTTTGAGGAAACAAATTGGGGGAGTTGTGGTGTTTAACGTCACTTTTAACAATATTTCAGTTATATCATGGTTGTCTTTTAGATTGAATCTCCTCCTCTGAAAGCACTTGGCAAATTGAAACCAAACGTGACATGATATAAATGGTTTCCTACAAAAACTTGTGTTGTTGTTTCAAAAGAGGGTGTTTCCATATTATATATGGATTTTAATTATGTCTCCCCTTCGAACGAAGGGAGACATAATGTTTTAGTCTGGACCATAACTTCTTTGTCTTTCCAGATAGGTCAATTATATTTGGTATGTGGGTGAATGACCATAAGGCGGTGTGTCACATACCATAATGACCTTTGTGGGACTTTGACCTCAAGGTCAAATAATTGTTTTTTAAATAGTATTTTCTTGTTCGGACCAAAACCTTTTTTTTCTTTCGAGATAGATCAATGATATTTGGTATGTGGGTGCATGACCATAAGGCGGTGTGTCACATACTATAATGACCTTCGTGGGACCTTGACCTTTGACCTCGAGGTCAAATAACTGTTTTAAATAGTATTTATTTGGTATGTGGGTGCATGACCATAAGGCGGTGTGTCGCATACCATAATGACCTTCGTGGGACCTTGACCTTTGACTTCAAGGTCAAATAATTGTTTTTTAATTAGTATTTTCTTGTCCAGGCCATAACATTTTTGTCTTTCGAGATAGGTCAATGATATTTGGTATGTGGGTGCATGACCATGCATAAGGCGGTGTGCCGCGTACTGTAATGACCTTCTTGGGACTTTGACCTCAAGGTCAAATAATTGTTTTTTAAATAGTATTTATTTGGTATGTGGGTGCATGACCATAAATCGGTGTGTCGCATACCGTAATGACCTTTGTGGGACCTTGATCTTTGACCTTAAGGTCAAATAATTGTTTTTTAAATAGTATTTTCTTGTCTGGGCCATAACATTTTTATCTTAAGATAGGTCAATGATATTTGGTATGTGGGTGCATGACCATAAGGCAGTGTGTCACATACCATAATGACCTTTGTGGGACCTTGACCTTTGACTTCAAGGTCAAGTAATTGTTTTTAAATAGTATTTTCTTGTCCGGGCCATAACATTTTTGTCTTTCGAGATAAGTCAATGATATTTGGTATGTGGGTGCATGACCATAAGGCAGTGTATCACATACCGTAATGACCTTCATGGGACCTTGACCTTTGACATCAAGGTCAAATAATTGGTTTTTAAATAGTGTTTTCTTGCCAAGGCCATAACATTTTTGTACATCGAGATAGGTTGTTGTACAGATGGCCGCATTAAGGGGAGACATACGTTTTAGGTATCTAAAACAGTTCTTCCTAGTTATTTTTTGTTCATCTAAAAAAAGGGGGGTCAAATTGGGGGGAGTTATGGTGTTTAATGCCATGGCTATCTTGTTTTATCGGTGGAGTTTACCGAGAAAACCACCGACCTGCCGCAAGTCTGACAAACTTTATTCGTAATGGTGTATCGAGCAATAAAGGTGTTTTAATTGCTGATATTTACATACGCACAACTGTGTATATAAATTTAAAGAACATCCCCCCGAGGGAACCCCGGGGTCTAGAAATAGGACCTAGCTTCTCGGCTGAGGGGTACAACTAGTTCTAATAATAAAACCCTAAATGCTCGCTTACTCGCAAGGGTTATAACGGGATGCCATTACACGTAATGGAGCAGCCGCCAAGATTTTTTGCGCTCACTTACAGAGCTTCTGACGCCTGCATTTATCAATAATAAGACATAACCTTTCCTTTTGTCCATTATTATAACAAGTTTTTATCACCTACCAGTATTTTAGAATGTAATTCCCACAAAATTCTCTTTGAAAATTTTGAATTTCGTCATTTCGGCCTCACTATTTGGATGTCGATACCATATTTGGCGATTTAGGCGTGAATGTTTACCAATCGTAACTACTCGGCCATTCTCGCTACCCTGCAAATAACAGGGTAGCGAGAATGGCCGAGTAGTTACGATTGGAATGTTTACATCAGCTTGTAATAAGAAATACCATATTTAGAAAAGCTCCGCCTTTCGTAGTTTCCGGTTATGGAAAACGATCGATAAATTTGAACAAGGTTGTTGCTAACTTTGAAAAGCATATATTTCTCAGCCAAACCGATTTAACAAGGACTGGGATCATCAGTAATTGTTATAATGAAATGTTTGAAGCGTAAATAGTGAGTTTTTATGTTTCAACTGCAACTTTTTTTTTGCTCCATTGTGACGAATGGGACCGCGTTGTAGCTCTGCCGAGACACAAGTTTGTCACAGGAGCTACATTATTGCAGCTAGGGTACAACCCCCCCCCAAAAAGAGTCAACTAGGTGTGTAACAACTCTGATCAAGAATGTAAAAGTCATATGACGTATTGCTCTCACTTGGCATCCGTTGTCTGCAAGCTTTTAGATTTTAATCTTCTCCTCTGAAACCACTTGGCAAATTGAAACCGAACATGGTATGAATGTTCATTGAATGGTTTCCTACAAAACTTATGTTGTTGTTTCAAAAGAGGTTGTTTCCATATTGTATATGGATTTTAATTATTTATTGTTCATTTAAAAAAAAAGGGGGTGAAATTGGGGGAGTTATGGTGTTTAACGCCACTTTTAACAATATTTCAGTTATATCATGGCTATCTTGTTTTATTGGTGGAGTATACTGAGAAAACCGCCGACCTGCCACAAGTCTGACAAGCTTTATCAATAATGTTGTATCGAGCAATAAAGATATTTTAATTGCTGATACATGTGTTTACATACATACAACTGTATATAAATTTAAAGAACACACCCCCAAGTATATAATCACAGAGTATAGAAATAAGACCTAGTTTCTCCACTGAGGGGTACAACTACCCTCCCCCAAAAAGAGTCATCTATTTGTGCGACACAAATCAGGTACACAACTCCGATGAAGGTTGTAATGGTCATGTGAGGTATTGCTGCAACTTGGGGTCTGTTGTCCTCTAAACTTTCACAATTAAACCTCTCTGAAACCACTGGGATAAATGGGACCAAACCTTTTTTGGAGTACTAATCGTAGAATTAAAAGATACATCAATGCTCTAAGAATAGACAGTGCCATCTCTCAATTAAGGATTTCATGGTATCATACCTAGTTCACTCAGATTAAAACCCAATATATCATTTGATTTTAATCTGACTAAAAAAATTAAAAATAAATCTATGAGCTGATGAAATTCTTAATTCAAACACATTGACCACCCTATAACTTGTATCAAGAATTCATTTGAGATGCAAAGAACAATGAAAATGTGATATTATCTTGACTGCAGGCTAGATAATATCACATTTTGTTCAATTTTGCATAAAATTTATCTTAAATTTATATTTGCTGGAATATGATACATTTCAATAATACAATAGAAAAATGTTAATTTTTTGTTCTCAACCAAATTTTTTTTATCTTAAAATTAAAATGTGTTAAAGTTTTGAAATTGGTATTTTTTGGTCCCTTCCCGTATCTCGGAAACAGTAAAAGATAGCGAAAGTTTGTCCACATTAAAGTGAAGTCAAATAATGGCACTGTCTATTCTTAGGCCATTGATGTATTTTTTAATTCTACGATTAGTTCTCCAAAAAAAGTTTGGTTCCATTTAGCCCAGTGGTTTCAGAGAGGTTTAATTGTGAAAGTTTACAGAGGACAATAGATGCCAAGTTGCAGCAATACCTCACATGACCGTTACAACCTTCATCAGAGTTGTGTACCTGATTTGTATCACACAACTGAATGACTCTTTTTCAGAGGGTGGGGGAACCCCAAAAAAAGAGGGACCTCTAGGTGTATGACAACTCTGAATGAAGAATATAAAGGTCGTGTGACATATTGCTCTTACTTGCCATCCGTTGTCTGTGAACTTTTAGATTTAATCTTCTCCTCTGAAAGCACTTGGCAAGTTGAAACCAAATGTGACATGATATGAATGTTCATTGAATGGTTTCCTACAAAAACTTGTGTTGTTGTTTCAAAAGAGGGCGTTTCCATATTATATATGGATTTTCATTATATCTCCCCTTCGAACGAAGGGAGACTTATTGTTTTAGTCTGAATTTTTCTTCCGCTTCTGCTTCTTCTCAGCGAAGCTTGTCTGGACCATAACTTGTTTGTCTTTCCAGATAGGTCAATTATATTTGGTTGTGGGTGCATGACCATAAGACGGTGTGTCACATACCATAATGACCTTCGTGGGACTTTCACCTCAAGGTAAAATAATTGTTTTTTTAAATAGTATTTTCTTGTTCGGGCCATAACATTTTTTTCTTTCGAGATAGGTCAATGATATTTGGTATTTGGGTGCATGACCATAAGGCGGTGTGTCACATACTGTAATGACCTTCGTGGGACTGACCTCAAGGTCAAATAATTGTTTTTTAAATAGTATTTATTTGGTATGTGGGTGCATGACCATAAGGCGGTGTGTCGCATATACCGTAATGACCTTCGTGGGACCTTGACCTTTGACATCAAAGTCAAATAATTGTTTTTTAAATAGTGTTTTCTTTCCCAGGCCACAACATTTTTGTATATCGAGATACGTTGTTGTACAGATGGCCGTATTAAGGGGAGACATACGTTTTAGGTATCTAAAACAGTTCTTCTTAGTTATTTATTGTTCATTTAAAAAAAGGGGGGTCAAATTGGGGGGGTTATGGTGTTTAATGCCATGGCTATCTTGTTTTATCGGTGGAGTATACTGAGAAAACCACCGACCTGCCGCAAGTCTGACAAAATTTATCCGTAGCGGTGTATCGAACAATAAAGGTATTTTAATTGCTGATACATGTATTTACATACATACAACTGTGTATATAAATTTAAAGAACACACCCCCAAGTATATAATCACAGAGTATAGAAATAAGACCTAGTTTCTCCACTGAGGGGTACAACTACCCTCCCACCGAAAATAGTCATCTAGTTGTGTGACACAAATCAGGTACACAACTCCGATGAAGGTTGTAATGGTCATGTGAGGTATTGCTGCAACTTGGGGTCTGTTGTCCTCTGTAAACTTTCACAATTAAACCTCTCTGAAACCACTGGGATAAATGGAACCAAACTTTTTTTGGAGTACTAATCGTTGAATTAAAAAATACATCAATGCTCTAAGAATAGACAGTGCCATCTCTGAATTAAGGATTTCATGGTATCATACCTAGTTCACTCAGATTAAAACCCAATATATCATTTGATTTTAATCTGACTAAAAAAAAATTAAACAAATTAAAAAAAATCTATGAGCTGATGAAATTCTTAATTCAAACACATTGACCACCCTATAACTTGTATCAAAAATTCATTTGAGATACAAAGAACAATGAAAATGAAAAAAGTAGAAATAAAAAGTACCTCTTGACTGCAGGCTAGATAATATCACATTTTGTTCAATTTTGCATAAAATTTTTCTTAAATTTATATTTGCTGGAATATGATACATTTCAATAATACAATAGAAAAATGTTAATTTTTTGTTCACAACCAAATTTTTTTTATCTTAAAATTAAAATGTGTTAAAGTTTTGAAATTGGTATTTTTTGGTCCCTTCCAGTATCTCGGAAACAGTAAAAGATAGCGAAAATTTGTCCACATTAATGTGAAGTCAAAAGATGGCACTGTCTATTCTTAGGCCATTGATGTATTTTTTAATTCTACGATTAGTTCTCCAAAAAAGTTTGGTTCCATTTAGCCAAGTGGTTTCAGAGAGGTTTAATTGTGAAAGTTTACAGAGGACAACGGATGCCAAGTTGCAGCAATACCTCACATGACCATTACAACCTTCATCAGAGTTGTGTACCTGATTTGTATCGCACAACTGAATGACTCTTTTAAGGGGGTGAGGGAACCCCCCCCAAAAAAAGAGGGACATCTAGGTGTATTACAATTCTGAATGAAGAATATAAAGGTCATGTGACATATTGCTCTCACTTGGCATCCGTTGGCTGTGAACTTTTAGATTTAATCTTCTCCTCTGAAAGCACTTGGCAAATTGAAACCAAATGTGACATGATATGAATGTTCATTGAATGGTTTCCTACAAAAACTTGTGTTGTTGTTTCAAAGGAGGGCGTTTCCATATTATATATGGATTTTAATTATGTCTCCCCTTCGAACGAAGAGAGACATATTGTTTTAGTCTGATTTTTTCTTCCGCTTCTGCTTCTTCTCAGCGAAGCTTGTCTTGACCATAACTTGTTTGTCTTTCCAGATAGGTCAATTATATTTGGTATGTGGGTGCATGACCATAAGGCGGTGTGTCACATACCATAATGACCTTCGTGGGACCTTGACCTTTGACTTCAAGGTCGAATAATTGTTTTTGTCCTGTCCATAACATTTTTTTCTTTCGAGATAGGTCAATGATATTTGGTATGCAGATGCATGACCATAAGGCAGTGTGCTGTGTACCATAATGACCTTTGTGGGACCTTGACCTTTGACCTCAAGGTCAAATAATTGTTTTTTAATTAGTATTTATTTGGTATGTGGGTGCATGACCACAAGTCGGTGTGTCGCATACCGTAGTGACCTTTGTGGGACCTTGACCTCAAGGTCAAATAATTGTTTTTTAAATAGTATTCTTGCCTGGGCCATAACATTTTTGTCTTAAGATAGGTCAATGATATTTGGTATGTGGGTGCATGACCATAAGGCAGTGTGTCGCATACCATAATGACCTTCGTGGGACCTTGACCTTTGACCTCAAGGTCAAATAATTGTTTTTGAAGTAGTGTTTTCTTGCCTGGGCCATAACATTTTTGTCTTTCGAGATAGGTTGTTGTACAGATGACCGCATTCAGGGGAGACATACGTTTTAAATATATAAAACAGTTCTTCCTAGTTATTTATTGTTCATTTAAAAAAAGGGGGGTCAAATTGGGTGGAGTTATGGTGTTTAATGCCATGGCTATCTTGTTTTATCGGTGGTGTATACCGAGAAAACCACCGATCTGCCGCAAGTCTGACAAACTTTATCCGTAATGGTCTATCAAGCAATAAAGGTGTTTTAATTGCTGATATTTACATATGCACAACTGTGTATATAAATTTAAAGAACATCCCCCCGAGGGAACCCCGGGGTATAGAAATAGGACCTAGCTTCTCGGCTGAGGGGTACAACCCCCCCAAAAAAGAGTCAACTAGGTGTGTAGCAACTCTGATCAAGAATGTAAAGGTCATATGACATATTGCTCTCACTTGGCATCCGTTTTCTGTAAGCTTTTAGATTTTAATCTTCTCCTCTGAAACCACTTGGCAAATTGAAACCGAACATGGTATGAATGTTCATTGAATGGTTTCCTACAAAACTTGTGTTGTTTCAAAAGAGGGTGTTTCCATATTTTATATGGATTTTAATTATTTATTGTTCATTTAAAAAAAAGGGGGTCAAATTGGGGGAGTTATGGTGTTCAACGCCACTTTTAACAATATTTCAGTTATATCATGGCTATCTTGTTTTATTGGTGGAGTATACTGAGAAAACTTCTGACCTGCCACAAGTCTGACAAACTTTATCAATAATGTTGTATCGAGCAATAAAGGTATTATAATTGCTGATACATGTATTTACATACATACAACTGTGTATATAAATTTAAAGAGCACACCCCCAAGTATATAATCACAGAGTGTAGAAATAAGACCTAGTTTCTCCACTGAGGGGTACAACTACCCTCCCCCCGAAAGGAGGCATCTAGTTGTGTGACACAAATCAGGTACACAACTCCAATGAAGGTTGTAATGGTCATGTGAGGTATTGCTGCAACTTGGGGTCTGTTGTCCTCTGTAAACTTTCACAATTAAACCTCTCTGAAACCACTGGAATAAATGGAACCAAATTTTTTTTGGAGTACTAATCGTAGAATTAAAAAATACATCAATGCTCTTAAGAATAGACAGTGCCATCTCTGAATTAAGGATTTCATGGTATCATACCTAGTTCACTCAGATTAAAACCCAATATATCATTTGATTTTAATCTGACTATAAAAAAAAAATTAAAAAAATTAAAAAAAATCTATGAGCTGATGAAATTCTTAATTCAAACACATTGACCACCCTATAACTTGTATCAAAAATTCATTTGAGATACAAAGAACAATGAAAATGAAAAAAGTAGAAATAAAAAGTACCTCTTGACTGCAGGCTAGATAATATCACATTTTGTTCAATTTTGCATAAAATCTATCTTAAATTTATATTTGCTGGAATATGATACATTTCAATAATACAATAGAAAAATGTTAATTTTTTGTTCACAACCAAATTTTATTTATCTTAAAATTAAAATGTGTTAAAGTTTTGAAATTGGTATTTTTTGGTCCCTTCCAGTATCTCGGAAACAGTAAAAGATAGCGAAAATTTGTCCACATTAAAGTGAAGTCAAAAAATGGCACTGTCTATTCTTAGGCCATTGATGTATTTTTTAATTCTACGATTAGTTCTCCAAAAAAAGTTTGGTTCCATTTAGCCCAGTGGTTTCAGAGAGGTTTAATTGTGAAAGTTTACAGAGGACAACAGACCCCAAGTTGCAGCAATACCTCACATGACCATTACAACCTTCATCGGAGTTGTGTACCTGATTTGTGTCACACAACTAGATGACTCTTTTAAGGGGGTGAGGGAACCCCCCAAAAAAAGAGGGACATCTAGGTGTATGACAACTCTGAATGAAGAAAATAAAGGTCATGTGACATATTGCTCTCACTTGGCATCCATTGTCTGTGAACTTTTAAATTTAATCTTCTCCTCTGAAAACACTTGGCAAATTGAAACCGAAACCAAATGTGACATGATATGAATGTTCATTGAATGGTTTCCTACAAAAACTTGTGTTGTTGTTTCAAAAGAGGGCGTTTCCATATTATATATGGATTTTAATTATGTCTCCCCTTCGAACGAAGAGAGACATGTTGTTTTAGTCTGATTTTTTCTTCCGCTTCTCCTTCTTCTCAGCGAAGCTTGTCTGGACCATAACGTGTTTTTCTTTCCAGATAGGTCAATTATATTTGGTGTCTTTCCAGATAGGTCAATTATATTTGGTATGTGGATGCATGACCATAAGGCGGTGTGTCACATACCGTAATGACCTTTGTGGGACCTTGACCTTTGACTTCAAGGTCGAATAATTGTTTTTGTCCTGTCCATAACATTTTTTTCTTTCGAGATAGGTCAACGATATTTGGTATGCGGATGCATGACCATAAGGCGGTGTGCTGTGTACCGTAATGACCTTTGTGGGACCTTGACCTTTGACCTCAAGGTCAAATAATTGTTATTTAATTAGTATTTATTTGGTATGTGGGTGCATGACCACAAGTCGGTGTGTCGCATACCGTAGTGACCTTTGTGGGACCTTGACCTCAAGGTCAAATAATTGTTTTTTAAATAGTATTCTTGCCTGGGCCATAACATTTTTGTCTTAAGATAGGTCAATGATATTTGGTATGTGGGTGCATGACCATAAAGCAGTGTGTCGCATACCATAATGACCTTCGTGGGACCTTGACCTTTGACCTCAAGGTCAAATAATTGTTTTTGAAGTAGTGTTTTCTTGCCTGGGCCATAACATTTTTGTCTTTCTAGATAGGTTGTTGTACAGATGACCGCATTCAGGGGAGACATACGTTTTAAGTATCTAAAACAGTTCTTCCTAGTTATTTATTGTTCATTTAAAAAAAGGGGGGTCAAATTGGGTGGAGTTATGGTGTTTAATGCCATGGCTATCTTGTTTTATCGGTGGAGTATACCGAGAAAACCACCGATCTGCCGCAAGTCTGACAAACTTTATCCGTAATGGTCTATCAAGCAATAAAGGTGTTTTAATTGCTGATATTTACATATGCACAACTGTGTATATAAATTTAAAGAACATCCCCCCAAGGGAACCCCGGGGTATAGAAATAGGACCTAGCTTCTCGGCTGAGGGGTACAACCCCCCAAAAAGAGTCAACTCGGTGTGTAGCAACTCTGATCAAGAACGTAAAGGTCATATGACATATTGCTCTCACTTGGCATCCGTTGTCTGTAAGCTTTTAGATTTTAATCTTCTCCTCTGAAACCACTTGGCAAATTGAAACCGAACATGGTATGAATGTTCATTGAATGGTTTCCTACAAAACTTGTGTTGTTTCAAAAGAGGGTGTTTCCATATTTTATATGGATTTTAATTATTTATTGTTCATTTAAAAAAAAAGGGGTCAAATTGGGGAAGTTGTGGTGTTCAACGCCACTTTTAACAATATTTCAGTTATATCATGGCTATCTTGTTTTATTGGTGGAGTATACTGAGAAAACCTCCGACCTGCCAAAAGTCTGACAAACTTTATCAATAATGTTGTATCGAGCAATAAAGGTATTATAATTGCTGATGCATGTATTTACATACATACAACTGTGTATATAAATTTAAAGAGCACACCCCCAAGTATATAATCAAGAGTATAGAAATAAGACCTAGTTTCTCCACTGAGCGGTACAACTACCCTCTCCCCGAAAGGAGGCATCTAGTTGTGTGGCACAAATCAGGTACACAATTCCGATGAAGGTTGTAATGGTCATGTGAGGTATTGCTGCAACTTGGGATCTGTTGTCCTCTGTAAACTTTCACAATTAAACCTCTCTGAAACCACTGGGATAAATAGAACCAAATTTTTTTTGGAGTACTAATCGTAGAATTAAAAAATACATCAATGCTCTTAAGAATAGACAGTGCCATCTCTGAATTAAGGATTTCATGGTATCATACCTAGTTCACTCAGATTAAAACCCAATATATCATTTGATTTTAATCTGACTATAAAAAAAAAATAAAAAAAATAAAAAAAAATCTATGAGCTGATGAAATTCTTAATTCAAACACATTGACCACCCTATAACTTGTATCAAAAATTCATTTGAGATACAAAGAACAATGAAAATGAAAAAAGTAGAAATAAAAAGTACCTCTTGACTGCAGGCTAGATAATATCACATTTTGTTCAATTTTGCATAAAATTTTTCTTAAATTTATATTTGCTGGAATATGATACATTTCAATAATACAATAGAAAAATGTTAATTTTTTGTTCACAACCAAATTTTTTTTATCTTAAAATTAAAATGTGTTAAAGTTTTGAAATTGGTATTTTTTGGTCCCTTCCAGTATCTCGGAAACAGTAAAAGATAGCGAAAATTTGTCCACATTAAAGTGAAGTCAAAAAATGGCACTGTCTATTCTTAGGCCATTGATGTATTTTTTAATTCTACGATTAGTTCTCCAAAAAAAGTTTGGTTCCATTTAGCCCAGTGGTTTCAGAGAGGTTTAATTGTGAAAGTTTACAGAGGACAACAGACCCCAAGTTGCAGCAATACCTCACATGACCATTACAACCTTCATCGGAGTTGTGTACCTGATTTGTGTCACACAACTAGATGACTCTTTTAAGGGGGTGAGGGAACCCCCCAAAAAAAGAGGGACATCTAGGTGTATGACAACTCTGAATGAAGAAAATAAAGGTCGTGTGACATATTGCTCTCACTTGGCATCCATTGTCTGTGAACTTTTAAATTTAATATTCTCCTCTGAAAACACTTGGCAAATTGAAACCGAAACCAAATGTGACATGATATGAATGTTCATTGAATGGTTTCCTACAAAAACTTGTGTTGTTGTTTCAAAAGAGGGCGTTTCCATATTATATATGGATTTTAATTATGTCTCTCCTTCGAACGAAGAGAGACATATTGTTTTAGTCTGATTTTTTCTTCCGCTTCTGCTTCTTCTCAGCGAAGCTTGTCTGGACCATAACGTGTTTTTCTTTCCAGATAGGTCAATTATATTTGGTGTCTTTCCAGATAGGTCAATTATATTTGGTATGTGGATGCATGACCATAAGGCGGTGTGTCACATACCGTAATGACCTTCGTGGGACCTTGACCTTTGACTTCAAGGTCGAATAATTGTTTTTGTCCTGTCCATAACATTTTTTTCTTTCGAGATAGGTCAATGATATTTGGTATGCGGATGCATGACCATAAGGCGGTGTGCTGTGTACCGTAATGACCTTTGTGGGACCTTGACCTTTGACCTCAAGGTCAAATAATTGTTTTTTAATTAGTATTTATTTGGTATGTGGGTGCATGACCACAAGTCGGTGTGTCGCATACCGTAGTGACCTTTGTGGGACCTTGACCTCAAGGTCAAATAATTGTTTTTTAAATAATATTCTTGCCTGGGCCATAACATTTTTGTCTTAAGATAGGTCAATGATATTTGGTATGTGGGTGCATGACCATAAAGCAGTGTGTCGCATACCATAATAACCTTCGTGGGACCTTGACCTTTGACCTCAAGGTCAAATAATTGTTTTTGAAGTAGTGTTTTCTTGCCTGGGCCATAACATTTTTGTCTTTCTAGATAGGTTGTTGTACAGATGACCGCATTCAGGGGAGACATACGTTTTAAGTATCTAAAACAGTTCTTCCTAGTTATTTATTGTTCATTTAAAAAAAGGGGGGTCAAATTGGGTGGAGTTATGGTTTTTAATGCCATGGCTATCTTGTTTTATCGGTGGAGTATACCGAGAAAACCACCGATCTGCCGCAAGTCTGACAAACTTTATCCGTAATGGTCTATCAAGCAATAAAGGTGTTTTAATTGCTGATATTTACATATGCACAACTGTGTATATAAATTTAAAGAACGTCCTCCCAAGGGAACCCCGGGGTATAGAAATAGGACCTAGCTTCTCGGCTGAGGGGTACAACCCCCCCAAAAAGAGTCAACTCGGTGTGTAGCAACTCTGATCAAGAATGTAAAGGTCATATGACATATTGCTCTCACTTGGCATCCGTTGTCTGTAAGCTTTTAGATTTTAATCTTCTCCTCTGAAACCACTTGGCAAATTGAAACCGAACATGGTATGAATGTTCATTGAATGGTTTCCTACAAAACTTGTGTTGTTTCAAAAGAGGGTGTTTCCATATTTTATATGGATTTTAATTATTTATCATTTAAAAAAAAAGGGGTCAAATTGGGGAAGTTGTGGTGTTCAACGCCACTTTTAACAATATTTCAGTTATATCATGGCTATCTTGTTTTATTGGTGGAGTATACTGAGAAAACCTCCGACCTGCCAAAAGTCTGACAAACTTTATCAATAATGTTGTATCGAGCAATAAAGGTATTATAATTGCTGATGCATGTATTTACATACATACAACTGTGTATATAAATTTAAAGAGCACACCCCCAAGTATATAATCAGAGTATAGAAATAAGACCTAGTTTCTCCACTGAGCGGTAAAACTACCCTCTCCCCGAAAGGAGGCATCTAGTTGTGTGGCACAAATTAGGTACACCATTCCGATGAAGGTTGTAATGGTCATGTGAGGTATTGCTGCAACTTGGGATCTGTTGTCCTCTGTAAACTTTCACAATTAAACCTCTCTGAAACCACTGGGATAAATAGAACCAAATTTTTTTTGGAGTACTAATCGTAGAATTAAAAAATACATCAATGCTCTTAAGAATAGACAGTGCCATCTCTGAATTAAGGATTTCATGGTATCATACCTAGTTCACTCAGATTAAAACCCAATATATCATTTGATTTTAATCTGACTATAAAAAAAAAATTAAACAAATTAAAAAAAATCTATGAGCTGATGAAATTCTTAATTCAAACACATTGACCACCCTATAACTTGTATCAAAAATTCATTTGAGATACAAAGAACAATGAAAATGAAAAAAGTAGAAATAAAAAGTACCTCTTGACTGCAGGCTAGATAATATCACATTTTGTTCAATTTTGCATAAAATTTATCTTAAATTTATATTTGCTGGAATATGATACATTTCAATAATACAATAGAAAAATGTTAATTTTTTGTTCACAACCAAATTTTTTTTATCTTAAAATTAAAATGTGTTAAAGTTTTGAAATTGGTATTTTTTGGTCCCTTCCAGTATCTCGGAAACAGTAAAAGATAGCGAAAATTTGTCCACATTAAAGTGAAGTCAAAAAATGGCACTGTCTATTCTTAGGCCATTGATGTATTTTTTAATTCTACGATTAGTTCTCCAAAAAAAGTTTGGTTCCATTTAGCCCAGTGGTTTCAGAGAGGTTTAATTGTGAAAGTTTACAGAGGACAACAGACCCCAAGTTGCAGCAATACCTCACATGACCATTACAACCTTCATCGGAGTTGTGTACCTGATGTGTGTCACACAACTAGATGACTCTTTTAAGGGGGTGAGGGAACCCCCCAAAAAAAGAGGGACATCTAGGTGTATGACAACTCTGAATGAAGAAAATAAGGGTCGTGTGACATATTGCTCTCACTTGGCATCCATTGTCTGTGAACTTTTAAATTTAATCTTCTCCTCTGAAAACACTTGGCAAATTGAAACCGAAACCAAATGTGACATGATATGAATGTTCATTGAATGGTTTCCTACAAAAACTTGTGTTGTTGTTTCAAAAGAGGGCGTTTCCATATTATATATGGATTTTAATTATGTCTCCCCTTCGAACGAAGAGAGACATATTGTTTTAGTCTGATTTTTTCTTCCGCTTCTGCTTCTTCTCAGCGAAGCTTGTCTGGACCATAACGTGTTTTTCTTTCCAGATAGGTCAATTATATTTGGTGTCTTTCCAGATAGGTCAATTATATTTGGTATGTGGATGCATGACCATAAGGCGGTGTGTCACATACCGTAATGACCTTTGTGGGACCTTGACCTTTGACTTCAAGGTCGAATAATTGTTTTTGTCCTGTCCATAACATTTTTTTCTTTCGAGATAGGTCAATGATATTTGGTATGCGGATGCATGACCATAAGGCGGTGTGCTGTGTACCGTAATGACCTTTGTGGGACCTTGACCTTTGACCTCAAGGTCAAATAATTGTTATTTAATTAGTATTTATTTGGTATGTGGGTGCATGACCACAAGTCGGTGTGTCGCATACCGTAGTGACCTTTGTGGGACCTTGACCTCAAGGTCAAATAATTGTTTTTTAAATAGTATTCTTGCCTGGGCCATAACATTTTTGTCTTAAGATAGGTCAATGATATTTGGTATGTGGGTGCATGACCATAAGGCAGTGTGTCGCATACCATAATGACCTTTGTGGGACCTTGACCTTTGACCTCAAGGTCAAATAATTGTTTTTGAAGTAGTGTTTTCTTGCCTGGGCCATAACATTTTTGTCTTTCTAGATAGGTTGTTGTACAGATGACCGCATTCAGGGGAGACATACGTTTTAAGTATCTAAAACAGTTCTTCCTAGTTATTTATTGTTCATTTAAAAAAAGGGGGGTCAAATTGGGTGGAGTTATGGTGTTTAATGCCATGGCTATCTTGTTTTATCGGTGGAGTATACCGAGAAAACCACCGACCTGCCGCAAGTCTGAAAAACTTTATCCGTAATGGTCTATCAAGCAATAAAGGTGTTTTAATTACTGATATTTACATATGCACAACTGTGTATATAAATTTAAAGAACATCCCCCCGAGGGAACCCCGGGGTATAGAAATAGGACCTAGCTTCTCGGCTGAGGGGTACAACCCCCCCAAAAAGAGTCAACTCGGTGTGTAGCAACTCAGATCAAGAATGTAAAGGTCATATGACATATTGCTCTCACTTGGCATCCGTTGTCTGTAAGCTTTAAGATTTTAATCTTCTCCTCTGCAACCACTTGGCAAATTGAAACCGAACATGGTATGAATGTTCATTGAATGGTTTCCTACAAAACTTGTGTTGTTTCAAAAGAGGGTGTTTCCATATTTTATATGGATTTTAATTATTTATCATTTAAAAAAAAAGGGGTCAAATTGGGGAAGTTGTGGTGTTCAACGCCACTTTTAACAATATTTCAGTTATATCATGGCTATCTTGTTTTATTGGTGGAGTATACTGAGAAAACCTCCGACCTGCCAAAAGTCTGACAAACTTTATCAATAATGTTGTATCGAGCAATAAAGGTATTATAATTGCTGATGCATGTATTTACATACATACAACTGTGTATATAAATTTAAAGAGCACACCCCCAAGTATATAATCAGAGTATAGAAATAAGACCTAGTTTCTCCACTGAGCGGTACAACTACCCTCTCCCCGAAAGGAGGCATCTAGTTGTGTGGCACAAATCAGGTACACCATTCCGATGAAGGTTGTAATGGTCATGTGAGGTATTGCTGCAACTTGGGATCTGTTGTCCTCTGTAAACTTTCACAATTAAACCTCTCTGAAACCACTGGGATAAATAGAACCACATTTTTTTTGGAGTACTAATCGTAGAATTAAAAAATACATCAATGCTCTTAAGAATAGACAGTGCCATCTCTGAATTAAGGATTTCATGGTATCATACCTAGTTCACTCAGATTAAAACCCAATATATCATTTGATTTTAATCTGACTATAAAAAAAAAATTAAAAAAATTAAAAAAAATCTATGAGCTGATGAAATTCTTAATTCAAACACATTGACCACCCTATAACTTGTATCAAAAATTCATTTGAGATACAAAGAACAATGAAAATGAAAAAAGTAGAAATAAAAAGTACCTCTTGACTGCAGGCTAGATAATATCACATTTTGTTCAATTTTGCATAAAATTTATCTTAAATTTATATTTGCTGGAATATGATACATTTCAATAATACAATAGAAAAATGTTAATTTTTTGTTCACAACCAAATTTTTTTTATCTTAAAATTAAAATGTGTTAAAGTTTTGAAATTGGTATTTTTTGGTCCCTTCCAGTATCTCGGAAACAGTAAAAGATAGCGAAAATTTGTCCACATTAAAGTGAAGTCAAAAAATGGCACTGTCTATTCTTAGGCCATTGATGTATTTTTTAATTCTACGATTAGTTCTCCAAAAAAAGTTTGGTTCCATTTAGCCCAGTGGTTTCAGAGAGGTTTAATTGTGAAAGTTTACAGAGGACAACAGACCCCAAGTTGCAGCAATACCTCACATGACCATTACAACCTTCATCGGAGTTGTGTACCTGATTTGTGTCACACAACTAGATGACTCTTTTAAGGGGGTGAGGGAACCCCCCCAAAAAAGAGGGACATCTAGGTGTATGACAACTCTGAATGAAGAAAATAAAGGTCGTGTGACATATTGCTCTCACTTGGCATCCATTGTCTGTGAACTTTTAAATTTAATCTTCTCCTCTGAAAACACTTGGCAAATTGAAACCGAAACCAAATGTGACATGATATGAATGTTCATTGAATGGTTTCCTACAAAAACTTGTGTTGTTGTTTCAAAAGAGGGCGTTTCCATATTATATATGGATTTTAATTATGTCTCCCCTTCGAACGAAGAGAGACATATTGTTTTAGTCTGATTTTTTCTTCCGCTTCTGCTTCTTCTCAGCGAAGCTTGTCTGGACCATAACGTGTTTTTCTTTCCAGATAGGTCAATTATATTTGGTGTCTTTCCAGATAGGTCAATTATATTTGGTATGTGGATGCATGACCATAAGGCGGTGTGTCACATACCGTAATGACCTTTGTGGGACCTTGACCTTTGACTTCAAGGTCGAATAATTGTTTTTGTCCTGTCCATAACATTTTTTTCTTTCGAGATAGGTCAATGATATTTGGTATGCGGATGCATGACCATAACGCGGTGTGCTGTGTATCGTAATGACCTTTGTGGGACCTTGACCTTTGACCTCAAAGTCAAATAATTGTTTTTTAATTAGTATTTATTTGGTATGTGGGTGCATGACCACAAGTCGGTGTGTCGCATACCGTAGTGACCTTTGTGGGACCTTGACCTCAAGGTCAAATAATTGTTTTTTAAATAGTATTCTTGCCTGGGCCATAACATTTTTGTCTTAAGATAGGTCAATGATATTTGGTATGTGGGTGCATGACCATAAGGCAGTGTGTCGCATACCATAATGACCTTTGTGGGACCTTGACCTTTGACCTCAAGGTCAAATAATTGTTTTTGAAGTAGTGTTTTCTTGCCTGGGCCATAACATTTTTGTCTTTCTAGATAGGTTGTTGTACAGATGACCGCATTCAGGGGAGACATACGTTTTAAGTATCTAAAACAGTTCTTCCTAGTTATTTATTGTTCATTTAAAAAAAGGGGGGTCAAATTGGGTGGAGTTATGGTGTTTAATGCCATGGCTATCTTGTTTTATCGGTGGAGTATACCGAGAAAACCACTGATCTGCCGCAAGTCTGACAAACTTTATCCGTAATGGTCTATCAAGCAATAAAAGTGTTTTAATTGCTGATATTTCCATATGCACAACTGTGTATATAAATTTAAAGAACATCTCCCAAGGGAACCCCGGGGTATAGAAATAGGACCTAGCTTCTAGGCTGAGGGGTACAACCCCCCCCCCCCCCAAAAAAAAGAGTCAACTAGGTGTGTAGCAACTCTGATCAAGAATGTAAAGGTCATATGACATATTGCTCTCACTTGGCATCCGTTTTCTGTAAGCTTTTAGATTTTAATCTTCTCCTCTGAAACCACTTGGCAAATTGAAACCGAACATGGTATGAATGTTCATTGAATGGTTTCCTACAAAACTTGTGTTGTTTCAAAAGAGGGTGTTTCCATATTTTATATGGATTATAATTATTTATTGTTCATTTAAAAAAAAAGGGGGTCAAATTGGGAGAGTTATGGTGTTCAACGCCACTTTTAACAATATTTCAGTTATATCATGGCTATCTTGTTTTATTGGTGGAGTATACTGAGAAAACCTCCGACCTGCCACAAGTCTGACAAACTTTATCAATAATGTTGTATGAGCAATAAAGGTATTATAATTGCTGATACATGTATTTACATACATACAACTGTGTATATAACTTTAAAGAGCACACCCCCAAGTATATAATCACAAGAGTATAGAAATAAGACCTAGTTTCTCCACTGAGGGGTACAACTACCCTCCCCCCGAAAGGAGGCATCTAGTTGTGCGACACAAATCAGGTACACAACTCCAATGAAGGTTGTAATGGTCATGTGAGGTATTGCTGCAACTTGGGGTCTGTTGTCCTCTGTAAACTTTCACAATTAAACCTCTCTGAAACCACTGGAATAAATGGAACCAAATTTTTTTTGGAGTACTAATCGTAGAATTAAAAAATACATCAATGCTCTTAAGAATAGACAGTGCCATCTCTGAATTAAGGATTTCATGGTATCATACCTAGTTCACTCAGATTAAAACCCAATATATCATTTGATTTTAATCTGACTATAAAAAAAAATTAAAAAAATTAAAAAAAATCTATGAGCTGATGAAATTCTTAATTCAAACACATTGACCACCCTATAACTTGACCACCCTATAACTTGTATCAAAAATTCATTTGAGATACAAAGAACAATGAAAATGAAAAAAGTAGAAATAAAAAGTACCTCTTGACTGCAGGCTAGATAATATCACATTTTGTTCAATTTTGCATAAAATTTATCTTAAATTTATATTTGCTGGAATATGATATATTTCAATAATACAATAGAAAAATGTTAATTTTTTGTTCACAACCAAATTTTTTTTATCTTAAAATTAAAATGTGTTAAAGTTTTGAAATTGGTATTTGTTGGTCCCTTCCAGTCAAGAGTATCTCGGAAACAGTAAAAGATAGCAAAAATTTGTCCACATTAAAGTGAAGTCAAAAAATGGCACTGTCTATTCTTAGGCCATTGATGTATTTTTTAATTATACGATTAGTTCTCCAAAAAAAGTTTGGTTTCATTTAGCCCAGTGGTTTCAGAGAGGTTTAATTGTGAAAGTTTACAGAGGACAACGGATGCCAAGTTGCAGCAATACCTCACATGACCGTTACAACCTTCATCAGAGTTGTGTACATGATTTGTATCACACAACTGAATGACTCTTTTAAGGGGGTGGGGGAACCCCCCAAAAAAAGAGGGACATCTAGGTGTACGACAACTCTGAATGAAGAAAATAAAGGTCGTGTGACATATTGCTCTCACTTGGCATCCATTGTCTGTGAACTTTTAGATTTAATCTTCTCCTCTGAAAACACTTGGCAAATTGAAACCAAATGTGACATGATATGAATGTTCATTTAATGGTTTCCTACAAAAACTTGTGTTGTTGTTTCAAAAGAGGGCGTTTCCATATTATATATGGATTTTAATTATGTCTCCCCTTCGAACGAAGAGAGACATATTGTTTTAGTCTGATTTTTTCTTCCGCTTCTCCTTCTTCTCAGCGAAGCTTGTCTGGACCATAACGTGTTTTTCTTTCCAGATAGGTCAATTATATTTGGTGTCTTTCCAGATAGGTCAATTATATTTGGTATGTGGATGCATGACCATAAGGCGGTGTGTCACATACCGTAATGACCTTTCTGGGACCTTGACCTTTGACTTCAAGGTCGAATAATTGTTTTTTAATTAGTATTTATTTGGTATGTGGGTGCATGACCACAAGTCGGTGTGTCGCATACCGTAGTGACCTTTGTGGGACTTTGACCTCAAGGTCAAATAATTGTTTTTTAAATAGTATTCTTGCCTGGGCCATAACATTTTTTTCTTTCGAGATAGGTCAATGATATTTGGTATGCGGATGCATGACCATAAGGCGGTGTGCTGTGTACCGTAATGACCTTTGTGGGACCTTGACCTTTGACCTCAAGGTCAAATAATTGTTTTTTAATTAGTATTTATTTGGTATGTGGGTGCATGACCACAAGTCGGTGTGTCGCATACCGTAGTGACCTTTGTGGGACTTTGACCTCAAGGTCAAATAATTGTTTTTTAAATAGTATTCTTGCCTGGGCCATAACATTTTTGTCTTAAGATAGGTCAATGATATTTGGTATGTGGGTGCATGACCATAAGGCAGTGTGTCGCATACCATAATGACCTTCGTGGGACTTTGACCTCAAGGTCAAATAATTGTTTTTGAAGTAGTGTTTTCTTGCCTGGGCCATAACATTTTTGTCTTTCTAGATAGGTTGTTGTACAGATGGCCGCATTCAGGGGAGACATACGTTTTAAGTATCTAAAACAGTTCTTCCTAGTTATTTATTGTTCATTTAAAAAAAGGGGGGTCAAATTGGGTGGAGTTATGGTGTTTAATGCCATGGCTATCTTGTTTTATCGGTGGAGTATACCGAGAAAACCACCGACCTGCCGCAAGTCTGAAAAACTTTATCCGTAATGGTCTATCGAGCAATAAAGGTGTTTTAATTACTGATATTTACATATGCACAACTGTGTATATAAATTTAAAGAACATCCCCCCGAGGGAACCTCGGGGTATAGAAATAGGACCTAGCTTCTCGGCTGAGGGGTACAACCCCCCAAAAAGAGTCAACTCGGTGTGTAGCAACTCTGATCAAGAATGTAAAGGTCATATGACATATTGCTCTCACTTGGCATCCGTTGTCTGTAAGCTTTTAGATTTTAATCTTCTCCTCTGAAACCACTTGGCAAATTGAAACCGAACATGGTATGAATGTTCATTGAATGGTTTCCTACAAAACTTGTGTTGTTTCAAAAGAGGGTGTTTCCATATTTTATATGGATTTTAATTATTTATTGTTCATTTAAAAAAAAAAGGGGTCAAATTGGGGGAGCTATGGTGTTCAATGCCACTTTTAACAATATTTCAGTTATATCATGGCTGTCTTGTTTTATTGGTGGAGTATACTGAGAAAACCTCCGACCTGCCACAAGTTTGACAAACTTTATCAATAATGTTGTATCGAGCAATAAAGGTATTATAATTGCTGATACATGTATTTACATACATACAACTGTGTATATAAATTTAAAGAGCACACCCCCAAGTATATAATCACAGAGTATAGAAATAAGACCTAGTTTCTCAACTGAGGGTACAACTACCCTCCCCCCGAAAGGAGGCATCTTGTTGTGTGACACAAATCAGGTACACAACTCCGATGAAGGTTGTAATGGTCATGTGAGGTATTGCTGCAACTTGGGATCTGTTGTCCTCTGTAAACTTTCACAGTTAAACCTCTGAAACCACTGGGATAAATGGAACCAAATTTTTTTGGAGTACTAATCGTAGAATTAAAAAATACATCAATGCTCTTAAGAATAGACAGTGCCATCTCTGAATTAAGGATTTCATGGTATCATACCTAGTTCACTCAGATTAAAACCCAATATATCATTTGATTTTAATCTGACTAAAAAAAAAATTAAAAATATTTAAAAAAATCTATGAGCTGATGAAATTCTTATTGACCACCCTATGACTTGTATCAAAAATTCATTTGAGATACAAAGAACAATGAAAATGAAAAAGTAGAAATAAAAAGTACCTCTTGACTGCAGGCTAGATAATATCACATTTTGTTCAATTTTGCATAAAATTTTTCTTAAATTTATATTTGCTGGAATATGATACATTTCATTAATACAATAGAAAAATGTTAATTTTTTGTTCACAACAAAAATTTTTTTATCTTAAAATTAAAATGTGTTAAAGTTTTGAAATTGGTATTTTTTGGTCCCTTCCAGTATCTCGGAAACAGTAAAAGATAGCGAAAATTTGTCCACATTAAAGTGAAGTCAAAAAATGGCACTGTCTATTCTTAGGCCATTGATGTATTTTTTAATTCTACGATTAGTTCTCCAAAAAAAGTTTGGTTTCATTTAGCCCAGTGGTTTCAGAGAGGTTTAATTGTGAAAGTTTACAGAGAACAACGGATGCCAAGTTGCAGCAATACCTCACATGACCGTTACAACCTTCATCAGAGTTGTGTACCTGATTTGTATCACACAACTGAATGACTCTTTTAAGGGGGTGAGGTAACCCCCAAAAAAGAGGGACATCTAGGTGTACGACAACTCTGAATGAAGAATATAAAGGTCGTGTGACATATTGCTCTCACTTGGCATCCGTTGTCTGTGAACTTTTAGATTTAATATTCTCCTCTGAAAGCACTTGGCAAATTGAAACCAAATGTGACATGATATGAATGTTCATTGAATGGTTTCCTACAAAAACTTGTGTTGTTGTTTCAAAAGAGGGCGTTTCCATATTATATATGGATTTTAATTATGTCTCCCCTTCGAACGAAGAGAGACATATTGTTTTAGTCTGATTTTTTCTTCCGCTTCTGCTTCTTCTCAGCGAAGCTTGTCTGGACCATAACGTGTTTTTCTTTCCAGATAGGTCAATTATATTTGGTATGTGGGTGCATGACCATAAGGCGGTGTGTCACATACCATGATGACCTTTGTGGGACCTTGACCTTTGACTTCAAGGTCGAATAATTGTTTTTGTCCTGTCCATAACATTTTTTTCTTTCGAGATAGGTCAATGATATTTGGTATGCAGATGCATGACCATAAGGCGGTGTGCTGTGTACCGTAATGACCTTTGTGGGACCTTGACCTTTGACCTCAAGGTCAAATAATTGTTTTTTAATTAGTATTTATTTGGTATGTGGGTGCATGACCACAAGTCGGTGTGTTGCATACCGTAGTGACATTTGTGGGACCTTGACCTCAAGGTCAAATAATTGTTTTTTAAATAGTATTCTTGCCTGGGCCATAACATTTTTGTCTTAAGATAGGTCAATGATATTTGGTATGTGGGTGCATGACCATAAGGCAGTGTGTCACATACCATAATGACCTTCGTGGGACCTTGACCTCAAGATCAAATAATTGTTTTTGAAGTAGTGTTTTCTTGCCTGGGCCATAACATTTTTGTCTTTCGAGATAGGTTGTTGTACAGATGACCGCATTCAGGGAAGACATACGCTTTAAGTATCTAAAACAGTTCTTCCTAGTTATTTATTGTTCATTTAAAAAATGGGGGTCAAATTGGGTGGAGTTATGGTGTTTAATGCCATGGCTATCTTGTTTTATCGGTGGAGTATACCGAGAAAACCACCGACCTGCTGCAAGTCTGACAAACTTTATCCGTAATGGTCTATCAAGCAATAAAGGTGTTTTAATTGCTGATATTTACATATGCACAACTGTGTATATAAATTTAAAGAACATCCCCCGAGGGAACCCCGGGGTATAGAAATAGGACCTAGCTTCTCGGCTGAGGGGTACAACCCCCCCCCCCCGCCCCCCAAAAGAGTCAACTAGGTGTGTAGCAACTCTGATCAAGAATGTAAAGGTCATATGACATATTGCTCTCACTTGGCATCCGTTGTCTGTAAGCTTTTAGATTTTAATCTTCTCCTCTGAAACCACTTGGCAAATTGAAACCGAACATGGTATGAATGTTCATTGAATGGTTTCCTACAAAACTTGTGTTGTTTCAAAAGAGGGTGTTTCCATATTTTATATGGATGTTAATTATTTATTGTTCATTTAAAAAAAAAGGGGTCAAATTGGGGGAGTTATGGTGTTCAATGCCACTTTTAACAATATTTCAGTTATATCATGGCTGTCTTGTTTTATTGGTGGAGTATACTGAGAAAACCTCCGACCTGCCACAAGTTTGACAAACTTTATCAATAATGTTGTATCGAGCAATAAAGGTATTATAATTGCTGATACATGTATTTACATACATACAACTGTGTATATAAATTTAAAGAACACACCCCCAAGTATATAATCACAGAGTATAGAAATAAGACCTAGTTTCTCCACTGAGGGGTACAACTATCCTCCCCCCGAAAGGAGGCATCTAGTTGTGTGACACAAATCAGGTACACAACTCCGATGAAGGTTGTAATGGTCATGTGAGGTATTGCTGCAACTTGGGATCTGTTGTCCTCTGTAAACTTTCACAATTAAACCTCTCTGAAACCACTGGGATAAATGGAACCAAATTTTTTTTGGAGTACTAATCGTAGAATTAAAAAATACATCAATGCTCTTAAGAATAGACAGTGCCATCTCTGAATTAAGGATTTCATGGTATCATACCTAGTTCACTCAGATTAAAACCCAATATATCATTTGATTTTAATCTGACTAAAAAAAAAATTAAAAAATTGAAAAAAAATCTATGAGCTGATGAAATTCTTAATTCAAACACATTGACCACCCTATAACTTATATCAAAAATTCATTTGAGATACAAAGAACAATGAAAATGAAAAAAGTAGAAATAAAAAGTACCTCTTGACTGCAGGCTAGATAATATCACATTTTGTTCAATTTTGCATAAAATTTATCTTAAATTTATATTTGCTGGAATATGATACATTTCAATAATACAATAGAAAAATGTTAATTTTTTGTTCACAACCAAATTTTTTTTATCTTAAAATTAAAATGTGTTATTTGGTCCCTTCCAGTATCTTGGAAACAGTAAAAGATAGTGAAAATTTGTCCACATTAAAGTGAAGTCAAAAAATGGCACCGTCTATTCTTAGGCCATTGATGTATTTCTTAATTCTACGATTAGTTCTCCAAAAAAAGTTTGGTTTCATTTAGCCCAGTGGTTTCAGAGAGGTTTAATTGTGAAAGTTTACAGAGGACAACGGATGCCAAGTTGCAGCAATACCTCACATGACCGTTACAACCTTCATTAGAGTTGTGTACCTGATTTGTATCACACAACTGAATGACTTTTAAGGGGGTGGGGGAACCCCCAAAAAAAGAGGGACATCTAGGTGTACGACAACTCTGAATGAAGAGTATAAAGGTCGTGTGACATATTGCTCTCACTTGGCATCCGTTGTCTGTGAACTTTTAGATTTAATCTTCTCCTCTGAAAGCACTTGGCAAATTGAAACCAAATGTGACATGATATGAATGTTCATTGAATGGTTTCCTACAAAAACTTGTGCTGTTGTTTCAAAAGAGGGCGTTTCCATATTATATATGGATTTTAATTATGTCTCCCCTTCGAACGAAGAGAGACATATTGTTTTAGTCTGATTTTTTCTTCCGCTTCTGCTTCTTCTCAGCGAAGCTTGTCTGGACCATAACGTGTTTGTCTTTCCAGATAGGTCAATTATATTTGGTATGTGGGTGCATGACCATAAGGCGGTGTGTCACATACCGTAATGACCTTTGTGGGACCTTGACCTTTGACTTCAAGGTCGAATAATTGTTTTTGTCCTGTCCATAACATTTTTTTCTTTCGAGATAGGTGAATGATATTTGGTATGCGGATGCATGACCATAAGGCGGTGTGCTGTGTACTGTAATGACCTTTGTGGGACCTTGACCTTTGACCTCAAGGTCAAATAATTGTTTTTTAATTAGTATTTATATGGTATGTGGGTGCATGACCACAAGTCGGTGTGTTGCATACCGTAGTGACCTTTGTGGGACCTTGACCTCAAGGTCAAATAATTGTTTTTTAAATAGTATTCTTGCCTGGGCCATAACATTTTTGTCTTAAGATAGGTCAATGATATTTGGTATGTGGGTGCATGACCATAAGGCAGTGTGTCACATACCATAATGACCTTCGTGGGACCTTGACCTCAAGGTCAAATAATTGTTTTTGAAGTAGTGTTTTCTTGCCTGGGCCATAACATTTTTGTCTTTCGAGATAGGTTGTACAGATGACCGCATTCAGGGGAGACATACGTTTTAAGTATCTAAAACAGTTCTTCCTAGTTATTTATTGTTCATTTAAAAAAGGGGGGTCAAATTGGGCGGAGTTATGGTGTTTAATGCCATGGCTATCTTGTTTTATCGGTGGAGTATACCGAGAAAACCACCGACCTGCCGCAAGTCTGAAAAACTTTATCCGTAATGGTCTATCAAGCAATAAAGGTGTTTTAATTACTGATATTTACATATGCACAACTGTCTATATAAATTTAAAGAACATCCCCCCGAGGGAACCCCGGGGTATAGAAATAGGACCTAGCTTCTCGGCTGAGGGGTACAACCCCCCCCCCCCCAAAAGAATCAACTCGGTGTGTAGCAACTCTGATCAAGAATGTAAAGGTCATATGACATATTGCTCTCACTTGGCATCCGTTGTCTGTAAGCTTTTAGATTTTAATCTTCTCCTCTGAAACCACTTGGCAAATTGAAACCGAACATGGTATGAATGTTCATTGAATGGTTTCCTACAAAACTTGTGTTGTTTCAAAAGAGGGTGTTTCCATATTTTATATGGATTTTAATTATTTATTGTTCATTTAAAAAAAAAGGGGTCAAATTGGGGGAGTTATGGTGTTCAACGCCACTTTTAACAATATTTCAGTTATATCATGGCTATCTTGTTTTATTGGTGGAGTATACTGAGAAAACCTCCGACCTGCCACAAGTCTGACAAACGTTATCAATAATGTATCGAGCAATAAAGGTATTATAATTGCTGATACATGTATTTACATACATACAACTGTGTATATAAATTTAAAGAACACACCCCCAAGTATATAATCACAGAGTATAGAAATAAGACCTAGTTTCTCAACTGAGGGGTACAACTACCCTCCCCCCGAAAGGAGGCATCTAGTTGTGTGACACAAATCAGGTACACAACTCCGATGAAGGTTGTAATGGTCATGTGAGGTATTGCTGCAACTTGGGATCTGTTGTCCTCTGTAAACTTTCACAATTAAACCTCTCTGAAACCACTGGGATAAATGGAACCAAATTTTTTTTGGAGTACTAATCGTAGAATTAAAAAATACATCAATGCTCTAAGAATAGACAGTGCCATCTCTGAATTAAGGATTTCATGGTATCATACCTAGTTTACTCAGAATAAAACCCAATATATCATTTGATTTTAATATGACTGTAAAAAAATTAAAACTAAATCTATGAGCTGATGAAATTCTTAATTCAAACATATTGACCACCCTATAACTTATATCAAAAATTCATTTGAGATATAAAGAACAATGAAAATGTGATATTATCTTGACTGCAGGCTAGATAATATCACATTTTGTTCGATTTTGCATAAAATTTATCTTAAATTTATATTTGCTGGAATATGATACATTTCAATAATACAATAGAAAAATGTTAATTTTTTGTTCACAACCAAATTTTTTTATCTTAAAATTAAAATGTGTTAAAGTTTTGAAATTGGTATTTTTTGGTCTCTTCCAGTCAAGAGTATCTCGGAAACAGTAAAAGATAGCGAAAATTTGTCCACATTAAAGAGAAGTAAAAAGATGGCACTGTCTATTCTTAGGCCATTGATGTATTTTTTAATTCTACGATTAATTCTCCAAAAAAAGTTTGGTTCCATTTAGCCCAGTGGTTTCAGAGAGGTTTAATTGTGAAAGTTTAGAGGACAACGGATGCCAAGTTGCAGCAATACCTCACATGACCGTTACAACCTTCATCAGAGTTGTGTACCTGATTTGTATCGCACAACTGAATGACTCTTTTCGGGGGGAGGGTAGTTGTATCCCTCAGTGGAGAAACTAGGTCTTATTTCTATACTTGTGATTATATACTTGGGGGTGTGTTCTTTAAATTTATATACACAGTTGTATGTATGTAAATACATGTATCAGCAATCATAATACCTTTATTGCTCGATACAACATTATTGATAAAGTTTGTCAGACTAAAATTTAGAAGGGGAGATAATTCAACTTATACTTTCACGAAAAGGGGGGTCGTGTAACTTGTAAGCACAACTCCTCCTAAACCACTTGTTGGATTTATATGAAACTTTACACATTTGTAGTTCACTACCTGCAGATGTGCATGAAGGAATATGGTTGCTGTCCAAAATTTAGAAGGGGAGATAATTCAACTTATACTTTCACGAAAAGGGGGTCATGTACCTTGTAAGCACAACTCCTCCTAAACCACTTGTTGGATTTATATGAAACTTTACACATTTGTAGTACACTACCTACAGATGTGCATGAAGGAATATGGTTGCTGTCCAAAATTTAAAAGGGGAGATAATTCAACTTATACTTTCACGAAAAGAGGGGGGATTTACGTTGTAAGTGCAACTCCTCCTAAACCACTTGCTGGATTTATATGAAACTTTACACATTTGTGGTTCACTACCTGCAGATGTGCATGAAGGAATATGGTTGCTGTCCAAAATTTAAAAGGGGAGATAATTCAACTTATACTTTCACGAAAAGGGGGGGGGGGCATGTACCCCATAAGCGCAACTCCTACTAAACTGCTTATTGAATTTTTATGAAACTTTACACAGTTGTAGTACACAACCTGCAGATGTGCATGAAGGAATACCGTTGCTGTCTAAAATTTAAAAGGGGAGATAATTCAACTTATACTTTCACGAAAAGGGGGGGTCGTGTACCTTGTAAGCGCAACTCCTCCTAAACAGCTTATTGGATTTTTATGAAAATATACACATTTGTAGTACACTACCTGCAGATGTGCATGAAGGAATATGGTTGCTGTCCAAAATTTAAAAGGGGAGATAATTTAACTTGTACTTTCATGAAAAGGGGGGGGGGGGGCATGTACCTTATAAGCGGAACTCCTACTAAACTGCTTATTGAATTTTTATGAAACTTTACACAGTTGTAGTACACAACCTGCAGATGTGCATGAAGGAATACCGTTGCTGTCTAAAATTTAGAAAGGGAGATAATTCAACTTATACTTTCACAAAAAGGGGGGGGGCGTGTACTTGTGGTGACCTCTAGATGTATGTTCTTGGTTAGTTTATTTTGGAGATGTGATGTTGTCTCCTTGACATAACTCCATATCTGTTTATTTTTCATAGGTAACTTGCTAATATATCTGTATTCCAAAGTTTGAACATCATAGTATTGCAAGCGGGGGGTATCACAGTTCTAGTTAACTCACCTGGCCATAGGACATGTGAGCTTTTGTCATGGATAAGCGTCCATCCGTTAGCTTTTCACATTTAACTATACTCTGAAACTGCTGAACAGATTTCAACCAAACTTGCCATACATGTTCATTGGATGATCCTTTACCAGATTTGTTTTTGGTGTAGATCGGAAATTTAACATGGCTGCCAGGGCCAATAACGTGTTCTGATTGGTTGAAACCTTGAAAATCTTCTTGTCAGAAACCACTAAACCAATTGAATTATGCCTTTGCAGGAATCATCATTGGGTGGTCATGTACTAAACTTGTGAATCGTTTGCCGACCAGAGATTCAAGATGGCCACCATGACTCGACTTGATCCTATGGAAAAAATGTTTAAAAGTCTTTAACTCTGACACCAATAAGTCAATTTAAAACAAACATGGCATGAATGGTCCTTAGGTGGTCAACTTTCAAAATTGTGTGCAGTGACCCCATCCTCCATCCAAGATGGCTGCCGTCAGCGAACATAGTTTTAACATAGGACCCTATGGGAAAAATGTTTAAATTTTTTTTCCTCTGAAACCAGTAAGCCAATTTAAAGCAAACATGGCATGAATGGTCCTTAAGTGGTCAATTTTCAAAATTGTGTCTGGTGACCCTGACCTCCATCCAAGATGGCCACCTTCAGCAGACATATTTTTAGCATAGGACGCTATGGGAAAAAATGTGTTAAATTTTTTTCCATCTGAACCAGAAAGTCAATATAGTAAACATGTCATTGATGGTCCTTAGGTGATCAACTTCCAAAATTGTGTTCAGTGACCCCGATCTCGATCCAAAATAGCCACCGTCAACGGACATAGTTTTAACATAGGACCCTATGGGAAAATTGTTTAAAAGTCTTCTCCTCTGAAAACTAGTCAGCCAATTTAAAGCAAACATGGCATGGTCCTTGGGTAGTAAACTTTCAAAATTGTGTCCAGTGACCACAACTTTCTTGGATTAATCTGTAACAGACTTAAATCACATGTGGTACATTTTAATTTCGTGTCATTGATTTACAATAAAGTATTTGTTTTGTCTAATTATCTTGTCGATTTTTCGTGATCTGTGATTTTCATTAATTTATCCTGATCCATGATGAGACCATTCCTCCTCCAGGTATAGTTTTAACATAGGACTATATGTGAATATTGTTTTAACTATTTTCTTCTCAGAATCCAGTAAGCTAGCTTAAAGCAAACCTGGCATGGATGGTCAACTTTAAAAATTCGGTGATCCAGAATTGAACCAAACTTGCCAGAAATGTTCATTAGATGGTCCTCTACCAGATTTGTGTTTTTGGTGCTGATTTGAAATTCAACATGGCTGCCAGGGTCCATAATGTGTTCTCATTGGCTGAAATTTTAAAAATCTTCTTGTCAGAAACCACCAAGCCAATTGAATTGTGACTTTGCAGGAATGATCATTGGGTGGTCCTGTACTAAACTTGTAAATCGTTTGCCGATCAGAAATTCAAGATAGCCACCATGACTCGGCTTAGTTTTAACATGGACCCTATGGGAAAAAATGTTTAAAAGTCTTCTCCTCTGAAACCAGTTGGTCAATTTAGAGCAAACATGGCATGAATGGTCCTTAGGTGGTCAACTTTCAAAATTATATCCAGTGACCCAGACCTCCATCCAAGATGGCCGCCATCAGCAGACATAGTTTTAACATAGGACCCTATGGGAAATATGTTTAAAAAAATTTCCCTCTGAAACCAGTAAGCCAGTTTAAAGCAAACATGGCATGGATGGTCCTTAGGTGGTCAATTTTCAAAATTGTGTCCGGTGAACCTGACCTCCATCCAAGATGTCCGCCTTCAGCAAACAGTTTTAAAATAGGACCCTATGGGGAAATGTTTTTTTAAATCTTCTCCTCTGAAACCAGTAAGCCAATATAGCAAACATGTCATCGATGATCCTTAGGTGGTCAACTGCCAAAATTGTGTTCAGTGACCCCAATCTCGGTCCAAAATGGCCACCGTCAGCGGGCATAGTTTTAACATAGGACCTATGGGAAAATTGTTTAAAGGTCTTCTCCTCTGAAACCAGTCAGCCAATTTAAAGCAAACATGGTATGGATGGTCCTTGGGTAGTATACTTTCAAAATTGTGTCCAGTGACCACGACCTCCATCCAAGATTGCTGCCATGAGCAGACATAGTTTTAACATAGAACCGTATGGGATTTGAATGGTAAAACTTAGATGTATTCGGCATGCAGACATTCTTAAGAAGGCTTATTTATGTCAGGTGAGCGATACAGGCTCACCTGAGCCTCTAGTTATTTAAAGGAATTACAAACTTTTTCAAACACAACAGGGTACAAAATTGTACCTCTGCCTGTGTCTGGAAGTTTACAATTCTTGAACAATATTTCCCCGTTGTGGGAAATATTAAGAGAATTGTAAACTTCCAGACACTGATCTGAGTAGAAACTACCTCAGCTATTACAATGGCATATTTTGTATTGTAATTGTAAGCTACCTATGACTAAAAGATAACAATGGGTACAAAATTGTACCTCAGTAATTACTCTGAAATTTCAGTAACGGAACTGAATTTTTCTCTCGGAACTATTTTCAAAATTATACCTCAGTCATGAGTGAACCATTCTTTACATGAATTATAAACTTCCACATACTGTATTGGGGTACAAATTTGTACCTCAACCATAACAGTGAAATATTCTGTTCAGGAATTAACTTCCTCACATAAAAAAGGGATAAAAAATTGTACCTCAATCAAGTAGTCTGCAATTGATAATTCCATGTTATATATATAAGTAAATGGTAAGCTTTCTCACTTTGTATTTATAAAATCGTAGTTATCTATAAAAAAACAACCAAAGGGGTAATCTATGCCTGAGGAAGGAGCACCTTAATTATTTGATATTTAATCTAAATAATTAACGTGTTATCATATCAGATGTTTAGTTATGTTACATTGGATTCTGTAATTAAAAAAAAAAATTGTAAACACAATTCAAAGTAACTTGTATTATGTTGGGGAAGGGTTTGATTTTTCTATTTATTTTCTAAATTATCAGTCTATATGCATGAGGAAGGAGCACCTTAATTATTTGATATTTAATCTAAATAATTAACATGTTATCATATCAGATGTTTAGTTATGTTACATTGGATTCTGTAATTAAAAAAAAAATTGTAAACACAATTCAAAGTAACTTGTATTATGTTGGGGAAGGGTTTGAGTCTATAAAAAACTTATTTCATATCACATGTTTATCTGAATGTTATTTTATTATGATATGTTATGATACTTGTGAATTAAAAAAAAATTGTTTTAATATATTTATGATTTTTTGAATACCATATTTGTAACAAATGACAGACTTGGACAGGTTCAGTCAGATAAATTAATAATTTAAAATCTAGTTCTATGGATATGACACTTATTTGAAGAGATATAATACAGATACATTTGATATTAATGGTGGAACATGTCTCAAAAATTGGTAACAGATCATGGTCATTGATTAGATAGATATATACATTTTTGACAGGATTTCAATTCAGCAAGAAAATTAATTGCTTTAAATTTGAGAACAACGAATGTTTGGAGAGATATATACATTTGTGACAGGATATACATTCTTCAAGGATATGGACTGGGCAAGATGCTAATATAAATTTATCAAGGATATGAACTTTTGAAGATGGCTTTAGGAACAACAGGTGTAACTTCACTGATTGGAGTGACATTTGTACATTAGTAGGATATGAACAGTATAATATGTCTAACAACAGCAGATACTATTCACTGATTGGAGGGAATTGTGTAAATTATGAACATCTTTGACAGCAGATGTAAATCACTGATTGCAGTTGTGTACATTATGAGATATTTCTGATGGCAGCCCTTGTGTATATAGAAGGTAAATAACTTTATATCTCAAATATCTGTATACTTAACCTTTTATTGAATCGGTTGCACAGCAATCAATTCGTGATTAGAATGTAAAAATGTAGAAAATTTAATTGTAATTTGTATTTCATAACTTTATATTTCAATAACAAAATGAAGGAAAAAAACACCCACGATATCACTGAAGCTTTCGGAGAGAGCAAACTATTTTGTGCATATCTTTTGAAAGTGGGGAAAATCATTAATTTCACCAGTAAAAGAGAAGCGACACACAAAAAATAGCTCTCATTTAGCATTATAGATTTGCATTAAACAGCAATTTGACACTTTCTAGACCAAAGCAAAATGAATCTACACTTACAAATTGATGAAAGTAGCACCCATCAAAACTCTGGGAATACCTACATTACGTATTCTTGTACAGTGACCATTTTTAGTATAATATTTATGTTAAATATTTACACTATACAAATTTTTAGTATTACTAAGAAGTGTTTATTTTTCAACTATTATCAATTGAAATTTATTTTTCAGTTATTCAAGGTATTCAGTTATTCAAGTTTTGCTATAGTCATATATTGATATGGACATATTGTTCAAGATTGAGGTAAATAGATCAAATAAATTGTTAATATATTGAGATTGATAATGTTGTTCTAGTATTTAGGAGTGTGGGTTACATATTTCTCATAGTTCAAAACCGCGATATGGCAAACTCCAAAGTAAAAGCAAAGACCCAAAATGGTATAATGTTGAGTTGAATGACGGTAACAAACAGCTTGGGAGTAGCAAAGAAGTAAAATACCTTAAATATTTCGTCAAATCTTGAAAGACAAACACAATCCATGAAAATAAAAATATGTCAGTATTTTAAATACAAAGAATGAAAGCCAAATGAGCAATATTTCAGCTATATCATGGCGATAACAAGTTGCATGTGATGAAGTGATAATGATGTTGGCTTTGTGCTAGTCCTACTCACTTAGATGGATTTTTATATTGCTAGCTCTATATTCTGTCGGTAGACATGTCTCGTCACTCAGACCTATGATCTTGATTCAGAGCCAACCCGTCTTTGCTCTTTCTCCCTTGTGCTACACGTTTAGTGGAGAAGCTACAAATACCAATTTATGGACTTTTATTACACCTGACCGAGGCTCTAACCCACAATTGACTGCACTCGAGGCAAGCACACTAATGCGTTTTTTTAAATACATAAGAGCATCCTGTGACAAATATGCAAAATTAGAAATGGAAACAGAGCAATATCTTCAACTGTGTCAAGCTTTGAAAACAAATCAGAAATGAAATCGCTTTATGATGTCATGTTGTATATTATATAAATACTACAGGATAAAAATTAAATAAATGGAGCAAATATTAATGAAGTAGCAGTTTACAGAGCCAAACTAATATATTTTATTAATTTTCAGTTGTATGAAGTTCTTATATTATATGATAACAGACATTAGATGACATTAGATGACAGACATATACTGCCTCCAGCATCAAGCTGTTTAGAGAAACTTTATGACAGGTAGATAATTTGTTTTCATTGTTGCGTATTATACATTTAATGAAGAGAATTATTGTAAACTGGTCGTCACAAATTCCACCTATATCAACAAAACAAAGACATATATACCTCTCACTGCTACCACATATGCCATGGAAATTCAAGTCCTGCTATAGGACAGGCACAATTGTAGCAGAGTTAAACATTTTATTATTTAAATGATAAAATGGATGAAATGTAGGGACCCACAGAAGAAAAAAATGGAAATGAACAGTACCGAACACTGATTAAGTCATGGCATTGTATATTACCTATTATATGAACTGACATACTGATATTGTGTATTGAAGGTCATTATTTCCACCAATATCAACAAAGCAAACAACTACTTCTCACCTAAAATCAATGAACAACACAAAAAAGAAAGGAGAAAGGACCTGCCTTGGGACAGGCATAAATATATGGAGGTGTTAAACTGGTTAATAGGATTCCCATCCCACCTTTGATAATTGGGTTTTTTGTAATTTAATGTACATAAAATGATGTTATTTAAATAATTATAAATATACTATTGTTTTGTATTATAGAGATAACAGATATCCCTAAAGTCTGGAAGATTGCCAATATCATTTACTGCCTAATGTCTGGAAGATTGTTAATATCATTTATTGCCTAAAGTCTGGAAGATTGCCAATATCATTTACTGCCTAAAGTCTGGAAGATTGCCAATATCATTTACTGCCTAAAGTCTGGAAGATTGCCAATATCATTTACTGCCTAAAGTCTGAAAGATTGCCAATATCATTTACTGTCTAAAGCGTGGAAGATAACTTTTTGTTTCCTTGAAGAATGCCAGATAGAATAGAAGAATCTCTGTAATCGGAAGTAATTTCAATGCAACAAAATCTAAGAAGTTGATCAGTGATATATTTTGACTTATGATTGATTGAATGTTGTTTAAATCCATTGATGCAGACATATATAAGCTGATTTTGTAAATGGACCAATTTATAACATTTCTTTAATTGATCAATATCTTTATTTGTTACAAATATGTATTTTTTGATTATATGTCGTACTATGTATTAGTTATTTCCCTTTATCCCGAGGTATTTATCAAAAAGGCATGAAACTCCCAATAACATTCCCACTTCCAGAAATCATTACATTTAAAAATCATGGAATTATTTTTTTTTTTAAATAATTTTTGGAGGGGTTTGGGTTTATGGTGTTTAATGTCACTTTCAACAATATTTCAGTTATATTGTGGCGGTCATTTCTGTTGGTGGAGAAAATCACTGACCTGTCGCAAGTCACTGGCAAACTTCACCAAGTACACCTCGTCATGAACGGTGTTCGAACTTATAATGTTAGTGGTGATAGCCACTGATTGCACAGGTAGTTGTAAATCCAACTACCATACGATCACGACCATAACAGACCCTACCCTGTAAATGGGATGTGGTTTGAGATCATAAGGTTATATTTTATAAGGAAGCACATTTTTTTTTCTAAAAACGAGATGGCAGATCTGTGGCCATTTTTTTAACAATTTTTTATCCCCTCGCCAGCAAAGTTGCGAGGGGATATAGCAACGCTTCCGTCCGTCACAATCCTTGTGAACACTCTAGGATCAACATCCTTCAATGGATTTTGACCAAACTTGGTACATATTTAGTCCTTAGAGTCTGGAACTCTATTGATTTTCAAGGTCAAAGGTCAAGGTCACTGGGTAAATTATTTACCGTGTAACATCCTTGTGAACACTCTAGAATCAACATCCTTCAATGGATTTTGACCAAACTTGGTACATACATAGTCCTTGGGAGAGTGGAACTCTATTGATTTTCAAGGTCATAGGTCAATGGTCAATGTCACCAGGTCAAATTTAAACTGTAACATCCTTGTGAACACTAGAATCAACATCCTTCAATGGATTTTGACCAAACTTGGTACATACTTAGACCTTAAGAGAATCTGGAACCCTGTTGATTTTCAAGGTCAAAGGTCACAGGGTCTAATTTTTAGGTGAGGGGATATGCCACGCTTTGCGTTGCCCTTGTTTATGTTAGTATCGCTTTGTAATACTTGTATGTTGTTACAAGTAGAACCTGTTATCTAGATTTTTGTAATTGATTGTTACACAAAGAATTTTTTAACATGCACAATAGTTTTGTCTTTATCAATGTGTTAATTTTTATACAGTTGAACCTTGTTATTAACAAACTCACGAGTCATTTCCTCTGATAGCTTGAAGTTAACATTATTTTCTCATAGTAGTAGCTTTAAGCTTGATATTTTCGATATAACTCAAATTCTCTATTTCAAGTAAATTCGTGAGTCCCTATGAATTTTACACAAGGTTCAACTGTTACTTATTGTTCATAAAATTAGCATCAACATGAAAAAATACAGATGAAAAATGATAGATTGATCATTAATTATGAAAGTGTTTTCATCTTGTCCCTCCATCGGTCACAAAGCAAAAAATTGTACATGCAAATCCTATATTTTAAAAGTGAATCTACAAACTTTGTTTGCTTACCATATCAGAGCTCCAGTTAGGTAGTTGGATTACCCAACAACTCATACAAGCCTATCACCAATAGGGTGTGGGTTCGGCCCAGCTTTGTGAATTACAAAAAAGGGTGCACTCAACGACTCGGTCGCAAGTGATAAAGTTTACCAGTTGCTTGCCCATGGTTGGTGGTTCTCTCTGGGTATTCCGGCTTCTTCCACGACTAAAACTGGTCGAAATGATATAGCTGAAATATTGCTGAAAGTGGCGTTAATCAATCAAAAAGTTTAAACTGCATCAGTGGCGTAATGGTTAGCGTGCTCGCCTCAAGTGTGGTAGATCTTGGGTTCGAGCCCAAGTTGGGTCAAACCAAAGACTATTAAATTGGTATTTGTTGCTTCTCCACTGCAAAGACTGGTTGGCTCGGAATCAGAATAATGTTTCAGAGTGGAGCGACATGTCTACCCGTGGACTGTTGTTTCAGTGAGCTAGCACTATAAAAATCCAACTCGACGTGTTGGTCTAGTACAAAGCGGACCTCATCATCTCATTGAAAATTAACTTGTTCCCGCCATGATATAGCTGAAAATTTGATGAATTGGCATTAAACAACAACCACCCACTCACTCACTCAAAAAGTTTGTACAAGCAACCTCTTTTCTTCAAATTACTTGTTTTCCTATATGGAGATTTGCATATCATTACATTACGGGTGGCTAAATGAGCAAGGTAGTTGGATTACCTAACAACTTGTACAAACCGATCACCAATAGGGCGTGGGTTCGGCCCGGCTTTGTAAATTACAATAATGGGTGCACTAAACTCGCAGCTGCAAGTGAAAGTTAACCAGTTGCTTGCTCATAGTCGGTAGTTCTCTTTGGGTACTCCCGCTTCTTCCACCACTAAAACTGGTCGCCATGATATTGCTGAAGGTGGCGTTAAACACCAAAAATCAATCAATCAAAATGTTTGAACTGCATAATGGTTAGCGTGCTCGCCTCAAGTGCGGTAGATCTTGGGTTCGGGCCCAAGTTGGGTCAAACCAAAGATTTAAATTGGTATTTGTTGCTTCTCCGCTAAGCACGCAGCATTTAAGGAGAAAAACCAAGGACTGGTTGGCTCGGAATCGGAATAATATGTCCGAGTGGAACGACATGTCTACACGCGGACTGTTGTTTCAGTGAGTTAGCACTAAAAATCCAACTCGGTTTTTGTCTAGTACAAAGTGGACCTCATCACCAATTTTGACCGGACAGACATTTTCACAGAACAAAATGGTGAAAAAATTATCAGTGTTCTCGTCTTTGATGTCTAATTATTCTTTTGATAATAATTTCTGACGAAAGATAATTATATGTTTGGAAAGCTTGTGCAATAAGCTTTATTTTGATATAAAGTTTATTTGGAAATACTGAAAGATGTTTGATCTCGAATCATTGTTTTAACATTAACTTCCGTCAAAAGATCATTATATATTTGGAAAGCGTGTAAAAACAGCTTTATTTTTAAAAACCTATAAAGTATAAAAATCTTGACAGGACGGACTTTTACTGGCACCTCGAAAGTGAGTCCAGAACAAAGAACAAGAGTCCAGAAGCACAAAATGATATTTAAATGGATGATTATGATTTCTATCAAATAAATTTATGTTTTTAATAAATTGCATATATATTTTATAAATTACAGTGGCTTTTAAGGTTATTACAGTGGAAATTGGGGGAGACCAGAAATATTCGTTATTGGGCGATAGGAATGTGCATGGAATTATTCTGGATGAATAAGTAGTTTAGCGAAAACTTTTAAAAAGGAAAGTTAAGAAAATGAAAATACATTGTTATTTCATATATATTATATTCCTGTTATAAAATTTGTAAATTTTATACAAAATGTTTTTTACAAAAAAATAAAACAAACAAACAAACTAGAAGCTCAGGTGAGCCTGTATCGCTCACCTGACATAAATAAGTCCTCTTGATAATGTCTGCATGCCGAATACATCTAAGTTACTATTCAAATCCCATACTGCTATAGGGTTCTATGTTAAAACTATGTCTGCTCATGGCAGCCATTTTGGATGGGGGTCGTGGTCGCCGGACACAATTTTGAAAGTATACTACCCAAGGACCATCCATGCCATGTTTGCATTAACTTGGCTGACTGGTTTCAGAAGAGAAGACTTAAACAATTTTCCCATGGGTCCTATGTTAAAACTATGTCCGCTGACGGCGGCCATTTTGAACCGAGATCGGGATCACTGAACACAATTTTGGAAGTTGACCACCTCATGACCATCGATGACATGTTTGCTATATTGGCTTACTGGTTTCAGAGGAGAAGATTTTAAAACATGTTTTCCCATAAGGTCCTATGCTAAAACTACAGTATGTCCGCTGAAGGCGGCCATCTTGGATGGAGGTCAGGGTCACTGGACACAATTTTGAAAATTGACCACCTAAGGACCATCCATGCCATGTTTGCTTTAAATTGGCTTACTGGTTTCAGAGGAGAAGATTTTTAAACATATTTCCCATAGGGTCCTATGTTAAAACTATGTCCGCTGATGGTGGCCATCTTGGATGGAGGTTTGGGTCACTGGATATAATTTTGAAAGTTGACCATTTAAGGACCATTCATGCCATGTTTGCTTTAATTTGGCTTACTGGTTTCAGAGCATTTTTTTTTTAAACATTTTTACCATAGGGTCCTATGTTAAAACTATGTCCGTTGACGGTGGACATCTTGGATGGAGGTCGGGGTCACAGGACATAATTTTGAAAGTTGACCATCTAAGGACCATTCATGCCATGTTTGTTTTAAATTGGCTTATTGGTTTCAGAGTTAAAGATTTTAAACATTTTTTCCATAGGATCCTATGTTAAAATTAAGTCGAGTCATGGTGGCCATCTTGAATTTCCGATCGGCAAACGATTCACAATTTTAGTACAGGACCACCCAATGATCATTCCTGCAACGTCACAATTCAATTGGCTTGGTGGTTTCTGACGAGAAGATTTTTAAAATTTCGACCAATCAGAACATATTATGGGCCCTGGCAGCCATGTTGGATTTCCGATCAGTGCCAAAAACAAAAATCGTGTATATGACCATCCAATGAACATTTCTGCCAAGTTTGGTTCAAATCTGTTTTGTGGTTTCAGAAAAAAAGATGAAAATGTGAAATTCCCATAGGGGCCAATGTACTAAGTCGAGTCATGGTGGCCATCTTGAATTTCCGATCGGCAAGCAATTAACAATTTTAGTACAGGACCACCCAATGATCATTCCTGCAAAGTCATAATTCAATTGGCTTAGTGGTTTCTGACGAGAAGATTTTTAAAATTTCAGCCAATGAGAACACATTATGGACCCTGGCAGCCATGTTGGATTTCAAATCAGCACCAAAAACACAAATCTAGTAGAGGACCATTCAATGAACATTTCTGGCAAGTTTGGTTGAAATCTGTTCAACGGTTTCAGAGTAGAAGATTTAAATGTGAAAAGCTAACGGACGGACGGACGGACGCTTACCCATGACAAAAGCTCACATGGCCAGGTGAGCTAAAAACAAAAACAAAACAACACAAAACAAAAAAACTATATCAATGTTCTTACTTATTTTTTCCTTTTCTCTCTTTTAATTAAATTTTGCTACCCATAAAAACTATGAGATATGATTGATGCCTTATAAAAACGTGTTTATGTAGCTTATATTGTATGCGCATCGGCGAAAAAAGGTGCAACTGCTCGTGTTTTGAGATCTATCAAGAAATGGATGCCATCTTATTAATTATCGGCATTGTTTGCAGAGTTTGCAGAATCGTCATTAAATCAGTACAACAATGCACTTATTTCTTATTTTCTAAGACCAAAAATATTCGTTAGGCCAAAGAAAAAAGATTTTTGATTTCCCCTAACCCTGCCGGGTCAGTTTTATCTTGTCTGGTGAATTAATTTTATTGGCATTTTTAGAAGAAAAAATATGGAGATATAACATTATAACACTTCTCAAATTATCTTAAACCAGTATATTTCGTTATATAGCTTATATAGGGAGATACACCATTGACAATTAAAGTCACTGATTGTAAAAAAAATGGACATGTATCATTATAAGATTGACACGACGATTTGAATATCGTGGCGATCAGTTTTATTGGTGGAGGAAACTGTAGTATCCCGGGGAAAACCACAGACCTGCCACTAGTCACTGACCAACTTTATCACACAATGTTGTATTGAGTACACCTCGCCTGAGCGGGATTCTAACTCGCAACATTAGTTGTTCTTATTGGAAATATATAATTAATGGGAAAGAATGTTTAACAAAATAGAATGAAAAAGGCATTTGTTAATCACAGGTTGTTATGAAAATGTTAAAAACACACAATTTGTAACAAAATATATTGATATATACATTGGAGTCCACTTTAGCATAGAAGATAGTGGCAAAATGCACCAAGCTGCCCTCAGTATATGGAAGTTTCTATGTCCTTGTCAAAGTAAAATTATAACATTATTTCATCTTAAAAGTTCTTTTATAGAAGTAAAATAACATTCTAATGTAGTTGTTTATTATCCCTTGTTTGTGATTGGACAATGCTGTAATGTTCATGGTATCAATTCCACGGTTGAAAATCGTGAGATATTTTAGACGATTGTCTTGTCAACAATGTAGCAAATTACATGATTGAGGAGAGGATATGTATAGGCTTGTTCTGCTATCCAATCTTTTTCAGTACTTTTCTGAATAAAATACGTTTAAATTAAATTAAATTAAAAAAATCGAGAAAGCATCAGAGATGCAACAGCCGAGTTGCAAGTCAAAATCATTTGGTCAAACTGGATTCCTTTTTTCAAGATTTATAAATGTTATGTGCCAAGTATCAATCTTCTGGCATTGCTGGTTCACAAGAAGATTTTTAAATATTGAAATAATTAATCATTTTAGGCCCCCTCTTGTGCCCTTCTTTGGACCCCAGACATACCGAACATAACTTTGGAAGAGGAAGCAACTTTGAACCCAAGGAACATTTGGGCAAAGTTTGGTTAAAATTGACAAAATGGTTTCAGAGATATGTGTAATTCTTAAAAAAACTTCCGGTAGGGGATGGGGATGACCCCGGGCCTCAACTCTTGGGGAATTTAATTTGTCTATTCACCATGATCATAAATATATATGGTTTAGGGTGGGGATCTCGGTCACATTTTTTTAAAAGAGATTTCCCAGCAGGGTGGGGCTGAGCACCGGGGATAAAAAATGTTGAATGCACAACTTCACGTTGGCATCTCCACCCATACCAAATATTAAGTTTCTATCTTTTGTAGTTTCAGAGAAATGTGTAATTCTCAAAATATGTACTTTTTCTATTAAAAAAACATGATTTTACAAGAAAAAAACAATAGATTAATCTGAATTTCGAACTCGCTCTAAATAATAGTGTAATAATACTTCCTACCAACAATTATGTTGATCGGCCAAAAACTAAGAGCGCTATCGTGTTAACGAAGATAATTCTCAAAATATGTACTTTTTCTATAAAAATCCATGATTTTACAAGAATAAAACAATAGATGCGCTATCGCGTTAACGAAGATAATTCTTAAAATATGTACTTTTTTCTATAAAAAAACATGATTTTACAAGAAAAAAACAATAGATTAATCTGAATTTCGAACTCGCTCTAAATAATAGTGTAATAATGCTTCCTACCAAACATTATGTTGATCGGCCAAAAACTAAGAGCGCTATCGCGTTAACGAAGAGAGGCTAACACACGCCTGCCCGCCCGCCTTTCGCCAAAACATAAGCCGACTCTTAATGAAAGCCCACCAAGAGGCTCGAGTTCTTGTTTTGCTTTTCAACGGGGCATATAAGGGCATATTCCGATGCAAAGTTTCATGATCTGTGTGAGCGTTTCCATTGCAAATGAAAATGAACTTTTGCCGAAAAAAAAGCCAAGAAGTACATAAAGACAAAGACACAGAGCAAACGCCCCATTCGAAAGAATCGGCGATCATTGTCGCGTTATCTGGGTCATTCTCAAAAAAATGTCTATTATTGTGTGATTGTGTTATACACATAATTATCGATAATATTTCACTTTCTCTAGTAAAAAATAGTTATCTTAGTGACGTAAGAAATGTTATTCAAACAATAATTGCTACTTACTCTTATCTCATTTTTTGCAAAATTTCACTTTCAATTGGTCAAATTTGGTTAAATATGCATGTGATTTCGCCGTTATCAGATCAATATGTGTGAATATCTTTCATGAACACTATAAGATTGTAATTCTTAACTTACAAATTGTTTTTCTATCACATAATTTCTTTTTAAATTACGATCCGATATGATCAAATGTATTTAGAAACTTATAAAAAAAATATCATAAAACCTTTGTGCATTTCGCCGCGTCCTTTGTGTTACTGGGTATATCAACAGGTGAGTAAGAGTTGTCCCTCTTATGGAATAACTTCATCAATATTTTCTCACTGAAGCACAACTTCCTCTTTGGAATTATGGGTATTTCAGCAGACGACATGTTGCTGTTCAGATCTCTAAATTGAGTTTTAAGGTATGTATGTCATGTCGTAACTTTTATTTCTGTCCATAATGTTGCTGCATATATAAGCAGTAAACCTATTAATTTCATATCCAATTGGTGACCACAATTCGTATTTTACACCATGCTTAGTAGCAAAGACTATTAAATCATTTTGCCGGGGAGCATATATTGTGAATTAAATCTAATTAACTAGTGAATATGTCCCTTGTGTTACTGTCCTTTACGTTACTGGGAAAAACGTAACACAAATGACCGATTTCGTAACAAAAGGGACAAATTAATTATGTTTCGCATCTATTTAGTAAAAAAAGAAGAAAATAGTGTTTAGATCATACGTAAAAGACTATTTACTTTCATATTTTCGAGCATGAATAACTGAATTCATGGTAAAAGAGGGTTAATATAAAATTGTAAAAAACGTAATGCAAGGGACATATAAAGTAACACAATGGACAAAAAATGCATCAAATATACAGGATAAAATCCATAGTAAATTAGTTATATCATATAACATTAAACAAATATGAAAGTATTTAGGCAAAATACAACTGTATTTTTGGAATTCATAATCCAAAATACATGCATTAGTTTATTTTCAAGTAGAATTTAACATGACATCTTCGGTAACACAAGTGACAGCACAGTAACACTAATGACTTGAGCATGCCTTTATAACGAAAATTGTATTTGATAATACCATTGCATTAAAATGACAAAAGTTGATATCAACAAGGGCACTAACCCTGGGGGAAGGGGTACTCTCAATTTTTATCCGTACGTAGGCTCGTCCCAAAGAAAAAATATTACCCCCAAAAAATACCTTGTTAAAAAATACACCCCAAAAAAATACAAAATTATTTTTTTACCCCCCAAAAATACCTGATTTTTTTAATATTTTCAATTATAAAAGTACCAAGAAAATACAAAACACCTCAAAAAATAACTCAAATTTTTTCGACCCCCAAAAAATGCCAAGAATTATTTGGACCCCAAAAAAATACCAAAATTCAAAATGTTGACCCCAAAAAAATAGTCCGAGCCTATGTACTGAAAAAATTGTTGAGTACCCCCCACCCCCTGGGGACACTAATGCATAGAGGTATAATTCATATTTTGACACATTAGGAGAGCTATTTCTCCTTCGCCCGATGTAACCGCCAATGTGTTTTTGCAAGAAGTAGGGAACTGTCCACTCTTGTCTTTTCCATATAACCGAGTTATATCTCCATTCCGTCTGTTAACGACTTGTTTCTTTTTTTCATTTTCAGGATATAAAGAAGAATGACATTGCCAAAGGCAGAAAAACAACGTCGTTATCGACAAAGAAGAGAGGCCGATCCCTTAAGAAGAGCTGAACACAAAGCTAAATGTAAAGCCAAGTATCCACAGGATCTTACAGTTGGCAAGCAAAAACACATAGGAAATATGACCACTAGAGAACAACGTAAACATATTTTCAGTGTACCCCAAATTACGCAACCCAAATGTGAGAAAGGATCTCCATCGCTTGATAAAACCGAGAGAGGTAATATGTAGCGAGATCAGTTACATAATGTGGACAACAACAACACGAAAAGACATGACAAGAAAGAACTGGATACTTAATCATTTTGTCACATTACTTCCGATAGACCAACCAACTAAGAAAGATGAGAATGAAAAGGTTGAAAAGGACAATGATGATGAATTAGAGGAGGTAGTAGAAACCAAAGGTATAACACTAGAAACAAAGAAAAAAAAGTAAGGAAAGGAACATGGATGCCGAGAAAGATGATCAAGAATTAGTAAAACAGGAAGGAAACGTCAACAAAGATACTGAAGAAATTGACACTTTTGCCACTTCTCCCACTAAAGAACAAACTGATAATAGCGAGAAAGGACAAAAAAGCACCAGAAACCATTTAGATATTTCAGATTTAAGTCCTCAAGACTTATTGGGACAGTATGTACTAGTGAGTTATGACAATAAACCATATCCTGGGATCGTAACAGACTGTGATGAATCAGAGGTATTTGTGAGCTGTATGCACAGAGTGGGAAGACGTTTAGACAACTCTTCTTTTTATTGGCCCCTTGCGGTTAGAGATGAGTGTTGATATGACATGGAGAACGTCATAGGAACTATTTCCGAACCTACGCTTGTTGGACAAATGTACAATGTTGACAGCGAACTTTGGTCACTAGCTCTACAAAAGTTGAAGAAATGACATGCTTATAGACATCTTATGTCATTTGTGTTATTCATCATTGTTACACAGTTTATATGATCATCCACAAGTCAGAATTACTGTTTTGGTCGTTAAAGTGGTTAAAATTAACTTTTCCGTAAAAATGTAACAAATAAAATCATTACGCATTTTCAAAGTAAAAAAATAATTACATAAATGTCCTTGTTACTAAATATTCCTTTCCGTTACCAAAACCTGTATTTCGATTATTTTTAGGCTTAAGTGTTTTTGAATCAAATCTATAAATGAAGACTTTAGAGTTCATGCTTTCCCTTTTATCAGAAATGAATATCCTCGAAGAAGAAGAAGAAATTATGATCTTTGAACAGTGGAATGTCATTAATGTTACCAATTGTGTTTTTGTGTTACCATATTGTCCCTGGTGTTACTGACCGGATAATGATGAGCTGAAAATTAATTATCCCACCTTTGAAATTAAGACCATGTTTACTTGACATGTTTTCATAAAGAATAAAAAAAATCTTATAATTCAAATAGCTTTCGCACTAATTTCTAAAGTAAGAAAGTTTAGAATGGCTTTTCTCCATGGCATTGTCTTATATTTAAGAAAAAAGAAAGAGAAAATGCTTGAAATGACAAAAAAATAATTTGATTCAAGTAACTTTCAAATATTAATTTTGTTAAGGGGTTTACAATGCTAATCGTAAAAATTAGTATAGGCATTTTATCCCTTATTGTAGTGGTAACACCAGGGACACTGGCAGCTAGCAAGGAGCTACTTTTTTCAATTTTAAACTGTTTTTCGCATTCAAAGTTAATGTTCTGTTATTGTTTCGCATAATTCAAAGGTTTAGTATTTCAGTAAAATTTAAATTGACAGAATATGTGTTATTTCATTTTCTCAGCAACACAAAAATCAAATTCCGACATTTTTTGAGAATAACCCATCTACTTTCTTCTATTCATTGATCATATCATATCACATCTAAATTCGCAATTTTCCCCAAGAACTGAAAGCAATTTTCTACGGCAATTATCTGGTACCAGTCCTTGTAAATAATGTAAATCCGAAATAGCTAATGACATGAAAACAGAATACACGAATGACTTGCCATACCCAAATGATATTCCACAGGAGGGTGGCAAAATGGTGGCAAAATGTATCCGTTGCAACTTGGAGTTTGTCAACACACTTACAGACCCAATTTATTATGCTTCATGTGATTATAAAGCTACTTTAAACATTACCAGTCGGTTCATGTGAATGTGAGAGGTCTTTCTCGGCTCTTCGGCGCTTCAAGGCTTGGTGTAGAGCAACATTGACTGAAGATCGCCTGTGTTGTTTGGCGATGCTTCACGTCCACCGTAATGATACTGTCGGGCAGGTACATCCAGAAGCTGTTCTCAAAAGATGGAATTCGAATGACAATAGGAAAATCATTCTTGCATTCACCGACTATAGTATTATCATTTGAAGTTATTCATTAAAATATTATTTTAGAAATCAATCAGTTGTGTTATATTAATTTACCATAGAAGCTTCGACGGCGTGGTCGCTATTGACGATAGTAACTGGTATATAAAGCCTCTCAATTATATAGAAATCGATAAACAAAAATGCGTTGTTTTGGGCCGTTAAGTTTCACTTTTCCACTGCCTACCGTGTTTCAAACCTCTAGTTACGGCCCTGCCGAATGACTTCTAATAACATATATGACTGCAAAAGCAGTGCACACTAAAACAAGTAGAATGACTGCAAAAGCAATACACATTAAGGCAAGTAGATTATGGAAAAGCAGTGCACATTTAGACAAGTGTGCGACTGCAAAAACAGTACACTATTTTAAAAATAGGGATACAATAATTTGTAACAAGCACCAGTGCCGGTGTTATAGAGCCATTTCTCCCCCCCCCCCCCCCCACCGTTACATGGATAGGCGGGAAATGGCTATATAGTAGATCCCCCCTCCGGAATAATGGCTATTTAGGGGGAAATAGGGGGGGGGAAATGGCTATATTATAGTAGTTTTTCCCCCCAAATATATATCTCATTTATTATAAATCAGTTATAATTTTATTTTAATGTATAAACATTTTATTTGAAAAAAATGAAAAGCAACTAATTATTTATATAGTATAGAGAATGGAAACGGGGACTGTGTCAAAGAAACAACAACCGTGGTTTCCCTTAAATTCATTTTCAAAATTGAGGATAATAAGTAACAGCAGAATAACTGAAGAACAATGTCGGTATAATAAAACATGTTCCACGTGCAGGTTAGATGTAGAAGATGAATTCCACTTTTCAGTGATATGTCCATAATTAAAGGGTCTTAGGCAAATGTTTAACTGGTCGAGTACATTATATATATAATTACCTGATACGGATGTTACACGTGACTCCGTTTCATGACCCAAAAATGTCAACAATAATAAGCCTGACCAATTCATTCAATGACCTCAAAATGCATCGTGGGGTTTCTATACGGATTACTATACATGTGTTATTGTAAAAGAAATTGGCGATTTTCAGTCGAAATTTGCTTTGCTAGCGACAAAAATTGCAACCTAACATTAGGATATTTTGTTTTTAATAGCTCAATTTTCATCTCAATCTACCATTTTCATGCCCAGAGTTTAATCCAAAGTACACGAAAGAGACATAATTATTAACACATACTACAAAGTACTGTATATAATATATGTGCAATACATTTTGCCGCTCCTATAGCAGTCATTCCAATTCTACACTTAACTGTAAGTGCTGCACAGCGTGAGTGCGTACGACCTACCTTTGGGTTTCCGATGAATGAATTCATGTTTATACATTTCTAATTCTTAAGTCCTCGAAAAGAAAACACAGATAAATTATGTTGGGTTATAAAAACGAAGTAATCACTTCCAAAGGGTACATTAATGTTAAAAAAAACATGTAACAGATTATCATCCCCCCCCCCCCCCCCACATAGTGGTGAACGCCCCATAGTGATCGCTCTGTCCGTCCGAAACACATTCGTGTCCGCTTCATAATTTTATATCCAGTCATTTCTCTATTCTATAGTAGAGGGATGAAACTTTGCATATGCAGTCTAATCCTACAATTTGAATGGTCAGCTTGACAGGTGATAAATGACCATATTCCCGTGGTAGACTGGGGATATGAAGCGGGTCTAAATATGTGTTGCTTTCTCCAAATAGAATTAAAATAAATATCTGAGCTTATCTATATAGGAAGCCAACACTTATTTCGAATAATAAATCGTGAAATTAAAGAAAAATAATGTTTTGTTTTCATACAAGGCAGGCCTTCAAGTGGACTTAGGTCCAAAAAATTACACACTTTAATATTCAAGTGCTGGATTAAATCATATTTACACGTATATGTAATTACGATACTCTTGAATGTTATCAGAGGAGGGGAACTAAAAGTTCCTGCGGCTTAGGGAATATAGAACACTGACAGGGAATATGAGCCCATATCCCCTGTGAAGATCCTGAATAACAAACAATGTATAATATTTAGAAGTCCTCTATATATAACAAATGTACAAGTAAAGGGAATTAATACCCTACAATCACAGCATAGTATGGATCTGGTACAATCATATTCTATTTACACCACAAGATCATTGTTCAGTCGGAGAAGTTGGCACAATAAGATTAAAGGTCCTAATTATCTTCTGCCTGTGGGCCAGGTTCTTGGGGTCTTTCTTGCGGTCTCTAAAACATAATAAATTAAATCTTTAAAATACCTTTTTTCACTTTAAAGTATCACTTCCACAATTAACTGCTACATTAATTTACTGAAATATCAACATTGTAATTGTCTTTATGGGTTTTCTTAACATTTCATTGCACTAATGTATTGTTTGTTCTAAACATTTCATTTTACTTAACTTGTTATCTTGTCTTTAACATAAGTTACCTTGTATCTCACAATCTTAGACAACATTAAGCTACTTAACTTTTTTGTCATCTGAATTCAACACATTGAGATAAAATAAAATTTTACTACCATATTGTGTGAAGAGCACAATACATTGTAACAACAGTTAATTTCCACAAATCAAACATTTACAGCCAACACTATGATCAAAACCAGTTTCAAGTCTGAATAGTATATTAAACTATATTCGGCAAGATACTTACAAGTTCCTAAACCATACCCCACCGGCTCAAGGTGGGAACTTAAAGAGCTGCTGCCAGGAGATACTGATGACCTTACAAGGTGTCCAGCAGACCTTGCTCCTGGAGATGGGTTACTTCCAGCAGGAGATAATCTGTTCCCTTTGGGTAGGAAACTACTGCCTGGAGGTGATCCGTAGCCTACCAAGTAAATAAATAAAAACATTTCATAATTTTCATCACTACTACTAACTAGTCCTTATCAAAATAATCTGAATTGTGGGAAATCTGATCGCGTAACACATTTATTAGAATTATACATGTACATATAATGAGAATTAAGCCTTATTTGTCTGATGATGAGCATTATTATAGAATCAAATACCCAAAAATAAAAACTTTTTGTGATCGTACATCAGCTTATGCAATGTACATGTACCAAGGCCTCTACATTAACATACTTTTCAACTTGTCCATTCGGACAACTAACTAAAAAAAGTACTTGTCCGACTCAATCTTTTAGTTGTCCGAAAAAATTAATAAAAATTACAAAAACTAGAGAATAATTATCCAGGGCTCCCACTATTTTCAAATTAGAGGGAGAAGTGACCTCTCTTTCAGAGAGCTCACAGGGAGAAGTGGGGAGACTTCTGGGAAAAGTCAATTGCAATTAATCGAAACATTGTTTCGTTACCCCTCTGACGTTACCCTGCCCAAATTTAGTAAATAGTTAAAGCTGCCTGAACTGATTTGTTCTGGTTTTTTTTTTTATTCATGACTACCTTAAGGACACATATTCAATGTCACATTTTTATTTCTGTCTACCTTGATTGGAGTCTTGCATACCAGTGATTTTTATATGTCCCCCCTCCCCTTTTTCCTTTTGAAATATTACTGTGTTGTGATCCAATACCACACAAATTGTAATAACTCATATTTGTGTTATACAAATCTTTGTTTCTGGTAAAAAAAATATACCTAGATACTATATATACCAGTATCTAGGTATATTATTTTTACCAGAAACAAGTGCCGGTGATATAAATAAAGCAAAGTATTTTATTTAAATTCACACAGAAATAAAAATTTTAGTGGATCTTTTCAACCAGATCGGGGAAAAGCTTGTAATATTTGTCCATTTCAAAGGTTTCAATATTTCCCAAAAGCCTAAATCAAATCCTCTATCGTATTTTGCACAAAAGACAAGTTTAAATTTGGCGCTAAATTGATATCCGATAATTTTTACGTGTCCGTTCCGGAGTGATTCTTGTTCTTATATTTCTAATATTGATATATCCGTTCATTAATTGCGACTTTAATTTTGTCAATGTCCTTGAACTTCATTTGGAGGAACGATAAAATACAATAAAAGAATTTTGATCTGGCATTTCACTTTAGTTTTAATCAAAATAAATTATGGACAAATTGGAGATCAAACAGGGAGGGCTCTTTTATACAACAAACCCAGTATTTTATACCAGTGGAAATATATTTGTCCGTCGTACCGGCACGTTTGTGAATATGATTTTTTCACTTGTCCCGTCGGACAACCGTAATACAAGATCTACTTGTCCGACGTCAGTTTTCACTGGTATCGGACAAATGCTAATGTCGAGGCCTGGTACATGTACCTGTATTTAGTCTTCAATAAAAATCCAACCAGTTACCCAAATTTCAAAATTTATTCTAATGAATACTAATGTAATTAGTTGGAGGGATAATGAATCAAGGGTTGATAATTTCACACCTTAGGCTTAGGGGAGATGATGAGCTTAGACCTGATTTCAGGAAAGTTGGTTAATTAACGTGTATTTTTTAGATCTGTTTATTTGGTATTGACAGCCACAGCTACTGTAAATCTGGAAAATGTATTAAACTATAACATCCCAGACATTGTATGGTCCAACTCAGACAGTCAAAATATTAATATAAAAGTTTTTTTTTTAAAAAAAACTCAAATATTCAAAAATATGATGATGACAAGTTTCTGTAAGAAATTATTAAACTATTTTGGATTCAGTGATATGTTGTACAATAGAAATAAGAGAAGATGTTGCTCGTTTTGTAAAAATACATGTAATTAATTTGGTATCTTCTTAATTTGTTGTTCAGTTACTTCATTGTGTAATAAAAGTAGCATTAACAATTACATATTTTACATTTTATCATACAGTCATAGTTTTCAGTTCACTGTCGAATGAAACCTTTAACAGGGTATTTCTTTACAAAGAAGGGTGCGACTTATTTCTATCTGTTTTCCTCATTAGAATTGGCGTCGTTTACTTCGCTACACATTTAGTAGAACAACACATTCAAATTTATTCTTGTCAAAAGTTAAAGGGGTTTTACCGATTCCTTCAAAGTTTAAAAATGCACTGCCATCATTTTTAGTCTAAGGGTTTAATTTGATGACTTCTCTTAAAATAATCATGACATCTTCTTTACAAACTTTTTCTTGTGGCTTGACTGCTTGCTGTCTACATTGACCATTTGGTCAACATTGTTAACTATATCCTGAATGACAGGGGCTGCTTTTGATACTGTAATAATTGCATGTTCTGTTTTATTAGAACCCAAACTTCCAATAAGTTCTTTTAATACTAGGACTTGGTTTTCCTTTTGAAAGTCTGCTGCCTTATTTTGAAAAGCACATATATTGTTCTTTCGCTGACATATTTGATCACAAATTCATTGCCTAATATTTTAGCACATTGTGGTACTTCTAATTCCTAAAAAATAAAAACCAAAATCATTTTAGCACATGAAAACAGTAAAAATTAAATGGTTGGTATTTTGTGTGATCAAATCTTTATAAATCATCAAATATTGACTACTAATACCAAGTAAAATACTGTCTTTAAACCATGATTTGTCTTTGCTGATTTCATGTTAGAAAAGTTGGACTTTTCAACTATTTCAGTTTCGATATATCATGACAGTTTTGTTCAATTGGGTCTGAAACTGCCTTTAATGAGTATTTACCTATTATCCAAAACTAGTGTCTTTGTGTAATAATATTTACACCAAAAATGAGGATGTATTTGTATCAATGATGGTAATAAATGTATGTTGGGCGACTTTTCAAAAACCCACTTATTGGGAGAAAACTCAATATTTCTTGTTAATGAATATTTGTTTAATTTTTGTTGCCCTATAATAAATTACAAAAGTTACAGAGTTGAATCATTTACAAAGTATATGTGCATGTACATATTTTATGAATACTGATCAGCAGTCAGGGAAATTCAAATTCATTTCAGATGTTTCAGGGAAAAAATGATTAATGTATGTAAAGACTAAGAAGTTTGCTGTTGGCTAGATATACAACTTAAATAATTTGGACCAATATTCATAAACTGTTTATCAGTATCACTTAGACTCTGTAAGGTTTTTTTTCCATTAAATTATTACCAGGGCATTCTGATCAAATTTGAGGCAAACAATTTGATTATAAATTCATATGATTAATTTAAAGTTTACAGTTATTGGATTATCAAAGAATTACTTAATTATTACAATATTAAAATAGAAGGTCATTGGTATGTGACATTTCAGCATTTCTATAACCCCATACCTACAAAAAAAAACTCCTCCTAAACCGATTTATGGATTTTGATGAAACGTTACACAAAGAAAGTACATAATATGTTCATGTGCATAATGTCATATCAATCAGTTCTGAGAAATCCCAGGGAAATTGGAGCTTAATTTTTTTATTCTTATTAGATGCAAAAGACCATGTCATGCAACTCCTAATTAACTGCTTAATGGATTTTGTTTAAACTTTACACAAAGGAAGTACATCATATATTTACCCTATAGGACACTGCCAGTATCCATATACTATTTGTGAGTCCCTGTCATCTGACTTTGAATTGCACACATATACATCATAGGTGCACTTCTTCGTGGAAGCATGGTAGCTTGTTTTTACATAAGGAATGGATTCTTCAATCTGAAAAAAAAAATCATGAAAGGGTAACAGTAAAAATTTAAAAATAGCCATTTATGACAAAACTTTAAAAATCTTTTGTATTGAATTTATGTCCTTTTTTATGTAATGCTTGAGAAAGGTTGAATTTTCAACCATTATCTTAATGAACATAAATATTATAAATGCACCAACCATTTTAATTGAAAAGGGGACTAAGGCTGTAACCCTGAGGTCAATAATTTTTTTGCTGACAGTGTTTGGATTCTTTTCACTATTTAATAAAAATTCTTTCATACTAATATTTTTCTCAGAAAGTTTAAAAAAAACATGTAATGCAACTGTCATTAAATTAAATGGTTGGTCAGACATCTTACTCCTAGTTTAAACATGTAGGAGTGCTTAAAATAGTAATAATTTGGTTAAATACCTGGACAAATCCATGTATTTCCACATCTCCTGCACTGTACTGTAGTGCTTCACTGCCCTGTCCAGACTTTTGAAGTGGTGCTGACACTCTCTCACGACTAAAGCCTAATCATAAAGTCATATATTCTGGCAAAAGTTAGCTCTGGTAACAGAGCTAACTTTGTTGAAGAGTGGGGTTTTCTATGAAAGATCTAGTCCAAGATTCCTCTGTCGTTTAACGGCTTTTATAAAGTTGCTGTAGCCGTTCAACGTCAGAGCGTGATATATACGGATTACAGCGGGTTTGCCTCTCCAGCTCTGGATCGGCACATTTCCACGTTTCGTGGCTATCGGATTTTATTTTCTATCAGAAACCCTTATATAAATCGCTTCACCAATCATTTGTCTATTCATTCATAACATCTTACCCTCAGAAAGTGGTGTTACACTCCATTACAGCTCGATTTTGCCTTAGAACCTATGATTTCGACATTTGTCTTCCATTTTTCAAACATTTGTCACGTGACTACGAGAAAACTACGATTACCGCAATGTATCATGGGAGATGATTTGCATATAAACAAACAAACAAATATTTTTATTGCCAATCATAGGTGTCTGTTAAGGCAGAACAATTAACATAAAATTTAATACAGTTGATTATATTGATTGGTAATGATTTTAGCAGCAAATTTAGTGAATTACAGATAACCATAAGAAAAAAAAATGTTGTAGTACCTTGTCCAAAAAGGGGGAACGTAACACATGCTCTTTCCGAAGCCCGTTGGTAACACTCTGCCATTGAATTCTGTATTATTTCCTTCTGCTCTGCTTTGATCTGTAGATGGACTGTTTGTCCTGCAGAATACGCTTAAATGTATCGTCTTCCATGTGATTTGAATGTTGTTTACGTATGCAAATAATGCTCCAAATAATTTGGCACGCTGCATTAATTAGCTCCCATCATGCAATGCGTTGCTGTCATCATTCAGTTAGTATCGCGAGATCACGTGTGTAGATTCGAAAATGGAAGTCAAATGGCGAAAAAAATAGGATCTAAGGCAAAATCGAGCTGTACTGGAGTGTAACACCACTTTCTGAAGGCAAGATGGTTATGAATGAATAGAAAAATGATTGGTGAAGCGATTTATATAAGGGTTTCTGATAGAAAATAAAATCCGATAGCCACGAAACGTGGAAATGTGCCGATCCAGAGCTGGAGAGGCAAACCCGCTGTAATCCGTATATATCACGCTCTGACGTTGAACGGCTACAGCAACTTTATAAAAGCCGTTAAACGACAGAGGAATCTCGGACTATGAAAGATGGTGCTATCGCTTTTAAATTTAACTTCATAAGCTTGATCATTGATGGATCACTGACACTGGTGAAACTTCAGTCTGACAAGCTAAATTTCCTTCACTAGTTCTTCTTTCAACGTCAGGGTTTTCAGTAATCTCAAGTTTAACTTGTTTAAATTCTCCCGCTTAGCCATAACATAATCAACGTAGCCAATGTAAACAATACTTTGCAACGGAATCGGGCAGCTTTGCCTTCCGGTGTCGTAAAATTTTTAGCTACCCATGAAAATTAACTACCTCAAACTTCCGGTAGCTAATTTTCATACGGCGGAGCATAATAATTAGCTACCTATGAAAATTAGCTACTTGCAGCATAAACTTATAGGATTTGTCTCCCTTATTATGTTTACCAAAATACAGATTGTGTATTTCCAATGGAGACACAAAATGAAAAATTGCATGTACATAAGCAGGAAAAGAGTTACTGATTGACAAAGAGGGACATATAGATCTCAGGGGCGGATCCAAAAATGTTCGTGCCCCCCTCCGCTCGGCGCATTTTGTTTAAGTGCGCCCCCCCCCCCCCCCCCCCCCCCCCCCCCCCCAACTTAAAATCCTGGATCCGCCCCCTGGATCTGTACACAATAAACAATAGATATTAGTGGTGTTCATAGTTGAAAAACAAAATGCTACCTATACGGCTGTATAGCATGTGATTAAGTTACAAACTATCTTTTTTCAATTTACCATCGCGATGTATCATTTTTACAGCTATTAAAAAATAGATTGGTGGACTATATATGGTAGAATTTAATATTTATGTGATGTTCAAACTATGCAAATTATTCTTTAACTTAATAAGATCATATATGATAATTATTAATCACACTTTTATTATTACTAACCATGTTACCCTCTTGAAATAAAGAAATTAACTCATTTACTTACTTATTGACACTATCTTCTGAATTCAAGAAATAAATAAAATTATGTTCCATATATATTTAATAATGAAAGTTGGGAACTTTATTTATTACAATATAAAAGAACTGGTAGCTATTAGATTAATTTCAATTCGAAACTGAAACTATTTGCACACTCTTGATGACAATTTCTTATTTGGATTTTGTAAAAATAGAACCCTAAATCATAAATTTCCAACAGAATGTGGAAGATGGCAAAATATGTGTACAGAACATGGTTTGACCCGATCGGGACTCGAACCCACGATCTACCGCATTCGAGGCGAGCACGCTAACGATTACACTACCGATGAGAGTCTTTGGTGAGCATTTCTGGTCTGTTTCTCAGCGAATACATATATTTCACTTTGTTGTCGACTGTCCCTTATATGAAAATATTAGAGTAAAATTTTTTGATAAAGTTATTGACTTATGTCCAAATTTTAGATACATGGACACATCATCAAAATTTGTCTGGCTATTTACTAATGAACATGAACAAGTTTTGAAAAAATTAGGTAGTTTTATAGAGGAATGTTTTTTGCTGCGAGGATACAATTGATCCTATAAATATCATTAGGTTAGGTGAATTATTATAGTTATTATACATGTTATATTATATTAAATGTGAATTGATTTATGGTGGTATTTGATAGGCTCTGATCTGGCCGTGCAGTCACTGAACATAAATATGTTTTCCTGTTTTTTGTGTGTGTTTACATGTATGTCTCCAATCATTTCAATCATTGTATTAAATTGTTTGCCCCTTAATTGGCAATAAAAAATTCTTATTCTTATTCTTATTCTTATATTGTCCAGGGGCGGATCCAGGATTTCAAGTTAGGGGGGGATGAATTTTTTTAAATTGCGCCGAGCGGAGGGAGGCGCGAAAAATTTTGGGCTATTTCGTGTGAAAAATCACTATTTTATGCAAAAAATCTTATTTTTTCAAATTTTAGGGGGGGGGGGGGGGGCGCCGAATGCGCGCCCCCCCCCTGGATCCGCCCCTGTTGTCTACATAAATGACAATAGATAACGTAACAATACAAAATACACTGCGCAACGCACGGTCAACTTTTCGCGCTATCACAATCCTTCGGCAGAAGACACATAAAAAGCGACTTTTTGAGTACATGTATATAAGCAAATTCATATTTCAAACCAAAGATTACCAATTGGTATTTGTTGCTTATAATGCAAAGCACGCAGAATTAAGGAGAAAGAGCAAAGACTGGTTGCTTCGGAATCAGGATAATGTGTCAGAGTGGAGCGACATGTATATCCGTTAGCTAACACTATAAAAAAAAACTAAGCGTGTTGGTCTAGAAATAAGCGGACATCATCATCATCTCATTAACTTGGTCTCGCCATGATATAGCTATAAAATTGCTGAGTTGGCGTTAAAAAGCAATCGCTCACTCACTAAAGCTGTTACGTACAGTTTTTATATTTCCCCGACAATGTTGGTATATTGTGTTTATTCTGCAATGTCTTATAGTTAAAAAAAAACAACTGGCAAATTGTCTAAAAAGAGCAGAAACAGACATCGTTCCAAGCGTTTTAGACGTCCGCGCTTATAGTGTAAGTTTCTCGGCGTCGCTCGACATGAATCAGTTACCAGAAAAACTATATCTTGATCAAAATCTTAAGCAATATGTGATGAAAGAAGCTGTTATATATAAAATCCTTAGGTACAGACAAAACAGATGTCACACCAATGAGGAGCGATGGACAGATCACAGCTGACACAAAGCAAAAATCCAAAATCCCCAACAGTGTCAGTCCGTATTCACCGTAGAATCACAAAACAACATCCCCGACTGCACCAAAACCCACATCATAAAAACAGCACTCCCAATATCTCTACCAGGTGTAAAAGAAACTCCTACATAACATCAATACCCATAGATTTTGTGCTCCCAAAACTATTAAATTATTTGGCTTTCCAATCTTTTGATCTTGAGCTACCTGATGAAGGTTATTCCAGAAACGTTCATGTGCACTAAATTTGATATCTACGTTTTTATTACCTCTTTTTAGCAATGTAGCTATCTGAATGTTTTCTTTGAAAACAAGATACACTCATTGTTTAATATGATAGATACAAAATGTATGTAAAATTTCCAGGTAAATTAGTTACCTGTATCTCTTATGAAAATTATGTGTACAGAACTAAGTCAGATTGATAAAAGGTGCATTCATGTTGGGGTTTTTTCTTTCTTTTTGATATTTTTGATTGGTTTGTTTTGTTTTGTATTTGTTTGTTTTTGATAACAGATTAATATCTAATTTTATTTCTGTTTTTTTTCTGTTTTGAGGATATAACTTCAGAAGGGCCTACAAATTTATACATCTTGGAATAACAGTAGTACTTTAGGGTGCCTGCATCCTAATTTCTTATGTACATGTATCTCTATTCTTTATCAATAAATGTTTAGAGGTTTGTGTTTGTATTGAATCTGGGCCTTGATGGGAGAGAGGTTTAAAGGGCTGCCTACACCTCATTTATCTTTCACTGCACTGTTCATCACTTGGATGATGTACTCAACCTTTAGAAAGTAGATTACCAGATGCTGGTACAACATATGAAAATGTCTGTAATGTCATTGAATATAGCCCAAATAAATATTTTGCATCATGCTGGTATGTTTTGTAAGTACAGATACTTGTATCACACATACTTGCCAATTTAATAATTAAATAACAGCCATATATACATGATAATATCTCACACACAAAGTATCTTAACACAAGTTATTTCTTAAAGATTTTATTGAAAAACTCAGACAGACATGGTGGAACATTAGCATACATATAATACAATACAATATATAGACTAGAGGCTCAGTAGGTTGAGAATATTTTTTAGAAATCAACCAATCAGCAACAAGAATTGCCTGTGGTGGACATGTTTGTTAACGGATCGGGACGAAATGAGCATTCTTTATAGAGGGCCTTCCATAGCTGCTACCTATCAAGTTTCGGTTCATTTTGCCAAGCGGTTTCAGAGGAGAAGATTTTTTATGAATCGACCAATCAGCAACACGAATTGCCTGTGCTGGCCATGTTTGCTAACAGATCCAAAATGAGCAATCTTTATAGAGGGCCTTCCATAGATGCTACCTACCACGTTTAGGTTCATTTGGCCAAGCGGTTTCGGAGTAAAAGATTTTTAGGGAATCTACCAATCAGCAACACGAATTGCCTGTGCTGGCCATGTTTGTTAACGGATCCCAAGTGAGCAATCTTTATAGAGGGCCTTCCATAGATGTTACCTACCACGTTTCGGTTCATTTGGCCAAACAGTTTCAGAGTAGAAGATGTTTTAGGAATCGACCAATCAGCAACAAGAATTGCCTGTGCCGACCATGTTTGCTAAGGGATCAGGACTAAATGAGCAATCTTTACAGAGGGCCTTCCATAAATGCTTCCTACCAAATTAGGTTCATTTGGTCAAGCGGATTCAGAGGAGAAGATTTTTTTAGGAATCGACCAATCAGCATCAAGAACTGCCTGTGGCGGCCATGTTTGCTACGAATTGAGCCGAAATGAACAATCTTTATAGAGCACCTTCCATATATGCTTCCTACCAAGTTTCAATTCATTTGGCCAAGCGGTTTCAGAGATTTTTAGAAATTGACCAACCAGAAACAATAACTGCCTATGACTATTCGATTTCAGAGGTGAAGATTTTTTAGAAATCGACCAATCAGCAATAAGAATTGCCTATGATGGCCATGTTTGTTAATGGATCATGACGAAATGAAAAATCTTTATAGAGAACCTTGCATAGATGCTTCCTACTAAGCTTCAGTTCATTGAGCTAAGGGGTTTCAGAGCAGAAGATTAAAATGTGAAAAGTTTACAGACGGACGACGGATCAAATGATCGCAATAGTTCACGTTCCCTTTGACAACGTCTGCTCAAAAGCTTTGATGAATACCAGAGTACAACACAAATTCTAACACGACGTCCTTCTTACGCTTTGTAGACAAACGAGCGATTTATCGATGGTATAATCTCGTTCACACATGTGCCGGTGAATGTGACTGACTTTTCCATTGGCAGCATAAATGGTGTGTGACACTTTCCGCAAACGTAAATATAAATTACCGTCTTCCAATCAAAGTATACTACCGTATTTGTAATCTTAGACATATCAGAATCGAAATAAATCATGGAAGCATGAATGTGTTTTCAGTTTTAACATGGGTTGGCGGATATTAGTAAATTTTATCCCTCTGGCTCGGGATAAAATACTAATATCCAACAATCCATGTTAAAACTCAAAACACATTCTGGCTTCCATGATTTATTTCTTAATTAGCGGGTCATTTTAACTGAGCCTGAATTACTCACCTGGTCACTTATACAGTTTATGTTCAATAAAGTATAGATTTTGTTAAAAAAATATTTTATAAATTTCGAATTTAACAAATAAATATATGATTTTTGATTCTGTCACATCTCTCCAACAGTAAAAGTTACAACAAATCAGTGGGGAACCTCCAATGTAACAAAAAGGAATGCGAGATAGCTAATTTTCATGGGCAAACTTCTGTTGCTTATGCTTATGTTTGAATGGTGCCAGGTAGTTTATTTTCATGGATAACACTTTGACACCTGTGTCATACATTGAACAGATGTAAGGTAGCTTATTTTCATGGAAAACTTCATGACTCCTATCCAATGTAACGAAGGAATGCGAGGTAGCTAATTTTCATGGGCATACTTCTGATGTTTATGCTTATGCTTGAATGGTGCCAGGTAGTTTATTTTTATGGATAACACTTTGAAACCTGTGTCATACACTGAACAGATGTAAGGTAGCTTATTTTCATGGAAAACGTAATGACTCCTATCCAATGTAACGAAGGAATGCGAGGTAGCTAATTTTCATGAGCAGGTAGCTAATTTTCATGGACCATGAAACGAAGAAATGAGAGGTAGCTAATTTTCATGGGCAAACTTCTGTTGCTTATGTTTATGTTTGAATGGTGCCAGCTAGTTTATTTTTATGGATAACACTTTGACACCTGTGTCATACATTGAACAGATGTAAGGTAGTTTATTTTCATGGAAAACGTCATGACTCCTATCCAATGTAACGAAGGAATGCGAGGTAGCTAATTTTCATGGGCAGGTAGCTAATTTTCATGGACCATGAAACGAAGAAATGAGAGGTAGCTAATTTTCATGGGCAAACTTCTGATGCTTATGCCTATGTTTGAATGGTGCCAGGTAGTTTATTTTCATGGATAACACTTTGACACCTGTGTCATACATTGAACAGATGTAAGGTAGTTTATTTTCATGGAAAACGTCAGGACTCCTATCCAATGTAACTCCAATGTAACGAAGGAATGCGAGCTAGCTAATTTTCATGGGCAGGTAGCTAATTTTCATGGACCATGAAACGAAGGAATGAGAGGTAGCTAATTTTTATGGGCAAACTTCTGTTGCTTATGCCTATGTTTGAATGGTGCCAAGTAGTTTATTTTTATGGATAACACTTTGACACTTGTGTCATACATTGAACAGATGTAAGGTAGCTTATTTTCATGGAAAACGTCATGACTCCTATCCAATGTAACGAAGGAATGCGTGATAGCTAATTTTCATGGGCAGGTAGCTAATTTTCATGGACCATGAAACGAAAGAGTGAGAGGTAGCTAATTTTTATGGGCAAACTTCTGTTGCTTATGCCTATGTTTGAATGGTGCCAGGTAGTTTATTTTTATGGATAACACTTTGACACCTGTGTCATACATTGAACAGATGTAAGGTAGCTTATTTTCATGGAAAACGTCATGACTCCTATCCAATGTAACGAAGGAATGCGAGATAGCTAATTTTCATGGGCAGGTAGCTAATTTTCATGGACCACGAAACGAAGGAATGAGAGGTAGCTAATTTTCATGGGCAAACTTCTGATGCTTATGCTTATGTTTGAATGGTGCCAGGTAGTTTATTTTCATGGATAACACTTTGACACCTGTGTCATACATTGAACAGATGTAAGGTAGCTTATTTTCATGGAAAACATCATGACTTCTATCCAATGTAACGAAGGAATGCGAGGTAGCTAATTTTCATGGGCTAACTTCTGATGTTTATGTTTATGCTTGAATGGTGCCAGGTAGTTTATTTTTATGGATAACACTTTGACACCTGTGTCATACATTGAACAGATGTAAGGTAGCTTATTTTCATGGAAAACGTCATGACTCCTATCCAATGTAACGAAGGAATGCGAGGTAGCTAATTTTCATGGGCAGGTAGCTAATTTTCATGGACCATGAAACGAAGGAATGAGAGGTAGTTAATTTTCATGGGCAAACTTCTGATGCTTATGCTTATGTTTGAATGGTGCCAGGTAGTTTATTTTCATGGATAACACTTTGACACCTGTGTCATACATTGAACAGATGTAAGGTAGCTTATTTTCATGGAAAACGTCATGACTCCTATCCAATGTAACGAAGGAATGCGAGGTAGCTAATTTTCATGAGCAAACTTCTGATGGTTATGCTTATGCTTGAATGGTGCCAGGTAGTTTATTTTCATGGATAACACTTTGAAACCTGTGTCATACAATGAACAGATGTAAGGTAGCATATTTTCATGGAACACGTCATGACTCCTATTCCATGCAATGAAGAAAGGTCAGGTAGCTAATTTTCATGGACAAGCTTCAGATGCTTATGCTCATGTTTGAACGGTGCAAGGTAGTTTATTTTCATGGATAACACTTTGAAACCTATGTCATACACTGGACAGATGCAAGGTAGCTTATATTCATGGAAAACTTTATGACTTCTATCCCATGTAATGAAGAAATTATGCTGACTAATCTTTGCCTTTATTCTTTTACGCCATGTGCCAATATAAATTGTATAGTTTTTGGTTTGATCAGATCATTGATCGAAACCACGATCTACCGCACATGATGCGAGTACTCGTAACTATTTCACCACAGGAGCGTTATTGCTTGTTATAACTAAGCGTCTTATTTCTTTGGAATAGATATAGTATAAACATATTTTATTAATTAATTCAATATTACACATTATGATAATACACATATAAATGGAATAGATATACACATTTTTGTATATATGCAAAGCAGAAAATGCATTATGTACTGATAAATAATATGGTGATTGATATATAGAAACTTGTTCATGTCACTATAAATATATAATTTTTTAAAAATATTATTAGACTTGAATTTATTTATATTATATATATATATATATATATATATACAACCCCGCGGGAACCCCGGTGTATAGAAATGGGACCGAGAGCTTCTTCGGTTTGAAGGGGCGTCCGTCGGTTGTGCGGGATGTATAAATTCACAACCAACCCGTCCTTCGGACGAGGCGTAAATAATACCGAGGTCCCGTGTTGAGAGATTACCATCCTCTTCGCACGTTAAAGAACCCAGTGTACTGTAACAGCTCATTATGAGCATATGAGACCTGTTGCACTGGCTAAATTATCCGTCCCTACCCATACACCTTTCCTTGTTTCGAGTCCCGTGGCGTTTAAATTTTTTAATGTTCTCGACCTGAATATAGCTGAAAAAATGCTCGCTGGACGTTAAACACCAACCAATCAATCAATCATATATTTTATATCGAAATAACTTATTTTCATCCAGATTTTGCTCCATGTAAACAAGGATTTATATATATATATAGTCGAGGGAAGAACAAAATTTGACAGCGCAAAAAACTAATTCTAATACTGTTTGGTTTAATTTTCAGACGTATATATATATATATTGAAACGGGACGTTATGAACGTATCCGAAACTCCCAAGGAAATTTAGTTATGCTAGATAGAGGGGAAAGAAAATGCCTTCATTGTACATTAAATGAGGTTGAAGACGAAAGTCATATGTTATTCAAATGCCCAATATATGAAACTGAAAGGGCTGCATTACTGATATACATTCAAGATAATTGTAAAAATTTTGAACATCTGAGTCTGAACAATAAGTTGATTTGGCTTCTTAGTAGTGAAGACACTCTGTTATTAAATAAACTTGCTGTCTTCCTAAACAAAAGCTTTGAAATACGGAAGAACCATGCATTGCAAACTTAACCTTACTTAAAGATAAAATAGTATTCGTGATATGAACACCATGCTATATCTACATCATATTATATTTGTATAATATATATTTTTTATGTATATCATAATATTAGCTATAAACTGCCATAGTTTGTTCTGCCTAGGGGTGGTTTCCCACCTGCAGTGTCGATCATCTATACTTGTTTTTATTCTTTTTATATATGTCATATATGTTACTAATCATCAAAATCATTGTAAGTGTAAAATGCAAATGTCTGTAATTCTGTGCTCTCACGGGCTTCTTGATTTATTTAATAAAACTATTCTATTCTATTCTATATATAAATCCTTGGTGTAAATGAATGAATAGGAGTTTCCTATCCATTTCTGGGATAAATCTATTTAATTAAATAGATTCCCTCGCCTACATCCACCCCCCTTTTTTCGTTCAAAAATACTAATTACCAAGAATCTATCAAAACATGGTAAAAGGGGAATAACTGGCATAGTACTTTTAATGTATTATTAAGGTAGCTAATTTTCATGGCTATCATTTGGAACACCTTAGTGGTTTACGAAAATCTAGTTCCGAACGTCAAAAAGTAGCTAATAATTATGGTAGCTAATAATTATAGGACACCGGAAGCGTCTGTGCGCATGTCCAAAAATAACCGTGAAAAGGTCTATTATCTGGACACGCTTGAAAAAAGTGCTGTGTTTGTTACATGTTGTCACGATTTACGGAATTGACGCAGTTGCAAATGAGATAGATGTCGTTTTAAAAAATTTTGACTCGGGAATGAAAATACAAGATTTTAATTAAAATCCCGCGAAATGTTGTTGACGACTTTGGCCTATGGCTATGTCTATGAATAACATGACGTCATGACTTTGATAGCGAGATGTCATTCTGATTAAATTAACAGTGTAAGCACCTTTTATTGTCTTTTGTTACTTAAATACGATTTTTAGAAGTTCATGATATCATTTTAGTTTTAAAATCATTTATTGGAGACTTTTTTTTTATTTTTGGCATTCTCACCGAGACTGCCAACTTTTATCAACTTCCGGACGAAAGGATTTCAATCTCATCATAAGGAAGATTGTGTGTTGCATGCGCATGCCCATGTTGCTGTAGAGCTCTCTGTGCTCGCTATTACAAAATTTTGAATTTCTCCTAAGTAAAAAAATTTTGTACACTAATTACAATGTACATTAATTAATTATTCTTATCATTATACTTGTTGTCCTTAGTTATTGAGGGAGAGCACTTACATAGGCTATGCCTGATGTGCAATCCCATTGGATATTGTATTTATGCATTTATTCGGATCCCCACACACCCCCTCTCCCAAACCTAGAATGTTCAATGTATTTGCTGAAAGTGGTAAAAAAAAGACATTGAATTGGTTTGATCACAGTCACTTGAAGTTTCAAAAATAACAAAAAATAAGAAAAACTTCGAAATATTTTGGTCATATATAAAAAAAAAATCGAAGTTTTTCTTATTTTTTGTTATTTTTGAAACTTCAAGTGACTGTGGTTTGATTTAGTCCGGATCCCCTTAAACTTCCACCTCCCCCTTCCCTGCCAGAGACAATTCTGGATCTGACTCAGCTGTCTGCAGTAGAAAAATTAAAACTAAAAGTGTCTGTAATATCTGGTAGTTCATATTTGTCACATTCATCAACTATCATTTTTATTGTCATAATTCAATAAACTGGAATGTGTTATCTTCTACTATTACATTTGAAACTTTCTATTTATCTTAATTCTCAGCAGTCCTAAATGTCACTCTCTTTCCTTTATATTTATATATGCTATAATTTTACATTTGATGACTACAAATATTGTTGTGTCGAAGTCCATGACCAACTTGTTCCATGTGAAATCATTGTGATTTCTTTAAAATAATTTTTGTGTTTTATGATCCTATGCAATTTTATTACACTGAATCGCAATCAACAACATCAGCTTTCAGAAGTGGCATTTAAAACTCTTCATCATCTACTGAGACGACATGGTCACACCTGTAGAATAAAAAACATTAAGGGAGAGACCATTTAACTTGAAGGGGGGGTTATGGTTTTTTTCTAAAAAAATATTCTGATTCCCAATGTTGCTGAAAAAAATATTCTGATTTTAGTGGAGGAAAAAAAAATAATTTGATTCAGAGTTTTTGTCATATAACCTAATGTTAAATACTGGAAAAAAAATTCGCGCTTGGCGCGACAAAAAAAAATAATTCTAACTCTTGTGTTGTCCGAAAAAAAAATTCTGAACGAAACAGAAAACCATAACCCCCCCTCCCCTCCCCTCAAGTTAAATGGTCGGTCCCTAAGTTATAGAGAAAGAAAATGAAGAACTAAAAATAATAGCTATCTTTTCCAGAAATAGTTTATCATGTACAGTACTACTTGTGCAAAAAGTTTATATAAAATGCAATTTAAAAATTATCTTTATACATATATGTTTTGGTGGCAACTACATGAAAAAATAGCATTATTCCAGAAATGTTTGCTGCATGTATCATAATGTCATACCAAACAAGTGTGCACACAATAATGATGTACTGAAAAAAATGTAATTAATTAAACATAGCATATCACAGATATGTACAGGTATGTTACATTACACCAGAACGTTAATGCATGTTCATACTGTAATGTATGCATTACACATATATTTTGTAAAGCTTCCACGATACCACTAAAACATGATAATATATGTTTTATCAAAAATTGTTTCAAAAATGTTGCATGGAAATTTCATTTTAAAATAGACATATGTACATTTTATTTGTACAAAATACACTTGGGACTTAATAAAAAAAAATGTATATTCATTATCTCAGTTTTCATGAAGAAAATTTCATTAAAGGAACAAAATAAAAAGAAATTTACACAAGATACCCTCTTTTCTAAACAATATCAAAGAATATCGGAACAGCTCATTCAGATAGATGTATTAAACAATCCCGATATTTTCGAACAGCCATAATACGTCATATATAATCTCTGATTGGATAAAGTTATTTACGGTTGGGAGAATTTAAAACTTAATATGTATGTTTGCTATTTTCGCCATTTTCAGGTAAAAAAAACCAAATTCGTGAATTATATTCTATCTGTTATTCATTTATAGAAACGGAGATCTATATATTTAGTTCGTGTAAATTTCCTGTGCGATATTTGTTCATCATTTTGTTTCAAATTTAACCCCATTTGACCCGCTTGAAAACGATATTTCTTTTTAGACTATAACTATATTTTAGAAGAAGTTATGTTACTTACTGTGCATGGTTGACCTCCAAAGCCTGAGTACATCAATGCTAGACAACTACGTAATCAATTGATGGAACAATATGTCGGTAAATTGCATATTTTGTTACGACTGTGAAATACTCCTAGCCAAGCACCACACAACGTACAATTACACTTCCCGCTCTATCCTGATTGCAAAATCAGAAAATATGGCCCGAATATCCAACGATTTCTACGAGCTCTTGTTGCTTATCCATTGAAACTTTGGCGACATATTTTTAGAGGAAGTTCCAGTCTATTGATATATGGCTGAACATCTTTCACGGAATATCGGCAAGCCTGTATACACACACTGTTTTGTAAACTTTTATATTTAACGTTCAGATTTCGACTCTTTTAAAATTATGTTCAACCGGATTTGTAAAATTGAAGTGTTTCCGCAAATTTTAAGCCATACATGAAGAATATTGGTCCAGAGATAGCTGTGTGGTTGTCAGTTGGTGTCAAACGTCCCACACGTTTGATCTGGACGTCGCCTAATCTCGTTGAGATTAGGATTCCGAAGAAATTTTCTGTCTGTTCTTCATCCTAATCTCGTGGTGTAGTTCATGAGTTCAGTAAAGTGGCGGTCAGCTTAAAGTGGATTTTGGATTATTTTGTCGGATATACGCTGTAAAAAGGTAAGGAAATATCAATATTTTTGCAGATTTGAACTAGAAAATGTGTCTATTTATGAAATCTTACCTGCACTTGATCTGACACAATCCGTCCATGCCAAAATATCCATTGAAATGCACCGGGTGGTCAAATTTAAAATTTCCAGAATACCCTTGATAGGGCTTGAAACGAGATTAGGATGAAGAACAGACAGAAAATTTCTTCGGAATCCTAATCTCAACGAGATTAGACGTCGCCATGTTTATTTACATCGTCTGCACCAAACTCCGGACAGTTTTCGTATCCGCTACCGAACATGGTTCATTCGCTGGGTGCATGACCATAAGGCAAACCTAACTACTCGGCCATTCTCGCTACCCTGCAAATAACCTCGTATGCATTAGGCGTATAAATCGCACTACTTAACTTTTCACATGTCAGTTACATGAAAGTTTGATAAAGTTATATGTTAAGCAATTTTCTATATTTCAATTAAAGTTTTAATTAGTTTTGCATGATTAGATTTTACTTAGTATGTCTTCCATGCTGGATTTTCGTGGACTATTATATTTTTGTGCGGCTTAACTTAACTTAACTTCCGGCAAACAATTTAAGAAGAATTTCTACTATGTACATACGAGGTTATTTGCAGGGTAGCGAGAATGACCGAGTAGTTACGATTGGACCATAAGGCGGTGTGTAGCATACCATAATGACCTTTGTGGGACCTTGGCCTTTGACCTCAAGGTCAAATAATTGTTTTTTAAATAGTATCATTCAACTCATAATGTGTAACTTATTGTTGTACAGATGGCCGCATTAAGGGGAGACATAAGTTTTAGGTATCTAAAATAGGTCTTCCTAGTTTTTAGTTGATCTTGTACATTCATGTGACTTTTCTATTTTATTGCATCTTGAAAACAAAGTTTAATGGTTTATGAAATAGAAAATGCCAAGTTAACTATCAGGGATTTTGGACAAACCCAGTTTATTACATGTATCTTTTGAAAGAGTCATTGAAAAAAATATAAAAAGAGCATTTATTCCAACAAACTTTGTAAAGTTGAATAGGTATCTTTTTCTGCATAAAAAATATTATCTATATTTTCGAAGACATTATATAAAAATTAGTCCTTTAAAGTGTTAAAGGAGTTGTCATATTCAGTCCTTTGAAAAGACAAATGTTGATTTTTTTTCACTGTCTGATTTTTATTTATTTTGTAAAAAGAGCAATAGGAAACTAGTTTAATAATACTGCATGTTTTTGTCTTCATATGTCAGTAAAAAGGAGGTGCTGCATGGCTACAGGGGAGGTGATGGTCATGTATTTTTTGCTAAATGTACCTTAAATTTAGCCTATATTTATCCTATAAAATTCTTATTATACAAATCATTACTTAGCTTCCAGTCAGATTCGAACTGACATATTTCCAACATTATTGAAATGTACTACCTTGTACTATAGAAGCAATAAGCAGGAGTTTCAAAGTTTTTTATAATAGGAGGTACTTCTTAAATTTTAGGAGGTACCTAAAAAATTAGGCTGAGGGTCGTAAGAGGTTCAGGGGAACGGGAGCTCCTGAAATCTAGCATTTTGTGGACCAAAAAATGTACTTCAGCGACTGCAAAATGTTAAGTGTTTTTGAAAGAAAAATCCCATTAACTTTAGAGTTCAGATTTCACCAAGCATAATGCATAATGCATAATGCCTGGATTTTTTCCTCCAATTTCTTTATTGAATATTTCAGTTTACAGACTTCAGCCAAGATTATTCATAGATAGTCCGCCATATCTTAAAAAAAACCAAAAGGACCATAAAGAGCTATGGTTCCGCAGCTAGGCTTGACCAAGCCATTGTTATCAAAGCTTAAACTTCTCAAAATTCTTTTGTTGGCTTTGTCCTTTTCTTTTTCACAATACCTTGGCTTGTGTGTTTTTTTTTACTTTATTACCAGTAATTAAACTCATCAAAGACCATTGGCACGGATCAAGACATATAAGTGTCATAATTAATGAAACATATAAATTTAATTTGCAATCATCAATCTTTAATAAAATTTATAATTTTAATAGATCAATACAAATATAATTAAACAAAAACAATATATATATTGTTACTTTCACGACTTATGTGCAAAAAAAATGTTCGAACGAAAACGATTCGCGGGAAGACATTTATTAATATTTGAATCACAAAAGTTAAATTATTTTGGAAAAAAAAGTGGGGCCAGCGTTTTGACATTACAATGTAATTCGTATTTGAGCCATGTCAAATCCTTTTTCAAGATTTCTAGTAATTTTCTATCCCTTATCTCCTTGTACCCCCTTTTAAAAATGTTTTTCAGCACACTTTCATTTCTGTGAACAACCGCGGTAGGGCCCCGTCAAAATATGTAAATAAATTAACCATAGGTTTTTATTTTTGGATACCGGAAGTTAAGCAATATGGACGGAGTTAAGCAACAAGACAGTACGCCCCAGAATGATTCGAACCTGGGTTTTAAATGGATAAAACAAATCGCACAAAATATTGTGTAGTCATATATTCATAATACATAATGATCATACTTACAATACTGAAGATTACACTAAATTGTGTTTGAACATAATTTGTAATCGGTCATTTTTTTATTTTGAAATGATGTCAGCTTTGTTCCGGTCCGAGTTTTACACAAGGATGAAAAGATATTGGGGCGAAAACATATCTATTTACCGCATGCGAAAACTGCTATTTACGATTCTAAGGTAAAGTTATTTATAAAACAGGGAATATCCCATCAACTTGGTCGTGACGCAGTTGTTCGATTTGAATGCGAGAATTCAGCAATTGACGTGATCATTAATTTTTTATGAAAAATATTATACAAGCCTATCGACCATCGTACTTGTGGTTTTCACCACCGCTAATTTTGGGGGGGTTCAGTAATTTCTGCCGGTACTATACACGATCTCAGACGGGTAAAAGTACCGGGTACCGGCCCACTTTGAAACCCCTGAATAAGCAATAATGATTGTAATGTTACACAAAGTACACATTCAAATAAGTACTTCAAAAGCATCTCTTGTACAAAGTCAAAGGACAATCCTTTAGTTTACTACATTTTCATTTTATATTTAATATATTAACTACAGATGTGCATGTATTTTAATCTTCACCATGGGATGGTTAAATTTTTAAATTGTGTAATTATTGACACTGATTACATCGAATCCTAGACATCTCGGTACCTGGACAACTCGGTACCTGAACATTTCGGTACTGACTTGGACATCTCGGTACTCGGTACTGGACAGTTCGGGACTTGGATGAGACAATATTCGGTACTGACAATTGTTTGGTACTTATTAATTGTCAATATTTTTGTACTAGTAGTTCTTTAATATATGACCCAAATGTGGATCGATATGTGTTTTTGATAATTCCAGTGTAGATTGATCCCGGAGATCGTTGTTTTTGTATATTGATTTTTATTTATATTTTCAATATTTTGACCTCCATTTATTATTTACAAAAGTAATTATGCAAATTATGAAATTCAGCGTGTTTGTTAAGAAAGCCCTTGTACTTTCATTTCATTAAAACAGACTGATTTATTCCTTTTCCCCACAAAAATTATTCATACTTTGTAGTGGCGTTACCAATTATGCTATGTGTGTTCGTGTGAGTAACTGAGGAAATTGACAGTGCTTTCAACATACGACATTTCTTGATTTTCTGTTTATAATTTGGGGGGTTAAATAATATACAACAGCGATACAATTAGAGAAAAAGGTCTTACCAGTGTTGCATAATCTGTGCTGCCACTGTGAACACTGGTCACATTGTAAAGCCTCCTGTCTGGGACGGACATTGCTGCCACAATCTATACACGGATACTCGTTCATTTTGCAGTTTGAATCTGAAATTAGGGTAAACCTTCATTATATATCGGCTTGGCAAATATTTCTCAAATAAAATTCAGCTTGTATCGTCTTTTGAAGTCAAACAAAAGATTAAAGCATTGATCTATGATTACAGAAATTAAATTTGGTAATTAAAGCTATCTAATTAAAACAGCTATGTAATCAAAACAAAAATGAAAATAATCATCCCGTTAAGTTTATCTGTGATTTATTGATGTAGGGACTTAGTTGTCAAAACAAAAGTTAATTACAAATATTAACGAATTGCCTCTTTGATGTCCATTTAATTAAAGATGATTAAGAAAAAACACATAAAAATATGTATATCCTCGTGTATTGTAAAGTCGAGACCCTAAGACTATTTTGTCTCAAAACATTTCTAAAATAACTGCAACTATTCTATAAATAACATAATCAAGAATAAACATACATGTAGTCTTTTGGTACCGATTACATTATTTTTGCATCCTTAGCAAATGATTAAAAATCCATCTGAAACTTGGAGGGTATTTCCACCATGTTTTGTAGAGTGTATTGTAAAGTCGAGACTCCATATTTGCATACGGTTGTGAATAAATTAAAGATGATACCAATTCAATTTTTTCAACTATAATTAAGATAACTATTTGTAATAACAATCACCGCTAAAAACATCTTTTTTCAGTGTCATATAATATAAAAAACCTGGCATAACACCAAAATTGTCTAATTTGTCTCGGCAAAAAAAAATATTTTTCACATAAAGTTTTTTCAGCTGTTCATTTTAGTTCACTATTTTAAACAGCAAATAACAACAATGTGGGTCAATACAGTATAACTATATTAAACACAATATACATTCTTTCTTTTATCCATATGTTAAAGTCACATGACCAAGTGTTTTGAAAGGCTACAAGTTGTTATTTTGTTTCACTCATTGTCAGACTTTTTACATTTTACAAGTTAGATAAATAAGAAATCACATGTTTTGTGAGACATTTTTCTCAATTGATTAAACCCACGAGTCCAAATTCAGTCATATAACCTTTAACCCAAGTTTGTACGCAAAGCAGCCGACCGTGTCTTCCGTGACCCTGGTGACCCAAGGCTCTTAAAACGGCACAGAAATTGTTTTTTAAAAATGGGCATTAGCAAAAATGGCGGAAATTGGCATCTTGAGGCTTTCTTATGTTATTTTACCTGTTTGAATCTCATTTTTGTTAAGATACTTGGTAATTTCCAACTAGGTCATCACTATTATTGTTTGACAGTCACAGGGCACGTGCTCGCTACGACGTCATCTAATGAATATGTAAAATAGCCGACCCTCGACTTTACAATACACGACGATAAACAACGTCTACATGACATGTAAAAAAAAAATTTAGAAGGTTTTTAAATTCAATCAAATTATTTTTATTATTCAGTACAGAGATGTCCATTACTGAGTACCGAGATGTCCAGTACCGGAGTATCGAGATGTCGCATATACTCAGTACCGAGTTGTCCTGATACAATTACATCAGGTTATAATATTCATTAAAAAGTTGTTAATCTTGTCGTAATTAATCAGTCCTGTTTATTAAATCCTTCTCCCTTTTTCTTCGTCTCTTTGATCATGTGTAAGAGTAGTAAAACTTGCCAAAAGGGCATACATAAGGTCAATAAAGGTGTAAAGAATTGTTGGTCTGATAACAGTTGTTTTAATGTGTCATAATAAAAAAGTGAAAAAAAGAACATCCACCCCCCTTTTCCGAGTCAAATGCTCGGTTTTTCATTTCGTATTTCTTGGTATTCATTCATATATCTTGATATTTAAAAACTTAATATAATTCATTGATTTAGATTTGTTTTATCCATATGTATATCGTGAAATGTATCAAAATACCATAAATTATCTTTGAAGTGCTTTTCCGTGACCGCCATTTGCATTCCATATTTTTTTTAGAAACGAAAGGTCAATGGGGTCAAACCCTATGAAGATCCGGAGAAACGGAAAAAGCAGGTGGTAGTGACTAGTGGAGGGTAGTGTGCGGAACGGAGCTGGTAACTGTCCGGAGTTTGACGACAACCATGACCATGTAAAGACGTTTACACAACGTAACCACCAACCATCACAGGACCTTTATACGAGGTAATTGCAACTAATTAAGGACGTTTACACAACGTAACTACCAACCATCATAGGACCTTTATACGACGTAATTACAACCACCAAAGGACCTTTACATGGCATAATTAAAACCACATAGGGTCCTTTAGACAACGTAACTACGACCACCTAGGGACCTTTACACAACGTAACTACGACCACCTAGTGATCTTTACACAACATAACTACGACCACCTAGGGACCTTTACACAACGTAACTACGACCACAGTCACTTGAAGTTTCAAAAATAAAAAAAAATAAGAAAACTTCGAAAAATTTTGGTCATCTATAATAAATAAGTAGAGATGCCAGTCAAAAATCAATTACAGGGGATGCTTGCTGTTTTTTAACCATTAGATAGAGCTCAATCTAAGAAGACTTTTGAGCCTTCATTTGTAAAAATCGGATGAAGGGTTCAAAAGTTATGAGCATTTGAAATTGCCTATTTTTGGTCAATAATTTTCCAAAGATGGCCGCCATCAATAATGGTTTTAATGACTGTTTTAGAGTTCTGATTTTTTGTGCAAACAGCAGATAATGTCTCTACTTTTGTTTTTTTCCATAGACTATAAGTTGTTCTGTCAGAAAAATGAAACTGAACATGTTTGAAGTAATATTCGTCATTTGTTTTATTGTCCAAAATGTGTCGGAGCCACTTTTGATCTTGACCGAAAGGTCCATTATGGCTCACATTGCCATAATTTTGTCAGAAAATAACTTATCTGACATCATAATAGAAGAAATTGTGTGTAGAAATACTTGTGTTGAGTGCAATTATAACATATGAATCACCTTTTACATCTTTTTGTGGAATTATGAATCCATAAAGGTGGGTGTGCAATTAGTGTTCAACATTATTTGAGAATGGCACCGTTTCACAGCAGTTATATGGAAAAATGACACAAAAAGCTTCATATTTCCTAAACTAAAAATGATATCCGTACAAAATTTTGAAGACAATACCACAGTGATGTGCACATTCTGTTGGACGTGATGTTTTTTTGTCGACACATGAAATGGAGGCCATTTTGTTCAAAATGGCTGCCATTTTTTCATAAAATTCCTCAGACAGGCAACCTGTTCCAAGATAATTTGATCAATTTTTTTATCATTATAATTAATATCACTGAAAAAAAAATGGATATGTAGGTTTGTACCAATGACCTCTTATTTGCTTTAGCATTTTATTACGGAATAATTGTCATAATGGTGGCCATTTTGAAAACAAAATGGCTGCCATTGCTTTAAAATTTGTTGCGTAAATTTACGTTTTTTAAGATTACTCCATCGTTTCTAGTCAGAATTTGATCATCAAGGTACCAAATTAAAGATATTTTAAAAATCTATAACCTCAAGTAACTAATAACTTAAACTAAATACTTTTCATTTCATATATACCACCAATATGTAATCCCCCCAAGGGGTGAAGATTCCAGACACCTACCCCTTGCCGAAAATTTAACTGGTCGGCTTGATATACATGTAGGTGTTTTTGTTTTCCTACCTCAATGTCTTGCAATCATAATGTAGCTGTACAATTGCTGAAAGTGATGGTATATGCATCAACCACCCAACAAGCATGATAGTGAAACACCTCTAAACTGAACTTCCTTAAGATCAGCTTGTGTTTAAAATAGATGGATATTATTTGCACGGTTTACATATTTCCTACAAAAGGCTACATCTGGAACCTGGAACTTTATTTAAAATAGAGTTATGTTGTTTATATAGGATGCTGTTTATATTCAGGTTTCCCTTTATTACAATTTGAGCAAGTAAATTTGTTTCAATCTTACTCTCCATGTCGTTCGAATCCCACTCATGGTAACTTAAGGTGTACTTGATAACACATTATTGTGTGATAAAATTCGTCAGTGACTTGCAACAGATCAGTGGTTTTCTCCAGTTTACTCCACCAATAAAACTGACCATCACGATATAACTGAAATATTGTTGAAAGTGACATTAAACACCATAACCCACCCCCTAACCCTACTCTCTGTGTCAAAGTTTCAGTCTTGCCCATTACTATTCTAATTTGCTTCTTAAAACATGTTCAATGAAAACAACCAAAATATTAAATTCATTCATTTATTATTCAGGAAATATCTGGTGCATTTTTGAAATACATCATCTATTGTCACATGTATTGTCGTCTGAATAAATCCAGCTACATGTAAAACTAAATATTTCATTATGATATAAATTATGAACTCATGATCAGCTGTATATTATCCTGCAGTCCTAAGTTCAGGTAATATCCCAAGGCCAGCTTGGATCACACACATGTCTTTGACCAGCAAAGCATAAGGTCAGGTAAACTGGAAAAAAACAACAGAAGCTGGAAGGGACCACAAAGAAACAGTTCGAACTAGTCTACATTGTACTTATTATCCTTTCATAACTACCATTATAATAAATATAAATTCACAATGTATTTAGACAAAAAAAATTACCAGAGTTTCAAATTTTTGGTATTGACCCCAAAGTTTTTATTGACATTTTTGGACAAAGTTAAAGTCAGATCCTTGTTCTGTATAACCTAGGTAAAAATATATGTTTTGTCTACTTATACTACCTTCCCCTTTTCGAGAATATTAGCAGAAACACTGGTAATTTTTTTTCATTGGTCTATAAATACATATGTATGCAATAAGTTATAACATTTTGTTTACTTTTATTTGAATTTAGTATGTAAATATTCAATCATGGTCGAGTATCCATGGAAGCTGGCAAATACAAATAAAAATGTAGCACCATGACAAAAATAAGAATAGAATTAACTTTCTGAAGAGTGAAGACTATAGTCTAGTATAAAAAAAAAAAAAAATATTTTGTACACAGACTATAGTATAGACGAAAGTGATTGACTGATGAAAAAAGAGGAAACTCCTATTCTAGAGACCATACCCTCGTTTTCTAGTTGTTTGGACCAAGCTAGAAACATTTTATTTCCAAATATTTTCCTTAAAAAAAGAGGAAATCAGCGGATTAGAGGAAAACTTTCATCTCTGTTTACACCCCCCCTTTTCGGTATGTTTACTTTTGTTTTGAACGCAAGTTGGAAGTATTATAAATTGACAAGAAGTTTTTCATAAACTACTTGAAAAGAAGCAATGCAAAAAATAAATCGTACGTTTAAAACATTGAGAAGAAGGTTTATACATACCTACGATAACACCTGTGTTACAACCAGCGTCGTTGACGTTACTATTTACTTTCCACTTCCAACGATGTACGACGTTCTCCCTCAGACATGTTTAGGGGCGTTTTAAATACTAAAAATCATCCGTGTTCGCGATCTAATATGGTTGAGATGGTATGCTTTCTACGTTGATATTGTAACAGAAAATACAAATATCGCCATCGGAGAACGCTACTCCAAATTTTTCATTGATTTGTTCATCTTGGAACTTTTGAGACGACCATTTTCCGTTTAGCATGATCAGGAAATCGGAAGCGACTGTGACCATGCGCAAGCTACGAATCTGCGCTTTAATTGGATAATAATTATAGAACTATATAACGTCAAGAACATGCCGGGCAAGGCATTGAAATGGGGGACCTTGGTGAAAAAACCGTGCCGCGAATGGTAAAATTCCGAAAACAGCGATTTCGATTCGAACACGTTATATTTAAACGATTCCATATTAAAAGAAACAAAATTTTTAAAGATTTCAAACAATGTTTAGATAATTCATTAATGTAAAAAAATTATATCTTTATATAGTATTATCTGTAAAAATCTGACATCAAAAATAGCATTTTCATGTATCAGCAGCTACCGGAAAACAAAATGGCGGCCGAAATAACGATAAGTCGGCATCTCTAAAATAAGGGAAGTTATGAAATGCGTTTTTTGCGCCAACATGTAAACAATTATTAACTGACGATTGCCGGTGCCAAGGGGTGTGCTTTAACTGCCTTTGTCGACTCATGGTATATTTATTTACTCATCGGTAATGTTTTAACCTACAAGCATCCCCTATCTGCGACGATTCGACAACTTTTTCATCAATTTCGTGCCTATTTTCTATGAAACGGACTCCATGGCGGTAGTGTCCCGCAGTGAATGAAAACTTAGACTAAACGAGGAGTCAAAGTCGGAAAATTTCCGGATTATTCAAGAACGACAACTGATCATCAGCTGACAATGACTATCTCCAACATTGGAGGTGAATAGAGATCTATACAGATTACAGAATAGAAAAATGAGGACATGTAACAAGAGAAAAGCAGAAGAACCCGAAAGTAGTACAAGCGTCTTCAAATGTCCAGTGTGTAACAATTGCTTGGAAGAGGATCCTGAAACATTCGAAGAACAAAGCATTGCATGTGACTATTGTAACAATTGGTACCATTGTAAATGTGTATCTTTAACAGGAAATGAACCCTGCTTTAAAAAAAAAGTCCACAAAATGGAAATGTGCAAATTGCAAAGGTGGAGGAAAATTTAATAAAAAATAAAGTGTATAGTGCTTATAGCTGTCACTATCTTTTCGCCAATGATACAAAAATATTTAAAATAATAACGGGAGAAAATTATCAGAATATATTGCAATGAGTAAAAGGACGTTGGAGTAACAATCGATTCAGAACTATCATTTGAAAAACACATGTGAGAAAGTAATTAAAGCAAACTCGGATTTTGCAGCCATAAGAAGAACCTTCATGTACCTAAATGCTGTAACCTTTCTACCAATTCACAAAACTCTAGTTAGAACGAGGGAACAGAGAATATCCTCAAATAAGGGTAATAACAAAATTACCGAACTCCGAACAATCTTACAAAAGGAAAGTCAAAACTCATAAGTATATAAACAGACAAAATCAGTCAACAACCGGAAAACTGTGAAAACCGTAATGACCCTGACTTGGTACATGCATTTCTAAAGAAATGGTGGGATGAATCAGATATCCTCAAAAAGATTACACCATGCAAAGCTCTTGGACCAAAATATGGCCAAAGTTTATGAGTAAAAGGACAATGGAGTAACAATCGATTCAGAACTATCATTTGAAAAACACATATGTGAGAAAGTAATTAAAACAAACTCAGTTTTAGCAGCCATAAGAAGAACCTTCAAGTACCTAAATGGTGTAACAACAAGAAAAGCAGAATCATCCCCCGTCATCTACAGTTGGCCATCAGAAACAACGAGGAATTGAACAAACTCCTGTCTGGTGTCACCATTGCCCAGGGTGGTGTTTTCTCAAACATCCAGGCCGTTCTGCCAAAAAAGACACAGAAAGCCAAGCAATAAACAAATGGATTGTAGTGTCTACACAAACAACGGCCTTTTTCAGGGCCACCAATTTTTTTCAAAAAGAGTCTAAATTGTTGTTTTATCAATTGACCAAATTATACAGCTATGAACCCCAACCCCCCTCTCCTTGGTTTATTCTTCACTAAACTGAGGAATATTATAGTAGCTGTTTTGAACAAACTTTACAAAGCATGTACAAAAATTGAATTAATCATTAAGGAATTGAAAGTGAAATTTTCAGTCAGGTCAAGCTGAGGTCGAGGGTAAGTGTGAACATTTTCTAGACATGTTACAAACTAAATAAAAATGCTATATCGCACCATTGAAACTTGATATAAATGAATCATCATGATGAAAGGTTGCCTTCTGTTGATTTTCAAGGTCATAGGTCAAACTGAGGTCAAAATTAGTGTGAAAATCTTTTCAGTATGAAAATGGTGCAGATGAAACAAATATATATATATATATATATATGCAGAATTGCTAAACCTCGCCTAACACGGTACATATAAGCACAATTGGCAGTCATGTTCCTGACATGTACAAACATTTTCAAATGAAATATAGGATGGATGACCCCTTTTCAAAGTCTTATCTTAATCTTATCAGTGCAGTGTAGACTAAATGACTTGTCTGGACTCAACCAAACTTTGCATGCATAATCATTTTGAAGAAAGTAATACCCATTTTGATTTTCAAGGGCAAAGGTCTAAACACGGTGAAACAAGTTGCATGATACAAATACTATCAATCATATTTTATAAACAGTACTTGGATTTATATCTACATATCCAAACAGTGCATATCACTACGTAACATGATTCACATACATAGTGAGATGTACTCGGTACAAATGTTTGCAATCAAATTTGTCAGTAATTTGCAACAAATCCATGATTTTCTACATCAATAAAACTGACAGCCTCGATATAACTGAAATAACCCTATCAATTCGTATTAAGACTTAAAATATGATATCTTTTTGGTAAATAGAAACAAATAGTTTGAAATTTAGGAGTGATTGATTGTTGTTTAACATCAGCTCAGCAATTTTTCAGCTCTATCATGGCAAGAACAAGTTAAATTTCAATGAGATGATGCTGATGTCTGCTTTGTACTAGACCAATATGCCGAGTTGGATTTTTATAATGCCAGCTCACTGAAACAACAGTCTGCGGTTAGACATTTCGCCCCACTCGGACACATTATTGTGATTCCAAGCCAACCAGTCTTTGCTTGCTGTGTGCTTAGTAGAGAAGCAACAAATACCAATTTTATAGTCATTGGTTTGACCCGATGTGGGCTCGAACCCACGATCTACTGCAGTCGAGGCTAGCATGCGAACCATTACACCACCGATGTGAAATATATATAAAATATTGTATTAAATGCCTCTGCTTGGACATTAATTTTTTTCAAAAATTTCAGCCCCCCACCCCTCCAGTAATATAAAATGGTAGGACTAGGTGTTGTGGAGAGCTAGTCCAGGACTTTGTTCACTAAGAAATTGTCCCCACCATTTTTCAGTATCTTTTAAGGCAACAACTGGGGACTGGGATTTTTTTGAAAAAAATATTTTAATGCCCTAGCTGACTGAAAAGAAATGTAGATTTTTCATTGTAGCTGAAAAAAAAATTATGCTGTCACCAGTTAGAAAGAAAAAAAATTGCACTGCTGAATTTGAGTAGTCAATGTATTGTTTTTATGGAAAAATGTATTTTTGTTCCACATGAAAAGAAAACAATTTTTTGCTGTCTTCAAGAGAAAAAAATATTTTGACTGAGGAAGGTTCAGAAAAAAAAAGTTACAAGCACAATGAAAATCCCAGCCACCCCCCCTCCCGATAAGAAAATGGTTGTTGCCTAATAAAATAATTGTCATTGGTCTTGGAACAAAACGTCATCTGGTGGAAGTCATGCCTTTACTGGCCCACCCCCTTTTTATTTCCTTGAATTGCGTTTTATATCAAATTCAAATACAGTGACAGTTGTTATTTGTGTGTTTGCTGAAACTTGACTGCAAAAAGGCATTATAATGACTATATATTGTATATTCTTTACCAAGATGCTAGTTGTAACTGGTCATCTTCAAATTTTGTATGTCCCGCCATTCTAATGACTATATATAGTATATAATGCTAGTTGTAAATGGTCATCTTCAAATATTTTGTATATCCCGCCATTCTCAACTCTGAAATTATCTCCCTTGTTATTAGAAGTTTTCAATGATTTCACACATATAAACGATAACAGTTAAAATCTTTATATTGTTTCAATAATTTTGTTATTTTTATTTATGCGTATTTACCAAAGTTCAATATAGAAAGATGTAGTTTGATATTTATTGAAATTATTACCCGATTCACTGCGGGACACTACCGCCATGGAGTCCGTTTCATAGAAAATAGGCACGAAATTGATGAAAAAGTTGTCGAATCGTCGCAGATAGGGGATGCTTGTAGGTTAAAATATTACCGATGAGTAAATAAATATACCATGAGTCGACAAAGGCAGTTAAAGCACACCCCTTGGCACCGGCAATCGTCAGTTAATAATTGTTTACATGTTGGCGCAAAAAACGCATTTCATAACTTCCCTTATTTATTATAGATGACCAAAATTTTTCGAAGTTTTCTTATTTTTTTTTTATTTTTGAAACTTCAAGTGACTGTGCTACGACCACCTAAAGACCTTTAGACGACGCAACTACAACCATTTCATTATAGTTATGCAACTACAAATAATGTACAACCATAAAAGGACTTTTATAGCTATAATCACATTAAGACCGTTACACCATGCAACTACCAGCTACATTATTTTTTGTGTATTTAAGGACCTTTGTTGATGTTCTTATTTCCATTCCATGTTCTTAATTTTTTTGAGTTAACTAATAAAATATAAAGTTCTAAACATTTATTAATCCAAATTATTGCAATTTTTACAGATGATGAAACACTCTTTCTACTCTCAGACTCCTCCCATCATAATCTAGATGTAATTATTATACAAATATAAATATGTCGGGTAATAATAAATATTTTTTTATCAGATTAAAAAACATGTAAAATAAATGTACTAAAAATCTTTATCTTGTGAAAGTTGCATTTGACAAAATTAAAGATGTATATAGATAACATGTCTAGAAGTAATGAATAGGTACACATCCCGTGGAGGACATACATTTTAAGCTCCCTGAACTATTATGTGGGCCCTTTTGCAGCAAACAAGAATAACCAACAAGGTCAAAAGAGCCATGAACAGGGTGTTGGGATGGAGTCCTTGACAATGGGCCAAATATTGATCCCTTTCCCAACAGCAAGGAGGTCTGGGTAATGGATGGTATCTTCTTCAATGGTGTTGTTCCATGGGAGATCCTGATAATTGTTTTTTTTTTAATTTAACCACTATATCTCAGATTTTTATTAAAATTGCTGTACTGGGATATAAGCATTTTATGCTAGAAAACAGAAATATCTCAATAAATATGGCAACTGAAGGCGAAGCACTAGTTGCTGGCTAAGGAAACAGCAGAAATACATGTATACATATAAAAATATCACCCTGCTAACTATGGACCAAACGTATAAGAACAACTTGACCTATACATCTATTCTTTAGTTTAACATTAAACACTAAAAAATATATAATCGAAAATTACCAAAAACGAAGAAACATTTGTAGGAACCAAGATCACACCACCCGACATCAATGCAAAGAAAAAGAATTTGTTCATTCTTTAAATTACTAGAGAGGAAGGTCATTAGAGGGGGATCGTTAGGATAAAGAGATGATAGTCTTGATTTTTGGTGTTTGAATGCACAAGCCAGAGGAGTGCAGCCTGAATTAAGAATTCATATGTCTGTTTGTGGTTCCGATTGGTTCTAACATAAGGACTGAGCTGTCAAACTATTAAGCTGTGCACCAACGAAGAATTCAATGGATCCAACTGCCAAAATGTAGGCTATGAATAGATTCTGGCTACGTCAAGGAGCCCATACAGCTTGGGATTCAGGTGTTGCAACGCCCCAAATTTGGAAATTTTACTAATTACAGGGACATTTTGAGGCCATATGAAATTGGAATTGGAGCATATTCTAAGGTCAATATTAAGTACATTAACCCGTTGACTTATGATTCTATTACTAAAATAGCCATATTTTAATAACAAAGACTTATAAAAAATCTCCATTAATTTTGTTGAAAAGTTAGTTCATTAAAAAAGTTGTTTCCGGGATAAAAGGGGCCCTGAAGCGTAAGCTTTTTTAGTTTCATAGTAAGATCTACCAATGTACACATCCCAGTCTGAGAAAGCTGTAACCCCAAAATATTCTTGTTAATTGTATATAAAAATATAACAAAGAATAATAATCTTTTAAGCTTTATAGCAATTCAAAATAAAAATATCAAAACCAATATATCACATCCCCTACAGAGAAAAAATATAACCCTAATTTTTCTTTCTTTCTTAAAGAAAAAATATATATTATTAAATATGGGGGAAGTCTTCTGGTAGTTGGGTTTATAACTACCTATGCAATCAGTGCACATCGCCACTAATGTTGTGAGTTCGAATCCGCTTAGACGAGGTGTACTTGACACAACATTATGTGATAAAGTTTGTCAGTGACTTCTCTGGGTACCTCAACCAATAAAACTGACCGCCATGATATAAATTAAATATCGTCGAAAGTGGTGTTAAACATCACATGGCATAACCCTAACTCTATCTATTAAATATGCATTTAACAAGATAAATCCAATAAGAAAAACATGAAATTCATATAAATACACACAATCTTATCTGAAAAAAAATCAACAAGATGAACTGTGAGCTAATGCTCACCTATGATACCCCCGCTCTTCGGCAAACAGGAAGTAGGAATCTGACGGGTCCAAAAGCTTCCCACAATATGGGGTACCTATATGAAGCTTGTGACCAAACATCAGATTTCTGCCATCAATAGCTGCTGAGAAAAATGCGACGAAAAATGAGCATATATGTTCAATGTGTATAAAAATCAACAAAGTCGGCAAACAGGAAGTAGGAATCCGATGGGTTCAAAAACGCTTCCCATGGTATGGGGTACCTATATGAAGCTTGTGACCAAATATCAGATTTCTGCCATCAATAGTTGCTGAGAAAAATGTGACGAAAAATGTGCATATATGTTCAATGTATATAAAAACCAACTAAGTCGGCAAACAGGAAGTAGGAATCTGATGGGTCCAAAAACGCTACCCACAATATGGTATACCTATATGATGCTTGTCACCAAATTTCTGCCATTGACAGTTACTGAGAAAAATGCGACGAAAAATATCTTGGAGGGACGGACAGAGGTAAAACAGTATACCCCCCTCCCCCTTCGGGGAGCGGGGGTATAAATACTAAGTTTGTTAAAGTAACTTTAAATGTTAAATTTCAATTTATATACTGGCATACAAATCATGATTTTCATTCAACTTTCATTATATAATACTATCCTGGGTACTCCGGTTGCCTCTACCAATATAAACTGACCAACACGATATAACTGAAATATTGTTGAAAGTGGTGTTAAACACTCATAACCTTATAATTAACTCTAACCCACATTATCTCAACCATACTGATACTGATATAAATCACAAAACTTGCATACAAAAAAAAACCACATACAAATTCTAACATTTGGTCAGCAAAAAAATGTAAGATATAAAAAACAACAAAGTTAAATGAACAATGAAAGGTTTCCTTCAACTATAAAGTCTTTTTCTCCATCAAGCATCTGGAAAGCTCCCTTCATTGGTGGATTGGTTCTGAAAAAAATAATATGATATTAATATTTTCAGCTAAGTCGAACAACTTTAGGGGTGAAAGTATTTTTAGTAACTATTTGGATCATGATCAGAAGCTTGAAATTAGCTACATGTAGGTAAACAGATATCTGCGACTGTAAGTGAAGACACTTTGTAAAACCTATAATTAATTGATTATAACTCAGAAATATATTGCATGGATATATATTACAGAGCTAAAGAAAGAAATCCAAAAACAGTGACCAAACATATACATTAAATTCTATTGACAGGACAAATCTAGAAAATCTCCATTTATGTAAAAAAAAAAAAACACCATGGGAACAGAGGAGAATTAGAAGAGATATAGTACAAATAAGTGCAGTTCAAACATTTATATCTATTGCAAAACTACAATATTATCAAAATTAAAACTTAATTTTAGAAGAAGCATTTACAGTATGTAAAACATTAGACTCGGAGAGGAACTTACACTTAATATGCAAGAAACTTATATCTCTAGATTAAAAATTGATTTAAGACAGCACTTATCTTGCAGTTTTTGATATTTGTGTTGATATAAACATATCCTGTAAAATGTTTTTCATGATCTAATTTCATTAATGAGAAATTACGAAAATTACAAAAGCACATATAAGTAATCAGTGGGGAGGAGATTTATATCGATCAATCAGTGGTGTGATCTAATTAAATAGCATTACCCATGCCCAGTACTTCTCTACTGGCCAATATTATCTTCATTTATTATACTTTTATTATTTCTACACTTAATATAGAAAACTTTAAAAAGAAAAGGAGAAATGAACTAAAATATAAGTCCAAGTTACAAAGCTCTGACAAAGGGTCGTATTATAATTATTTACTCTTGGGAATTTTAGGCATTTTTTGTGCAGTTTTTTTTACATAACTATATCCTTTGTTAATTGATTTCTCAAAATTTCATTACAGGTACAGTTAATTTGTCTTTGGGGTGGGATCTCTATCAGATAGGTTGACCTTTTCAAAATTTGTTTATTTTGATTTTATAGTCAACTGTAACTCATGATATCTAACATAAATCTCTTCTTAAGAAATGTTCTGTATTTGAAGTAGATTGTATATACAATGTACATGTAATTAAATGTAACAAATTCATCTAAAGAACCCTTTTTTTGTGATAGCCACACACTGTAAATATGGGAGGAGCTACTATTGGTATAAGTGTATGCATGTATCATAAATTTACTTTCATTAGTTTTATATATATCTATATGTCCTTTGTGCATGAAGTCTAATTACTGGTTCATCATGGTAGCTTTCGTGATCTGATAGAGTTTAATCCTTATAAAATTGTCTCAGGACTAGATTAGTTGATAGTAAAATATAATGTTGTTGACTTGTCTGGCCTATACATGTAGCTAGAAGAACATGAAATTGATTACCTCTGATTAGATGATGGTGATATTTGCTGTTGTCTAGCTATAGCTCTGTGTTGATCGGTCTGACATCACAGGACATGAAGCAGGTGACATCTGTGGTTTCCAATATTTACATTGGGGCAGGAATTATTTCGACTGGTTTGCTATGTTGAAAAGTCACAGGGTCAGTTATGTGCCTACATGTATAACAGCTATAACCTCAAATCCAATTGTACTTGTTTACCACTTTTACAGAAATGAACCAGCTCTGAAATTATAATGAAGAAAATTAAGTTATTTTATTCAGTCTCATTTATATATATCATCATACTGTCTTAACAATAAAAAAAAAGAAAAGAGGCTACTGTCCCATGGCTGCCTCCTAAGTATAGCCAGAAATAAGGTGCCATTTGATAAATTGCATATCTAAGATGGGGACATCATGAGGAAGTCTGCAATTTTCATATGATCTACATTATTTGATTAAAGATATAATTTTTAATTGCATCCATGTTATTTTCTGAACTTGAAAATGATACCTTTGGCTTAAATCAAGCTGAATTAATAAATGAAATAAAAATTAAATGTTCGAGGTTCGTGGACAAAATGAAAATCGGATGCATCTAACCTTTATCTGATCTTAAGAGTCTATGTAACTAGAGGTTCCCAGGAGCCTGTATAGCTCACCTGGGCATACATGTAATAACATCAATCAATAAAACGTGTTAACTTCGGTAAAAAAATAACAAATGTAGCCCTCCAAACAAATTTGGGCAGGGGTTCCCCCTTTAATGTAAGTTATATACATCAACATTGCTGTAAAAAACATAAATGTCAATGTTTCTCAAAATTTACCTTTTCCTACTTCACATTTTGTAATAGAGTTGCTTCTCTTTGATTATTTGAGCAACCAAAAACAGTGAAAGTCAACAAAAAAAAATGCATTTCAAGAGGAATAACTCTTCACACAGTTGTCGGATATTTTCAACTGTGAGAACTTTTTTGCAGTTTAAACTTTTCCTCTATCTCTAATAGTTTTTGAGATATAAGATGAAAGTATTAAAATTTAGAACTTTTGATGAAAAAAGGGCAATAACTCCAAAATGAGTAATGGGATTTATTTCAAAATGGCAGGGTAGGTACATCTTGACATGCTGAACATGCTTGCAGTTTAAACTTAACATCTATCTCTTATAGTTTTTTTAAATAAAGGACGAAAAGTATTAAAATTTTGAAAATTTGATGAAAAAATGACAATAACTCCAAAACTCGGATTTACTTCAAAATTGCAGGGTACATGTAGGTAGATCTTGGCATGCTGAACATGTTTGCAATTAAAGTTAACCTATATCTCCTATAGTTATCGAAATATAAGACGAAAAATATTTAAATTATTTTAAACTTGATGAAAAAAGGGTAATAACTCCAAGATGGGTAATCAGATTTTCTTCAAAACTGCAGGGTAGTAAGTTAGATCTTGCTGTGCTGATTATTTTTACCCTTGTCAGATTTCTGATATTATTAACGGTTTTTGAGTTATTATCCAAAAACCTGCAATTTTACCATACATGTATGTTCTAATTTTAGCAACAGCAGCCATGTTGATTGATGCACGGCATCACCGGACACAATTTTGAAACTAGACACCCTAGTGATGATTCAGATCATGTTTGGTTCCAATTGAAATAGTAGTTTCAGAGGAGAAGATCTTTGAAAAAGTTTGCGAGGTACGACGGACGCCAAGTGATGGCAATAGCTCACATGGCCCCTTTGGGCCAGGTGAGCTACAAATGTCTGTAATACATGAAATTGAGGCCAATGACTGAGGGAGTTGGACACCAAATTTATCGTCACGGTATGTGTTTTCGTGCGTCATCTGTTTTCGTTTTATCCATTTTATTTTTATTTCCACAGCGCACGCATTATTTTTGACGTGTCTTCCGGTTTCTATTTATGGAACATAAACAAGACTACAGAGTGACATCTGTAAAAGATGTTAAAGTTTGCTTTTAAAGACGTAAGTACCAAGAACAGTGAACCTACCTACTGAACCATACTTTTTGTAATGCTAAAAATTTACTTCATTTATAAAGTAGCTGGAAAAACATCCAGAAGGGCTATATAAAATTTAACTATGTCATCTGCCTCTCAGACACCGCCTCTTCCTGTCATGTAACTGTCATGGGGTCACTGATTGTACTTGTAAACAAAAGAGCTGACTGAAATGTGTCTGTTTCTTATATAAAATACATGTCACTTTGCAGTGCATTGTGGTTTCAGCACTAAAAAAAACATCAAAAGTAAACACAATTTTGAAAGTGGTAATTTTCAAACATTCTGTTATTTTATTTAGATGTAGTATGATTTGGTAGATGGCTAGAACCATGAAATTTTAAAACCAGCCATTTCCGGATTATATATTCATTTCCATCCCGTATATCGGCCTTGTTTTTACTTCACACGAAAACAGATGACGCCATTTTACTGACAGCAAAAGTTGCCAGATAATCGAGAGTATATTAAAATACAAGAATGGTTTAAAAAACAATCTTATGTACAAAGAAATATTTAACTAGCCATTCTTTGAAAATTCCAATCGTCATATGAATGAAGGGTTAACACTGTTAATCGCTATATCTGAAAATCGATAACACGTTAATTTGTTGTTTTTGCAATTAGTATCTAATTACTTATTACCTGTATTTTATGTCAAATATTGCAGAAAAAGCCTAAATTTATTAATAAAAATAAATTAGAAATTGGAATGAAACATTTTTCATATGGATTGGATTGAAATAAAGTATGAAATAAATTGTAAAATATTTTTTTAATTAAATATTTGTATCATAAGAACGCGAAATGTGCAAGACATTGGTCTGCAATTCTTCAAGAGTGGAATATTATTCAAGATTCAAACCAAGTTCAAATTGGAGAATTATCTTTTGGGATTGAATGCTATCCATAGAAACTATATTTGTAAAGTAAGAACTAGTAATATAAGATTTCAAACTGAGACTAAGAACATTTTGTGGAATGAATATTTATGTAGTACTTGATGTTCAAATTATGTTTTGAATGAAATTGATGAAATTGTGATTGAAACCATATTTGTTTATTATTTAATGTAATTTATAAATTAAACAAAAAGTTTTATAGATGCTGAAATATGAATGTATTGTTGGAGTAGAATAAAAATATAATTTACTGTATTTTAGTTCTCTATTCTCTAAGCAGTCAGACACACACAAGTTTGCCTGAAGTTAACGAGTTTTTGTTTATACACCCTAATCCCAATGTTTGCACTTGTTTATACAAAAAGTACAGCTATTCCCACTTGAAATTTTAGATTTCTTTAATGAATTTTTAAAAAGTGGGATTAGGTGGAATGAACCGTTGGATTACCTAACAACTCATACAAGTCTACCACCAATACGGCATGGGTGCGAGCCCGGCTTTGTAAATTACAAAAAGGGTGCACTCAACTCGCAGCCGCAAGTGATAAAGTTTACCAGTTCTTGGCAGTTGCTTGCCCATGGTCGATGATTCTCTCCAGCTTCTTCCACCACTAAATCTCCTAGACACAGTTTTGGTTATATTAAGCTATATTTTGGGGTGTTTGCAAAATTATTTGATATCAACATCTGTACCAAATTTCATTAGGATTGATGGTTGGTTTATAGGGGCGTGTCTAATTAGCCTACATCGTGTTTGCCCATAAAATGATGAGGGGTTGGTCACTTTGACAATTAATTATGGGAATCATTGCCATATTCTTCATAAAAAAAGATAGATAATCTGAGAGACAAGATGTTATTTAACACCCTTCTGTTCTACTTCTAGTTCTAAAAATCCATTATAAATTTATTTCTTTAATGAATGTATAGAGCAGTTAAAACCCTTAGGTGTGTCTAATTAGCGGACAACAATGCAACATTATTATCTTTACCTATTCCCCAAGGAAGCCATCTGGTCGGTTTGAATAGTATTTAGTGGAGTTATTACAAGGGAACAAGCCTTTTCCTTCTTTACCACCTCATGAATGAAGGGAAATACCTGGTAAACCACTGGTAAATTTAGTACCACATCGAATTTGTTAAAATCTGTTAAATATTGTAAGGCTTGGATTTGGTGTATCTTTGCTTTTATGTCTGGGAACTTTGAGCCAATGATGTCTTCCAGTTTCATGTTGATTGTTTATGGTGGGAATCGGAGGACAAATCACTACTTTAAAATTAATCCATATACATATTGACCTGCTGTTGAACAAACCCAGGACAAAACATGGGTTTTAAGTTAAATACATATTTAATCATAATTTTTTAACATCATAAGATGAAAAACATTTTCAAATACAATCTACTATTCTGGTGTATTAATCCCTACGAAATCAGGAAAATTTTGGCCAAGCCGGTGGCAGTGATTGTATCCAGCGGATGAACCATGTTCGGTAGCGGATACGAAAACTGACCGGAGTTTGCCACCGCAGGACATAGATTAGCATTAGACCCTAGGCCATGCAAAGAAATACCTGTGTTTCCGGTTTCCGACCGACCCTAATTATTTTTCAGCAAATTAAAAAAAAAATGAATTTTGGTCACGGGGAAATGGATTTCCAAACCTTTATTGTCCGTGGGCAAGTAAATTTCAACTACTGAATTGAAGAATTCATTTTAAATTATTTCAAAGCTTTCTCTTTTGCATAATTGTACAAAAATGAAGAATCATACTTTTATTTAAAATCATGTTTTCACACGAGATCGTCATCGGCTGTCCGAGGGGATATATAGTTTAGGGGAATGAAACATGTGTTTCTCAATAGGTGCGTTCAGAGTACTGCCAATGGTACCATTGGCAAGACATTGATACTAATGTTGATCAATAATAGCTACCGTTGGCTACCATTCTAACAGACTCTCTAAAGTGATGTTAGCGTTGGTAAGTCACATATTCATATGAATCTAAAATGGCGACATCTTTGCCAGTTCCAACCACAGGGACGTGTTCCCATCCACTAAATTTGCCCCACTGATTTGTTTGCTATCAATGTGTTTCCCAATGAAAAATCACTATCAATGTGCTACCCACTTAACAATTACATGTGATTTTTCAATGGGCAACACACTGATAGCAATGCTCCAACTAGAATTTGAAAGGGACAGGGTGCCAGCAAAGGGCAGGGCATTTTTTTAATGATAAAAAGGGCACTTAGAGAACTTTATCAATGTCATCACAGTCACTTGAAATCCAAATTATAAAAATGAAATTATTTGCTTAGTAGTTTGGTGTCGACGTAAACAATGCATGGCCGCTCACTTTTAAAGCGTCATCTCTCAAAAGAATAGAGCTACGTCCCTTGATTTCGGGATTTAACTTTGTATTGTTGGAGGTACGGAATCTGTGCATGGCTTCCCGGCTGACAAAAACGACCGCTGCGTCTTCACAAGAGATAGTCGAGGGGAGGTCATGATATTTTTTTGAAAAGAATAAGGTCTTGGGAGTTTAAGCAAAGAGGGTGTTGAATATATTAGAAGAAATAAAAAAAAAAACAACACCGCTTGAACCGAGCGGGGGTAAAACTAGAGGCTCAGTGGGCTGAGCCTGTGTCACTCTCGGTTCATTTGGCTAAACAGTTTCAGAGAAGAAGATTTTTAGAAATCAACCAACCAGAAACAAGAATTGTCTATGGCAGCCATGTTTGTTAACAGATCGGGATGAAATTAGCAATCTTTACAGAGAACCTTCCATAGATGCTTCCTACCAAGTTTCGGTTCAATTGGCTAAGTAGGGAAGAAGATTTTTAGAAATTGACCAATCTGAAACAAGAATTGCCTGTAGCAGCCATGTTTGCTAACGAATCGGGACGAAATGAGCAATCTTGATAGAGGACATTCCATACATGCTTTCTACCAAATTTCAGTTCATTCGGGAAAGCGGTTTCAGAGGAGAAGATTTTTTTAGAAATCAACCAATCAGAAACAAGAATGGCTTGTTGCGGCCATGCTTGGGAACGGATCGGGATGAAATGAGCAAACTTTATAGAGAACCTTCCATAGTCATAGATGCTTCCTACCAAGTTTCGGTTGATTTGGCCAAGCGGTTTCGCAGAAGAAGATTTATAAAAATCGGCCAATCAGAAACAAGAATTGCCTGTGGCGGCCATGTGTGTCAATGGATCGGGACAAAATGAGGTATCTTTATTGAGAACCTTCCATAGATGCTTCCTACCAAATTTCAGTTCATTTTGGGAAAGCGGTTTCAGAGGAGAATTTTTTTTAGAAATCAACCAATCAAAAACAAGAATGGCCTGTGGCGGCCATGTTTGTTAACGGATCGGAACTAACTGAGCAATCTTTATATAGGACCTTCCAATGATGCTTCTTACCAAGTTTTGATCCATTTGGCCAGATTAACAGACAATATTCATCATATTGTTTTCTAGCTTCTGAACTGTCGATCGAGAAAAATATAAAATATTCTAAACAGGCAGCATATAGCCAGTCAATGGGGTTTGCAATTACTATTTCGCATGCACAATAGCGACCCCACACCACAAGGTGTGGAAAATAGAAATATTCTGCTGTCATTTAAATGCGTATTAACTGCATTACATGTAAACTGTATGATTCTGTTTAACTAGAACAGGAAAAAAATGTACACTTGAGTGAAATATATTAATAGTGTTGTAATAACAGATCGTGAACGTGATGTAGAAGCATGAAAGAATGTCAAGGTATATTTTAAATGAGGTTGAAACAAGTCACCATTTGATATCAATTCGGTTGTATTTCATTTTGACGATTTTAGTTACGGAAGACGATCACAACCATATTTTTTTTTTAACAATTGCAACTCAGCTGGGTTTTTTTCATAACCTATAATGAAATGAAAACATATATATCACACTGTCGGAACAGTTCCAGCTTTCAATAGAAAAATCGTAGAAATATGTAAATTCGCTATCCCTATTAATTTTTTCCTCATAAACTTCATATAATTTTGTGATTTAAAATAAGACAATGATATGAAGATTATAACAACAAACTTCAACACATTTAGCAATTCAATCAATTCAATTCAATATTTTATTTAAGTCTCATCTCTCAATTACAGGTCATAATACAAACATAAAACAATCGTACAACAATAAATTAGAGAGCCATTCTTTACAGAATTATAAGAGATTATAATTAAAACAGTATCTATAGCACAAATATATAAAACAATCTTATATCAATATATTATATACATATATATATACAAAATCAACATTATTTACAATATAAAACATTTCTTCTTTCATTTAAAATTATATTACAGGTTTTGGCGCATATTCTTATCATATTAAAATCTGAGAATAACAACACTAGTTTCTGATTATCATTAAAAGACAAAAAAAATCCATTAAAAGTACTTAAGCAATATTAAATAAATTATCTCTAAAAGTACTATAAAGGGGACACCGTAATAAAACATGAGCTGCCTTCGTCCTCAACTTCACCCGAACACACACTACGCAATCCAGGATTTCAAGCTAGGGGGGGAGCGCACTTAAAAAAATTGCGTAAATTATGTATGACGTCATAATGAAGTGATTAATTTCATATTGACTTGGTTTCACTTTCACTTTTCATTTTAATGTAATAAAACAATTACAGTCTTTTGTATCGGTCAATACGATTTTTTATGGACCCTAGAAATCAATATTCACCTCAGCCTAAAGGCTTCGATGAATATCGTTTTTAAAGTCCATAAAAACTCGCATTGACCTCAACAAAAGACTATAATTGTATAATATTGGTACCTATTTTTCACTTTATTAAATAAATAAATAACTGTTTGTACCGAGTGGAACGATCTGATTGACGTGTTGGTCTTAGCGTTCTTCTGCTTGTCGCATGTCAGCTGAGCTAAACGACGTTTCAGTGAAGGCATGTTTGAAACTGGATGAAATATACTTTATTTTTATGGATATTTATAACAACGAGCGGCTGTGACACTAATCTTGAGAATGAGTAGTGTACCAAGCTGAACACCACAAGCTGTCGACACTTCAATTATTTTTATTAATGTCTTTCACCAAAATAAATGATCGCAAATTAAGGTTAATTGCCTTTGATCACCTGTAATTAACTACAGTCAAGACCATACAACAGGTGTCAAATTTTGTGATGTAATCTGTTAATTGGCAGATCATAAACATTGATCAATATTTTTAACAAGAGAAAGGCAGCTTTAGTATAAGTTTTAAAAAACTTACGAAAAAGGCACGAGGGCGTTTTTGATATGGTACTAGGGGCAGAAGGGTGCGACCAAGGGCATCAAGGGCGCAGCGCCCTTCTGAAATACCGTGGAGAGAGGTCATAGTAAAAGTAAGTCCCTGTAAGATTTGCAAGGATTTATTTTCCCACTGCAACTGAATAAAATGGAAAACTTTTCAAGTTCTTGATTAAAAAGAAGTTTATTTTGTACATTTATTATTTAGCCTGTGTATTCAAATACCAATTTTATAGTCTTTGTTTTCACTCGATCGAGACACTAATCCACGATCTACCACACTCGAGGGGAGCACACTAACTACACGACCGATGCGGTTCTGGGAGATATAGATGGATATGAATCATTCTGTCTGTTGAACCCAAACATCTCCCAAGTCCTTTTTCCACTATTCACCCAAAACTATGTTCAATACCAGATCTTGATTTGCAAACATCCTAGTAGGCTGTATGACAAAATATGGTGATTTCAGTTTCTGTATTTTCAACTTCCCATTCTTGAGTACTAGCACACTCTCTTAAATATTTTGACCTGGTTCAAGACTTTGTTCTGAATGTTTGCTAAAATGGATGTCTGCACTTGACGTTCCTGGTTTGTTAATACTGAAGCATGTCAGGTGTTTGCTGAATATAACTTTATAAGTTGCTTAACCTGGTATTAAAGTCGGTAGCATTCAAGGCATGCTACAGCCACTAGAGAGATAAGGATAACAGAGGAAAAAGTCCTTCCAGTTTTCTGTATATAGGTTCACGTGTAAGAAAGAAATGGAATATGACATGAAGACAACTTCTTGGTATGGTTATACATACTATAACAATTATATATAAGTTATGCTAGATTATAGCACTTCCGCTTTGTGTGTTTCTATGGTGGTTCTTATAAAAAAGTAAAAAAACAAAAAACAAATGCCTACCTACCTACCCTATTTTTTTCAGCATGAAACCTGAAACACACATATTTTTTTTATTTGACTCTATGGGAAAATGTTCAAATATGAATATAATGAGATATGGGGTAAATGTTAATGAGACAACAACCCCAAAGTCAAACTGCATGCAGGACATAGTTTTTACATAGGACCAATTGGTTCTTTTCATAACCAGGTGAACGATACAGGCTCTTGAGAGCCTCTGGTTTATATGTATTCTCCCTGGAGGAGAGTACAGAATGTTTTTCTTTTATATTGATTATTGAATTTCAACCCTTATTTTTGTCAAAAAATTCCTAAAAATAGCCCTTATTTTTTAAGAATTTTGCCCTAAAAAAGCCATTATTTTTCACAAAACCTTGCTTGAAAGCCTGTGAAATGGATACATCGGAACAATTTACTTATTTATCCATATCTCTGTTATGCAGAAATAAAGCGTGAATGAATAGATAAACGCAAGAAATCAGTCCCTAAAAAATTTAGTGTGTGATTATTGTTGAAAGAGAAATTTTTCAGCTATATCATGGCGAGAATCAAATACATTCGATGAGACGATGATGGTGTCCACTTTGTACTAGACTAACACGCTTAGTTGGATTTACATAGTGCTAGTTCACTGAAACAACAGTCCGGGTAGACACGTCGCTGTACTCGGGCACATTATTCTGATTCCGAGCCAACCTGTCTTTGCTCTTTCTCATTAATACTACTTGCTCAGAGGAGAAGTAACAAATGCAAATTTCATAGTCTTTGATTTGACCCGATCAGAGAGCGAACCCACATGCTACCGTACTCTAGGAGAGCATGTTAACCATTTCACCACCGATGTGGTTCTAACATTTTGAAAAAACAGCGTCAGGTTAATAACAAATGTGTGTAGATACCAAATGGGATATAATATGCTTCCAATTAAATTACCAGTTTGCTTAAAAAATGAACATCAAGATTGATTGATTGATTGTTTGTTGTTTAACGTCCAAGGCAAACAATTCATACCCCATATGTATACAGAACGGGAGCAAGGTCAACGGTACTTAAAATATATACAGAAATAAGGAAAGAATAAGAAAATAAGGTCAAAGACTTCTGGCTGTCACTGGATAAATATTGAGAATGAGGGCAAAGACTTTTGACTGTCGCTGGGGGGATATTTAGAGTTGAGTAGGTACAAAACCCATGGCATGTTTGTAGCGACTGAATTAATGTGTCTACTGTTTATCGAAATCCACAAAAGTTCAATGTGCGTGGTACTCTCCAAGCACGGTACCCACTGTCAGCTTTAACTGTATTATACTCTGTTAAACCCTATTGAGGGGCTTCTTTTGTACACAACATTTGGGACGTGTTGGACAATTCTATGAGTTGAGCAACGTGAAACTATTACCATTATCACGTAAATTAATAACGGGTATGCATATGTATAATAATATTACGAGTATGATGCATCACTAATGTTAACTTCCAAAGTATTAATTTTATTAGATTAATTAGTGGTATTGGTTATCCGAGTAACTAATGCATAATATAAGTTCTAAGCTCCCTAGTGACCGTCTATCGTTATTTGGACGGTCAGTAAATTGTTGATGGGTGAGGGCTTTAGCGCGAACCCTTCAACTATTTACTGACCGTCCAAATAATCATAGTCGGTCACAGGAACTTAGAACATTGTTGCTGATCTATAACTTGAAACAGTAACTAAGTTTTTTCCACGAACTATGTTTGACGGACTTTCTTGGAAGTTCTAAGGCTAAAAACGTAATGGACACTAGTCAAAATTAAGCACCGCCCACTGACATCGTTTCGTAACTGCACGTTTAACTATCGTCTGCAAAGTTATTTTTATGAATGGAATGGTCACTAGACAACATTAAGTACCGCCCACTGACCTTCTGTAATTTTCCGTCTGCATCGTTTCGTAACTGCAGGTTTATCTATCGTCTGCATGCTATTTTTATGAATGGAATTTTCCGCTAGCCAGTAAAGCGTATTAATCTTATTCTCAACATTTCTATATATGGCTCTGCCTTCTTAGTTCTATCGTTATTTTTAGGAATGATTTTATCCAATCATAGGTCGTCAAATAAATACAACATCGTACACTAACATTTGTCTTGTTTATCACAACACCATTATATTAAAAATGTAAGAACTGATTTTATTACGTGTAGATTGATATTTTGGAATAAAATGGAAAACAAAAATAAATACTACACTGTCTGAACAATTATATATGTATCTGTCCTTATATGTTTATATCTCAATAATTCAACCATAGATTACATAAAATAATGTATGACGGATTATGGGTTATGGTGAGTAACGCCACTTTCGACAATATTTCAGTTATATCGTGGTGGTCAGTTTTATTGGTGGAGGAAACCGGAGAAAACCACAGACCTGTCACAAGTCACTCACAAACTTTATGACATAATATTGTATAGAGTACACCTCGCCATGAACGGGTTCGAACTCACAACTTTAGCCGGATAGGCACTGATTGCACAGATAGTTGTAAATCCATCTGTCATACGATCACGCCCCCCCCCCCCCCCCCCCCCCTAATCAAATCAAAGAAAGTAAACGCTTTCTAGGTTTCCCGAATTGTTGCCATTAATATCGTGCAAAAAGTTTCAATTATGTTGTTGATTTATGCTTGCAAAAATCTCACCAGAAATTAATTGGCCATGGTTTAAATATTCAATGAATAGTTTCCTTTCGAAAAGAGATGGCACAAATGTATCTTATATTTTGATGAATTTTCGAAATTTGAAAATCTTTGTCAAAATATGAAAATCTTAAACAATGTAAAAAAAACCCAAATAGCTGAAATAAAATTGATTTCAAGAAACTTAATTGTTCTTTCAATGTGGTTGTTATAGAACTTTTCATATTCGATCATTTGTCCTGTAAAAACGTATATACCTTAAAAGGATAGAAACTGTAAGGTAAACTGCATGAAATACATCTTTTCTAAAGCAAATAAACACTTTGATGTAATGGCTAGTGTGATCGCCTCGAGTACGGTACCATAAATATTGAGTTCGAACCCCGTTCGCGTTAAACCAAAGACCATAAAATTGGTATTAACTGCATCTCCGCTAAGCACACAGCTTTAGGTAGTAGAAGCAACGATTGGTTGACTCGGAATCGGGATAATGTGTGCGAGTGGAGCAACATGTCTTCCCGTGGAGTGAGTTAAAACTATGGAAATCCAACTAAGCGTGTTGGTCTAGTAGAAAGAGGACATCAACATCTAACTAGACTACTGCAAGCTAAGGTTGCATTTTTTTAGGGATATTGTGTAATTGATCAGTAAACGATATGATATGTTGTAATATAATATAAATGAATGATATATTTAAACTTGGTGCATTATGGGATCTAAACAATAGATAACTTCCACTGGTTTATTATGATCGGTTATAGAAATACAGGCTCATGCATAACCAACAATTGCCCCAAAATGCCTGTAACGAGTGGCCACTTCATATTCTCCCCTTTTTTAAAAGTGTAAGACATTTTTCTCTGAGAAATAACAAAGTTAAGGTCAGCTTCAGTTTATAGAGAATTGTCCTTATTTTCTGTTGGTATATAACATGTAGCACTTTAATATAATATCCTTATCAGAGAAGATGTTAACTGAAATGTGATAGTATGTAATTGTTTTTAACAAAATATTCATTCACGAGATTAACATGGAATTATATGGGGTCATCTTCTTATTTATCTATATGCTATACAGTTATTCTTTTGTTGAGAGTGTGGGGGAAGAGTTGTGACAAGAAAGAATGGAAAGAATTCTGATAATTATTTTAATTTAAGTCTTCAAAATTTGAAAAGACATTTTCCGAAACGCATGTTGTACCATACGTAAGCCATATTTCCATGAAAAGTACATACTTGAAATATAAGATCTTACTTTTAACTTGAATGATATCAAGGTACCTAAGTATAAATAACTTGGTTTTGACTATCACCAATTAACGTAGTACTAAGTTACAAGACATCAAAGTCAATCTGAAAGTCCCATACGTAAGATAGAAAATTTAAATTCCTTTATTGAGTTGCATTCTTTGATCATTACATCTCTAATAGTAATACACTGATGACTATATAAACATAGGTTAAACTCCTTATATCCATCCAAAAAGTTGCTTATAGAGAATTTTCTGAGATGCAAGAGTGTTTTGCTCTTTCTTCCCAAACTTAACAGAATTCCCGTTTTGTCAAGAATAAGCAAAATAAACAGTCACATTTGTAAAAAAGTAGAAATCTAAAAAATATGAATACATTTCATTACTTTCTGAATTAAATGTAAGTGAAATCTACAACAAAATAAATATTGCAACTTTTGTTCCATTCGTAAGATGTTGAGGTTATGTTCCTATATGTGAACAACAAATATCATGTTTTTTCTTGTAAGAATGTGTCAAATGCTACAATTGTAATTCTGAATACTATACAAGTACGTGTTGACTTCTTAGTGAAATCATCTTAGTCAGTCTAAAATTTTAAAAAATTGTGCAAGAAACAAGAATTGGTATTTGTATTTGCTTCTTTTTTTTTGGAAAAAGAATAGCTGTCTGGTGATCCAATGCTGTTTGTTTCATATAAAATAAACTTAAAAGGTCTAATTTATTATTTCTACCACCTTACTACTCTGAAACACTTAGAAGATTTAAATATGATGTTTCTGCATTATTTAATTTTACTTCTATATATAGGCTATACAATCTTACGTATGGAACAAAATTGTGAAAAGTATTATTTTATATACTTGTAAGAATGAGTCAAATGCTACAATTTTAATTCTGAACACTGTACAAAATGTGGACTTCATAAAGTAATCAGCATAAATGTGTTTATTTTTTGCATGAAACAGGAGTTAATATATGTATGTTGTTTCTTTTAAGGAAAAAACAGACTTATTTGGTGATTCTTTTTGATCGTTTTTATATCAAATTTATGTAAAAGGTTTAGCTTACAATCTTCATCACCTTATTTCTTTCAAACAATTGGAAGATTTTAATAAAGAATGTTATTATTTCATTTAATTTTACTAAGCATGGTCAATTAAATCTTACGTATGGGACAAGCATATGGAAAATAGAACATTTAAAAAATAATCTATTGTGAATTTTATATAGCAGATATCTTAATAATTACTTTCATTGGTTAAAAGAATAGTAAAATTTCATAATCACTATGCTAAATGAAGAATAGTTAAGTTTGTGTGATTTTTAAAGGAGAAAACAACAACAATTTTTGCAATTATTTTGAGGCAGCCTGAAAAATGGGAAAATTATAAAAAGATATCTATCCAGATAGGACTGGTTGTTCTATAGTGTTAAAAGCAAACTAGTTCTGATTTCAAAATATAATAAAACAATTGATAAAGTCCTTAGAGGAGAAAATATTAATAATCATAAGTGATTGTCCCATACGTAAATATTTTTTGACATCGTTATCTTTAGATTCATTTTTTTCAATCAAAATGATGGAAACTATCCCTGATTAGTTGGAATCTTGTAAATGCGATGTTTGTGCTAAAAAATAATTAAAATTTTAAATGATTAAAGGTGTTTCATTTTTCACTCTCAGTGGCCACAAAAAGTGCAACCTTAGCTTGCAGTAGTCCAACTGAATGTAACTTGTTTTCATGAAATAGCTGAAAATTGCTCATATGGCGTTAAAAACAATCACTCTCACAAATAAAAAAATATATATTACAGACACATCATTTATTGACGTAGTCCGTACATGCCAGAACTCCTCTGTTATAAAACTGAATTCCGAGACGGAACGGAATCATACTCCGAGGTCTTCGATACACTGAGATGACCCTACATTATCCTACCGCTACCCTACATATGACATGGACACACACCTTGGTGACCGACCACCAACGCCGACCCAACAACAACAGGTTTTTATAAAGCGAAAAGCCAGTAGAAAACAGACAAATCACTAATCTCTGTAAAAGTAAATCTGACCGCAATACATGCAGAAGGTAGCCGGACATTAAACCACATTAACTAACTCATTTATTGACAAGAAATGGTAAACCGCCTCCTGACCGTGGTAGTTCAAAATACCAAATACCAATATGAATTTTACATTCTGAATTGTGTCTCTCGATTCGGATTGGCTAAGATTAATTTTAGATTCCGATCAGAAACCAGAATTTTCTTGCGAAATACCAGGTACTTTACACACTTAAACCCTCGGTTTCCATACGAGAAACTGGATATTTGGCAGCATTTTGTTAAAATGGCCTACCATGGTTGTATCCTATAGAGGGGAATCAAATTCCAATACAATCCGTGTTTCCTCAGGAATATTAAAAATATATCAAAGATACTCAAACGCAGTGACAGGTTTTTTAGCATGTGCTATGCTTCCTGGGTTAATTACAAATAAAAGACGGTTACGAAACACGTTTTGCTTCGGGAAATAAATTGGCGATGTATTGATAACCCACTGTAGACTAGCTTAATTTTACCTGGTGCTGTCCTAGTGTCCGTGGACTCTAGTCTTCCTTTTTTTAATTAGGAACGTTTCCATTTCCACTTTCAAACTTTGGCACACGGCAACAAACTATACTAAATTATGTAACATGACGGAGCCAAAAGTTTCTGTAAACGGTAAATGAAGCGGAAACGATTTCAATTAATGATGTAGAATATATTTTTCCTACAAACTTTGACAAAGGTTTTTATTTCTCGTATTTTAATCAACTTTTATAATATTAATCACATTAATTTTTTTTCTGCAAAAAAATCTAGTGAGGCAGTTGCCCCATTGCCTCAATGGAAGCTACGCCACTGGGGTGGCTCAATGAGTTAGGTAGTTGGATTACCTAACAACTCATACAAGCCTATCACCAATACGGCGTGGGTTCGCGTCCGGCTTTGTAAATTACAGCCGCAAGTGATAAAGTTTACCAGTTGTTTGCCCATGGTCGGTGGTTCTCTCCGGGTACTCCGGCTTCTTCCACCACTAAAACTGGTCGCCATAATATAGCTGAAATATTGCTGAAAGTGGCGTTAAATACAATAAATCAAATCAAATCTTCTGCCCTATGTTACTAATGTCTCTTTACACGAAGCAAAACTATAAACGTTATTACAACAGTTTCTGGGAAACGAATTAATATACGTTAAATATTATAACCTGTTTTTGAATACTTTTGATTAATATATTCATAAAGAAGAAATAAATGATGCAAAACAAGTTATAATTAGCTACGTAATTAATAAAGTAAAGTATGTTTACTTAAATTAAACCGAAATTGTTGGTTGAACTCTACTTGACATGCTCAGATTATTTACTTTTTGTATCTTTCAGTGAAATTAATATTTTTCAAAAGTATTTTGCAACAGAAATGTTTTTACAGAAAAAGCCCACCTCACACTTCCTAAAAGTTCCATTATATAGGTGTGTAATTGTGATGTTTGTTTCGATTTCCATATAAAATGTTGTTGCGTCACTCACTCTTTTGAATTATTTTATTTTATTAATTTTCCACCATGATATATGTTTTCAAACGAAAGGTCAACAGAAGTCAATGCACATCCAACCATAACATCATAAATTAGACTTCAATTTGGCTGTCATCCTTCAAACATCCCTCCCCTATTCCTTATAGGGAAAAAGGGGTGGGTTAATGCACAGCACGACATATCCTACACATACAGTTATTAGCAAGTTAGAGTGTGGAGACACATTACTTAAAGTACGAACGAGGGTAATTGTATTCAACCTGAACTGAGCACCCGAGTCCAGCGACTCCCGTTTTAAATGGAGTTCATATTGCTCAATCTTTAGTTTTCTCTGTAGTGTTTTGTAGATCATTGTCTGTTCTTTTTTGTTCATTTTCTATTGGTCATAATATTATCTGTTCGTTTTCGATTGATGGCTTCTGATTTCCCCTTTGGTATCTTCAAACTTTTTTTTTGTATAGAATTAACGAACAGAGAACTGTTGAACATTAAGATATGCCTTTACATAAAATGCAGACTACTGCATGTAAACATAGTGCATGTAGCATAAAATATGTTCCATCTAGAACACATCTATATTAGGGAAAATCGCATCATTGGTGTAATAATTAGTGTGCTCGCTCAGAGTGTGGTAGATCGTGGGTTCGAACCCCGGTCTGGTCGAACCAAAGACTATAAAACTGACATTTATAAAGCGCACAACATTAAGGAGAAAGAACAACGACTGGTTGTCTCGGAATCAGGATAAAGGAGTGGAACGACATGTTTACACGCGATCTGTTGTTTCAGTGAACTAGCACTATTTAAAAAAATCATACTAAGAATGTTGGTTTAGTATAAAGCGGACATACTTATCCTCTCTTCGATTGTAACTTGTTCTCGCCATAATAGGCATATAGCTGAAAATGTGCAGATTTGGCATTGAAAAACAACCACTCGCTCACTATATTAGGGAGTATCATATGGTTATATAATTCTTCAGGATTTGCCATTGATGCTGTTTCAAGCAATTTGCCAATTGGGGCATCTGAAAATGGTTGACTTTAAAATTGTATTTATTTCTCATTTCGGACATTCTAGACCCCTCCCCCAACACACACACACACACACGCGCGCGCGAGCACACACAAACACCCTCGTCCCAATATATACGCTGACATTATATTTCCACACAACTGATTACTTACGTATATCGACATTATAACGACTGACATAACTGTTATGAATACTACATTTTAAAATTGTACTCTAATAGTCACTATAAATAGATTGGAATTACGTCTCTATCTATATTTAAACTGAGTTTTATTTTCATGAAACTAAATTTATTTATTGAAATTTATACAAATTTTAACATACAGTAGTGTAACAAATAAATAATAAATATGTTTTTGAAATATATTTAAAATGTAATTAAAAAGGAAAGGGAAAGTTGGTTATTTCCGTTCCGCGTAATTACTAATGTTAAACTTCCGGTATTTCATAATGTCTTCTTCTACTTCTACACTGTCATACGTGAATGACACGATTTAACACATCAAGTATAATAGTCTAGAATTCTGATGTACAAATCATGTAAGTAACTACATACCATGTTAATAAGCAAAAAATATGTCGTTTAATAACAGAGATAAGTAGTCCTGTCGAGGGCATAACCTTGACTGGCTTGAGCCTGTTTAGGCTGATTTGAAATATAAGTGGTTTTAATATAAACACATCACTACTCGCGCCACAGTTGTTGGAGGATTTTTTTCATATTTTCGAGTAACTTAAACAATGGCATAGTGTGCGAAATTCCCGGTGGCTCGAAACTCGATAGATAGATAGATAGTTTATTAACGAATTATCGGCCCATAACGGCATAAGGGCATATACAATCAATACAATGAAATAAAAACAATCAATTACAAATGGTATATACAAAAACAATAAATGACAGTATGATTATTAACTTTGATTATGTTTACCATCATTTATTGAGCAGAATCAATCACAGGGACTCTGTGGAATCAATGTCCTAATGTGTCTCTGAACAATCAAAGGGAAATAACTCTAATTCTAAAGAGAGACAAAAGAAAATCCGTATCTGCTGTGGTAAATAAAAAACATTTTAAGGAATATAAAAAATTGGCTCGGGCTTTCCCAGTAGTAATTATCATGGGCCTATTGTCTATGAAAGATTATATTCCAATATTATATACAATTATAGTCTTTTGTTGAGGTCAACACCAGTTTTTATGGACCTTAAAAACGATATTCACCGAATCCTTTAGGCTGAGATGAATATCGTTTTTAAGGTCCATAAAAACTCGTATTGACGATACAAAAGACTGTAATTGTTTTATTACATTAAAATGAAAAGTGAAAGTGAAACCAAGTCAATATGAAATTAATCACTTCATTATGACGTCATACATAATGCAAAGGAAAGTGAAAGTGAAAGCGAGTCAATACGAGTTTTAATCAAACAATATCAAATTTTACGGAATGTCAGGTGACAGCATGATAGCCAATGAAATTGTTTAGAGCGTATGTGTTGCTCTGTGTTTTTTTGGGAGTTTTTGTTGTTGTTGATATTTTGGTGGGGGTTTTTTTTGGGGGGGAGGGGGGGGGGGTTGCTAAAAGAATTTTCTCCGTGGTTAGGTTCTTTGTTTTTTGGTGATATGCAGGGCCACCAAGAAAACTTTTGGGCCCCAGGGCAAAAGGAAGCTTGGCCCCCCTCCTCCAATTCTCCAAATAATGATACTCAAAGTCAAATTAAGTCCACCACAGTATGTTATAAGCAAGGATTCAGTACAACAAAAATGAATTGATGAATTACCAAGAGGAACCCTCGTGCCTCGTTTAACCCACTTGCCTTCGTAAGAATATTAATAAGCTTAAGGTTAAAATGAAGTCAATATACCAACATTTTGTAGAAACTACTTTTGATACCAATAACTAGATCTACTTTGGTCAGTTAACTTGTGCGTGTCCGAGATGTCATCCCTTTTTTTTTTTTATCTCTCTCAGTCTCTCTCTCGACATCTTTTGTGCCGACCCCCTTAGCATACCTTGATTATAATTTGTTTAATTTGCATTTTGCAATGTGTGACAATGACAGTGTGGTAACTGGCGAAGTGAAATTAATAAATAAATAAAAAATAAAGGCTCACCTGAACGGAATCAATTGAGTTTAACAAAAGTCTGACTTTTAAACCCACTGACAAAAACGGAGATGACAAACGATAATTTGCAGGAATCGTCAAAGGTAGGGAACATATTAATCTAAATGCAGAATCAATAAAAAGATGAAATATATCAAATAGGAGCACAAAATCGAGGAAACCCACGCAAAAATCTGTGAAAATGATCACCAACACCACCATCTCCCATGGTTTTTTCATACCATTTGTAATAATGGTCTTAACATTGAATGTGTTTTGACGCAAAACTATATCGAGAAAAAGACAAGTGTAATACTTGGGTTATCAATTCATTTCTAGATAACAAAATTTTCCAAAAATGTGCCTACCACTCGTATCCTGACGTCCATTCTAGCTAACCGGAAGTGAAACCAAACAACCGTTGCCGTACTCGATTGTACACAGTGTATATCATGACTGCCTATCTCCAAAATCACAACATTCGGTTGTGAAAAACAAAACGTGAGAGGTATATCCATTTGTGATTAAAAGGAAAGAAACTCGCCGCTCCCTTTAATCACAACCCAGTCCCCTCAAGCGTCAATTTTTCAAAAACATTTCAATTCTGAGAAAATAATCAAACGTATGTAGATGAATGAATTATTTGTGAAATGTACACTTCAGAGTTCTTGAAAAAATTTTGGTTGTGTCAGACATTCAGACTGACAACCTTCAAGATTTTGTCAGTCCGAACATTTTTAAATAAAACATTATATTAACTTGTTTTAGCCTTGTGGTTTTCACTAGTATTTATGCATTTATTCAGATTCGATTAATAATAACATCATTTGGACATCTAACAAGGTAGTTTAGTTGCCCATTACCTACACTTTACTTCAGTATTCAATCTGTGCTGGGGGGCCCGGGTGGCTCAATGAGTTAGGTTTTTGGATCTAACAGCTCATACAAGCCTATCACCAATACAGCAAGGGTTCGTGCCCAGCTTTGTAAATTACAATAAAGGGTGTACTCGACTCACAGCCGCAAGTGATAAAGTTTACCAGTTGGTTGGTGCCTTAATGCCCAAGACCAGGACAATTCAAATATGTACACTCATAGTTTCCCGCAATCCTTTTCTTTGTTTTTGGGCTTTTCTTGTAGAAATAGAATGGTCCCAACAGTAAGGTAGATAGTCTTCCATACAGCTTATTGCTCTTGAACACATCGCGGAACGACAATTCAAGGCGGTGGGCAAGACAGTGAATCCCAACAACTTCAGGATAGCATTCTTGGAGACAGTCACCAAACCACATTTGCATCCCATCATGTTGGATGCCCCATCACACCCAAAACCAACAAACTTGGACAAGAAATTGTTATTCAGCTTGTCTTGGACAAATGCAAATAGATCTGCAGAACCAGTTGATTTGGGCTATCCTATGCACACAAATCTATTAACAATCTTTCCCTCCATACAGGTCCTCAGGAAAATGGTTTCTTGTTCTGTAACGCTGTCGTCAGTGCTTCCATCCATTGTTAGAGAAAAAAAACTTCATTTTGGACAAAATATCATTTAGTTTTTCTTTTTCATTTGTTGATATAAATTCTATGAAACGTGTGGCAGCTGTTGTGTTATCGTATGTAGTGCTGTGATCAATACCCTTAGCCCTATCCAATTGATTAAGCCACTTTACGTCTGAAATAGGTCTGTTCTTTTTTATGAGAGCATGTATATTTCTAAACTTATATTCCAGATCTTTTCTGGTGTGTTCTTTCAGTGCAATAACTGTTTTGTGGGCAGTTGTTGTCTGTGTGAGTGCCTGTTCTTTTGATTTGGTAATTCCGACTGCTCTGACATGCATGTTTGATCTTTCATAATCAATTATCGTACTGAGCTTGTAGTTCTTTGATCCAACCACGAACAAGTTTTTTTTACTGGACCCCTGTTGCCAGTGTTGGATATTCACATCACTCAGCCCACAACACATTTCACAAGTCATTCCCCTTTCCTCATCATTTCTTAACCATGGTCTGTTATCGTTCCACGATTCAAGGAAAAGACGTTTGCGTGTTTCCTCGTATTTCTTTTTTTTATCGACGTGTGGCAACGGGTCAACCTTTCTTTTAACCCCCGGCTTCGCATCCGTATGAAACTGTATTGGCCATGCGGCCATCTTGTCAAAATGTCAGCGGGGATGCGTTATATTACATCATGAGTTATTTTACATCTGGTTTACATTACCTTTTTGTATTTCTCATGATACCAGTTGAAAAGATCCCAACAGTGGCGCTACACATGATAAGAATGAAAAGTGGATGTTTCCTAGTGATTGTAAACGATACCCGGATTACGAAACGGACGCAAAATTCCGGAAGATTGAAAATAACAGTATCGCATATTTATCGGACATCCGGACCGACAGAGGGACTGAATTTATCGGACATTTAGATTTTTTATCGGCAAAACCGACACTTTTCAATAACTCTGCACTTAAAATGAGGTATGTCTGTTGCAAAATATCATTACAAATGCATATCTTATTGTCATAATGTCTTTGAACGACCCCAGTGTTGTGAACAAAACTAAAAAAAGACCCCTTTTTTCCGTACTGAAAATTAAATGCTGCTCAAGTTATACGGAATATAGAAATGAAATTGGCTGTTTCATAAACTTTAATATGTACCACAGCTGCTGACATTCTCCTTTGTTGAGAAAAAAGGTTATTATGATAAGAAAACTATCAATTTCTAGGAGTACCTACCTTCTGAAGCGGCTTGTTTCTTTCCTTTTAATTACAACCGGATATACCTCTCACTTTCTTTTTCACAACCGAATGTTGTGATTTTGGAGATAGGCATGGTATTTTTTGGGGGGAAATGAAATACATAAGAAAATAAATAAGATTTAAAGGGAAGAATGTCAGTGAAATAAAGCATATTTTAATATTAACATTACTTTGATATGATTTGACGTCAAACGGAGAAGAATGTCGTTTGGTCTTATAGGATAAATTGTCCCAAAATAATAATGTTAATATATGCTTTATTTCACTGACATTCTTCACCATGAGATATTATTTATTTTCTTATGTATTTCATTTGGCTTTCATTTAATGACTTCGACAAACATTTATATGATTTTGCATCAAATGGGGAAGATTATCAGGGTCATTATCAGTTGAATAAAGGTGAAAATGACCAGGTTGCAAAATAGGGAAATAGTGTAATTGTATTTGTGAATACAACTTTATATGCTGTGAGTTTTGTTTATGTTGAAAGAAATAAATACACTGCAGGGTTAAAGTTTTTTTTTCTACTGGAGTTAACTAGTGAACACAATTCCGTCCTACATGAAGTTTATAAAAACTTATACCTCCGATCTTCGTGTAAGACGGAATAAATCGTATGTGAACAACATAAAATAAAGACACCATTTATTCCGTCCTACATTAAAGGCCCTGTTACACGGTAAAGCAAGTATCGCGATACTTGTATCATGCAACTTTTTGTATCATGATCCTTGTCAGTTTACACACTAAATCAAGTAGCATGTTTCATGCAGAGTTTATTTACAAATTGTTACCCCCCCCCCCCCAAAATGGAGAATCCTGACAATGAAGACATTATCATACACATTGAAGAGACCTTTGACCAAATAACATCACTACTTTTTTCCCCTTTCCAGTCATGTTTTATTTACCATGTGCTTTTAGTTGTTGATGATGTTGTAACCTCCTCAAACCAAGATCTCTGATTGGTCAGAGATAAAATGTATCGTGATCCTTGCTGTACAGAATAGATCATGTTCTATCCCAAAGTGTGTATCATGCATCTTCTAAAAGTTGCATGATACAGAGTAATAGCACTGTTTACACTGTATTTTTTGGTTTATGATACAAATATCATGATACTTGCTTTACCATGTAAAATGAGAAAAGGAAAATATGTTTTAAAAATAAAAACTGTGATCATCTAGGCAAGGATTTGTATAGTAGAACTACTATATAGATCCTTGATCTAGGGTAGGGAAGGTCAATTAAGTTTTCCCTTTCCGTAAACTGGATATATCATACAGATGAAGAATATGTTTTGCTGAAATTTTTTGAAAATAATCATAAATATGTTCCCTTTGGATTGTTAATTACAAACAGAAATTTATTATTGCTATTAATTTTTTTTTTATTATTGGCCGTTTTTATATTTATTTTGAATAAGCTCGCCTTTAAATGATATAAAGTATACCAACTATGCTATGTACTTGAAAAGGTGTCTATGCACACAGAAATTCTATTTGTTCATTGTTACAAGTTATTTTTATTATTACTTGTTCTTTTTCTGTGTTTGTTGACAATTGTATATTACTGCCTATGAGGTATAAATGAATTTGTTGTGTTCCTGTGTATTGTACATGTATGGTTTTGATTTTTTATCCTTTTACCCAGATTTTTATTATTAGTAATAAAGGGACCTTTTTTTCCCAGAACAAAAATTCTGTTTCAGAGTGCATTTTTATTTTCAGGTACAAAAATGTAGTATCGAAATCTTTTTATCAGAATAAAATACACCCTTTTCCCCTAATGCTAATGCAAAGAAATGAAGTGTGATACACGTATACACCGTTAGGAATTTAATTAATAACCTAATATCCCTATCATTCTGTAGTCAACTGTTCCAGCGCAATGGTTGTAAGTATAAGATACAGTACTATAAAAAAAAGAATCGGCCCGTATTGAATATCCCGCAATACGGGTAACTTCTTTTGTTTCATAGTAGTTTATCTAACTTGTACAATAACGTTATAATTTATAATATAAAAAAAGTCGTGAGAACAGTTTTGTTTGTGAACGAAATGTACAGAATTTTCCTATTCATGTTATAAGGGCATTATATTGACGTGTCCTTGTACCTAACGTTAACAATTCAAGCGTCATCGAGATTAAAATGTTCCGCTAACCACTTATGGAACAACAGCGACGTCTGTCGAAAGAAATTTGGTGAATGTACAAACAAGGATGATAATGTCTTTATTTTCAGGATTCTCCATTTTGGCGGGAACAATTTCCTATGAAACATGCTACTTGATTTAGTGTGTACACTGACAAGGATCATGATACAAGTATCGTGATACTTGCTTTACCGTGTAACAGGGCCTTAACAGGGGCTTAATTTTACAAAAACTTATACCTCCGATCTTCATGTAAGACGGAATAAATCGCACGTGAACTACATAAAATAAATACACCATGTATTCCGTCCTACATGAACTTCAAATACTGGGAATAATCAGGATCATATATAAGACAGTGCATGACGGGGAAGAATCAGGATCATATATAAGACAGTGACGGGGAAGAATCAGGATCATATATAAGACAGTGACGGGGAAGAATCAGGATCATATATAAGACAGTGACGGGGAAGAATCAGGGGCCGTGTTCTCGAAAGTGTCTTAGGACTAAGACATGTCTAAAACCATCTTTGGACAAATCTTAGTCCTAAGTCATGTTCTTGACCATGTCCTAACTTAGGACATGTCGCAAAATTTGTCTTAACTTTAGGACATCTATGGAGGTGTCTTTAAGATGGTCCTAACCCCGAAATTGTAATATAATTAGATATTTTGTACCAAAAACGAACTTTAAGTTGTAGAACATGATTGGTATACACCTTTATGCTGTTTTTAAATGTAAATAAGTGAATTAGCAATGATTTTTCCTATTATAATTTAAACGGCGCTCTTTTGTTCATCTTTTTAAAATTAGTAATTCATTGAAAGTTTGATATCTGCTCACTCGATAGTAATCACAGAAAAAATAAAGGTAATGGCTGTACTTCATTATAAAAAAAAGTGTTATACATTAGTTATATATCGCATATGACCTTCAGAACTACGTATATATAGATAACTGCAAATTAAAGAAAACAAGAATCAAACTCATGGGATGCAGCGTAAAAAGTAGATGAAATTGAAAAAAAAAATACTTTATTTACATCTTATATTTTATTATGAGTATTTTTATCAAGTGTTTGCTATATTTTAATATTGGAAATAATTGTTGTACACAATATTTCTATTTTTCTAATCATTGCGTTGACACTTGTCCCATAGTTAAAACATCCTAAATTAGGATAGTCTTAAGATAGCTTCGAGATCACTCTTAAGACATGTCCTAAAAATTGTCCTAGGACAAATCTTAGGATACTTTCGAGAACACGACCCCTGGTCACCTGTTGTCTGTTGAGCTCTGGAAACCCAGATGTAAATCCAGTTCACTTCCTGTCGACAGAAAATATCAAAAAGTGGAAATCAATGGATAATTATATAATAAATTATATAATTCAAAATATAAACATCGATGTTATAATGTGATTTTTCTGTAGGAAAAACACAATATTAATGCAATGTTTTAAAATATAACGTTTTTTTGTACATTCGGTCCAAAACTGGTGAAAGGCTGGAGGAACCTCGTCTTTATCCCAATTTGTAAATCTCACACACACAAAGTTTATATTTTAAGATGCTGCACTAATATTGTCTATTTAACAGTTGGAAATAATTTGCTATTTGTATGATCATTTGCTTTTAATTTATCTTATCAGGGCAGAGAAGTATCCCAACACAGGTACTACCACAACAATTCTAAATGAGCCTGCCAAATCTCTTAGAATTACAAAGAAGGCAAAAGAAAATGCAAATAAAACAGTTAGCAACAGGACAAGCAAAAAGACAGGCATATCTGAAATTGATTTAGAAGGTAATTATATTGCGACATCGATGTTTAATGCCAATTCAGCAATTTGAGCAGAGTTGGATTTTTATAGTGTTATCTCGCTGAAACAACAGTCCGCGGTTAGACATGTCAATCCACTCGGAAACATTATTCTGATTCCGAGCCGACCAGTCTTTGCTCTTTTTCCTTAATGTTGTGTGCTTAGCGGAGAAGCAACAAATACCAATTTTATAGTCTTTGGTTTGACCCGACTGGGGCTCGAACCTACGATCTATCGCACTTGAGGCAAGCACGCTAACCATTACGCCACCTATGCGGTTGTCTCGCAATGATCATGATGTACATTTTTGTATTTCTATATTGTAACATGAATGCATTATTTTCCTTTGATCTTTTTATAATGTATGCAACAGCTAAGAACTATGAAATAATATACATAGATACGAAATATTGCACCCTTTAAATCTAGGCTGTAGTCTAATTACTCTCAGAAACCGTGCAATAATCAACAACCTAGATGTGATAGTGCATGGCCTAAACTCCACCGTCATTTTTCCAGTGTGAACGTCTTTAAAAGAAGATAATTAATTCATGGCAAAATTTTATTAATTTAAATTTAAATTTAAAATAAATTGAATTGATAGTTGAGTTCATCAATCAAAATTTACTTCAGTAAAGAGAACATTCACTGTTTTAAAGTACGATTCGGACAATACCCGTTAAAAAAGTCTCTACTAAGTGAACAACCAACTCAATTGTCTTTGAACATAAAATTGAAAACTTATTTGAAGAAAACCTCTCCCAGAAAAGATTTTTGAACATATAATTGTAAATTAAATTGTTGGCTTCCTTGTCGTTAAATTTCCTGTTTCACATAGTCATTTGAATTGAAATAATATGATACGACCATACCAGCCACCAAATTTCCGGCGTTTTCTGAGCCTGTGTGGGGATTAGATTGGACACCTGTCAATTCGTGCGACAAATCATTTAAACCACATCCTCCTCTTTAAATGGTTAAACAATCTCAGGCTTCACTTTCGATTGTTTAACATTTGGTTCCTATTAATAATAAAACAATAAATGACTTATAAATCATATTGTGTTAAACATTTATTTAATGCCATAAACCCCAATTCTGGATGATTTCCAAAAGGTTAAAATAATATAACATGAAATGGCTGACTATTTATGGCATTTTAATATATATTTTTTTTAGATTTGTCAGTTGTCTCGCGTAATGTAAGGACACGTCATATAAAAGTATTGATGGAAGGTCCATGAATAAGATTTAGATTTTATTTATCCCACGATCTACCGCACTCGAAGCGAGCACGCTAGCCATAACACAACCTATGCGTCTTCGTGCGACTAGAAACCCAATTATCACAATTCCTTTGGTCGTAATGCATGGCAAATACAATAAAGTTTGTCCGTGACTTGCAGCAGGTCGGTGGTTTTCTTCGTGTACACCGGTTTCCATCACCAATAAAACTGACCGTCTCTGAGTTTGAATCCCACTCATAGCGAGGTGTACTCGATATAGCATTATGTGATAAAGTTTGTCCGTTACATGCGACAGGTTGGTGGTTTTATTCGTGTACTCCGGTTTCCACCACCAATAAAACTGACCGTCACGCCTATATACATTTTTGTAACTAAAATATTGTTGAAAGTGGCGTTAAACATCATAACCCTAACACAAATGGCTTTCAGTAGTTCATATTATCTGTGTTTTTTAAGCGTTTGATTCTTAGTTTCATTTTACACTAATGTTTAATGTCTACATTCTCATATATTCTGGTGGTTATTTGTTTGTTTCGTTCTTTGAGATTGGTTATTCTCACATGATTGTACATGCGAGTGATTGTTGTTAACGCCAAATGAGCATATTGTTGTTCAGCTATATAATGGCAAGAACAAGTAACATTCAATGAAATGATGATGATGTCCGCTTTGTTCGAGTGTACTTTAGTAATTCATTGATTTTTACCAATATTACATATATATAGCATGTAAATATTACATGCACTGAACAGAACAAAAACTATGTATCTAGCAATATTTCTATTTTGGCATAATTCTTTATCTTATGCATTTTGTTATTACTGAACTGATGTAGAGAAGAAAACACTGTATAAATAAATATCATCAAATTTCTATTTGTTGTTACGTATACCACAATATTTTTTTTGTTTATACCACTATATGTTATTTTATAGACAAATTTGTATACAAAGGAACACCTGCGGTAGAAAACAAGTGGGTAAGATATAAATAAAAATTTAGTTTTCATGAACATTTTGCTGTCGTATCAGCAAAGGGGAAGATTGCCCATCTTTGTACCAAATTTCTATCGAATTTTGGAGCTGTTCCGGCAGAGTGGTATATTTTTTTCTTCATATTATCACTAGTGTAAGATCTATATCTTCAAGACAAATTCGTCATTATACCATAAATACAACATGAGGTATATTTAATTGATAATATACAATTACTGTCTTTTGATGAGGTAAATGTGTGGATTTATTAAATTTTGGAAAAAATGATATTCACTGAGCCCGAAAGGGCAAAGTGAATATCATTTTTTTAAAAAGTCAATTAATCCACACATTTACAGAATCAAAAGACAGTAATTGTTTTATTCTATATTTTGAGGAAATAATGGTATTCTGAAATAAAAAGTTACATGTCCACTGTCCTGACGTAGTGTTACATTATTGCTTACATCACCATGCTATTATCTGAATCTTTTATAATTTAATATATTTTTGAATGTTCCTTCCGACAAAGTGGCAAATCTTGGTTTTGGGCACAGGCATCTACAGACCACATTTTGTTTTTGTATTGACGGATGCGCAAATTAGCTACTTTTTTTTCATTGGTTGATTGAAATAGAATATTCCTAAAAAAAATTCCATGTTCCAAAAATAGCAACACATGACATTTACCGTGGTGAATATTAGATCTGAGGCGGTGGATACATCTTTTTATTTAAAAAAATGAGTTTGGTAGAAATCTATACTAAAGAATTTACTTATATAGAATAATATACAATTATTGATTTTGGAATAGGTTGCTATCTGGATTTATCAAGCTGAAAAAATGTAATGTTCACCGAGCCGCAGGCGAGGTGAAGATACGTTTTTAAAGCCTATTCCAAAGTCAATGATTGTTTTATTTCATGAACATGTTTTATTGTTATCTACTTATAAATTCATCTTCATACCAATAAAAGATCACAATTTTGGTGCATTTGCATATGTTTCAGCCAAAAAACAAATGTGGTTATTGAACAACGAAAGAACGAATTTGTTAGGATAGCAAAAGTCCGGTTTTCCCCATCTCTTGTTATGCCTTGCGAGTGTGATATCACTTTCCGGACACCTATCAGGATCTATTTTTAGCCGAGAAGGTGATATCGCAAGTACTCAAAACCTCTTAATAAGTTTTAAGCCAATCATATGCATTCTAAATTACAGTCATGTAATAAACAATATTATTTGTATCCAATATTTAAATTATGATTAATACCGCCGATTCTCTTTAATAGAACTAATATTATGCACATGATAACTTCTGTGTCAGGAATATTAAATATATATAATATGTATAAAGATCAAGATTAAGATTCAGCTTTTTTAGCTCACCTGGCCGTCCGTCGTCTGTCGTCCGTCGGTCAACATTTCACATTTTAATCTTCTCCTCAGAAACCACTGGGCCAATTGCAACCAAACTTTGGTGGAATGGTCCTTGGATGGCCCCCTTCCAAAATTGTGTCCGGTGATCTCGACTTCCAACCAAGATGGCCGCCAAGCTAAAAATAGAAAAAGGGGGGATGAAATTTTAATTGTCCATTGCTGCTTTAGTGCAAGTCAAAATGAGCTCAAATTTTAACTGCAGCTACATGGCAAGGAGTAGTTTAGCATATGTTCGGGGTTTTTGTTTGAAATTTTTCTTTCAGCCGAATTATACCGATTATGCAAATTAGGCATATTTTGATGAAAGATCACATTTAAATCTTCTCCTCTGAAACCGCTGAACCAAATTAAACCAAACCTGGCAGGGATGGTCCCTGGGTGGGTCCCTTTCAAAATTGTGTCCGACAGCCCCGCCCTCCATTCAAGATGGCTGCCGTTACTAAAAATAGAAATTTCTTCAAATGGCCAAAACTGCTCTATTTTAAGCCAGAATGTGCCTAAATTTGAACTGTATACGTATAATGATGAGCTTTTTAACATGTATTACAGGATTTTTTATGAACTTTGAACTGTTGCCAATTTTGACCGATTATGCAAATTAAAAAAAAGGGGGGATGAAATTAAAAAAAAATCTTCTCCTCTGAAACTACTGAGACAATCTCAACCAAACTTTGCTGAAATGATTCTTGGATGGTCCCCTTCCAAAATTGTGTCCGATGATTCCGATTTCCAACCAAGATGGCCACCAAGCTCAAAATAGAAAAAAGGGGGGATGAAATTTTAATTGTCCATTGCTGCTTTAGTGTAAGTCAAAATGAACTGAAATTTTAACTGCAGCTACATGGCAAGGAATAGTTTAACATCTATTCCGCGTTTTGCTGTGAAATTTTTCATTCACCCGATATATACCGATTATGCAAATTAGGCATATTTTGATAAAAGATCACATTTAAATCTTCTCCTCTGAAACCGCTGAACCAAATTAAACCAAACCTGGCAGGGATGGTCCCTGGGTGGGTCCCTTTCAAAATTGTGTCCGACAGCCTCGCCCTCCATTCAAGATGGCTGCCGTGACTAAAAATAGAAATTTCTTCAAATGGCCAAAACTGCTCTATTTTAAGCCAGAATGTGCCCAAATTTGAACTGTATAAGTATAATGATGAGCTTTTTAACATGTATTACAGGATTTTTTATGAACTTTGAACTGTTGCCAATTTTGACCGATTATGCAAATTAGAAAAAAGGGGGGATGAAATTTAAAAAAAATCTTCTCCTCTGAAACTACTGAGCCAATCTCAACCAAACTTTGCTGAAATGATTCTTGGGTGGTCCTTCTTCCAAAATTGTGTCCGGCATTTCAGAACTCCGACCAAGATGGCCACCACAGCCGAACTTAATTTAACATAGGATCCTATGGGAAATTCCCGTAAAAATCTTCTTGTCTGAAACCATTTGCTCAATAAGAACAAAATTTTGATGAAATAGTCATTGGATGGTTCTCTTCCAAAAATGTGTCCGGCGGTTCGACCTTTCGACCAAGATGGCCCCCACAGCCGAACTTAGCTTAACATAGGACCCTATGGGAAATTCACATAAAAATCTTCTCCTCAGAAACCACTGGGCCAATTGCAACCAAACTTTGGTGGAATAGTCCTTGGATGGCCCCCTTCCAAAATTGTGTGTCCGATGATCCCGACTTCCAACCAAGATGGCCGCCAAGCTAAGAATAGAAAAAAGGGGGATGAAATTTTAAAAAATCTTCTCCTCTGAAATTACTGAGCCAATCTGAACCAAACTTTGCTGAAATGATCCTTGGGTTGTCCCCTTCCAAATTGATGTCTGGCATTTCAGACCTCCGACCAAGATGACCGCCACAGCCGAACTTAATTTAACATAGGACCCTATGGGAAATTCCAATAGAAATCTTCTTGTTTGAAACCATTTGCTCAATAAGAACTAAATGTTGATGAAATAGTCATTGGATGGTTCTCTTCCAAAAATAGATCAGGCGGTTCGGTCCTTCGACCAAGATGGCCCCCACAGCCGAACTTAGTTTAACATAGGAACCTATGGGAAATTCACATAAAAATCTTCTTGTCTGGAACCAGTTGCTCAGTTGGAACCAAACTTTGATAAAATAGTCAATGGATGGTCCTCTTCCAAAATTGTGTCTGGTGGTCCCACCCTCTGATCAAGATGGCTGTACAGCTGTACTTAGTTTAACATTGAACCCTATGGGAAATTCACATAAAAACCATCTCGTCTGGAACCAGTAGCTCAATTAAAACCAAACTTTGATGGAATAGTCATTGGATGGTCCTCTTCCAAATTTGTGTCCGGCAGTCACGCTCTCCCACCAAGATGGCCGCCACAGTGCAGTTGCATTGTTATTGAAAGCAGCTTTGATCCAGGTGAGCGATTACAGGCTCCTGGGAGCCTCTGGTATATAATTTTCATTGTGAACACCTTGCTTTATATTTTGTTCATGTCCTTATTTATTATTTGTTTACCTATGTTGTTGAATTCATAATTTATTTAATGTTATTTCTATTTATAGAGAGAACTTTCACATGAGATACAGTCCTTGTCAGAAAAGGTTAAAGCAAACACAGAATTTATACAAAGGTTAAAAGGAATGTCAGAAAAAGTTCATGTAAGTTTATTTCCATGGAAACCTGATTATTGCATGTTGTTTTAGTATCATGTATGGATAACTTTGTCATGAAAAAGTTCATTTACGTAAGTTTATTTCCATGGAAACCTGATTATTGCATGTTGTTCTAGTGCCATGTTTGGATGAGTTTGTTATGTTCTTGTACCTAAGCTAATTGATACAGAAGACGAGATCACCATTTCATAGCATAGTTTGAAGTTTGTTTGATGCCAGGCTAAAAAAGAACAGACACTTTTTGTTAGGTGATTGATGATCTTGTTTCAGCATCTTTGATTTTTTCATTTATAATAATCATACAGCCATCATATCAGCTTCATTATAATGTAAATGGCCATTGAATGACACAAAGTTGTTAATTTACAATCCACAGTGTAAAAATGTCAAATGAAAATAACCGGAACATAATAAAGAATCTGTCAGTAACAAAAGAACCAGGTCTCTGAACAATAAACGTCAGATAAAATTGATTTCTCATTAGAGAGCACTACTGTTTAAAAGGAACATTGATTATGGGGTTGTTAACAATCCAGTTGTCCAATGTGGCATGGAAGAACGGCCATGTAGGAACCATTAGTGATAATTTGTACCAATTTCCCTCTCTAATTTATTTTTACAATATGACCAGCCATGCAATTTTTTTTTCAACTATTTGTGAATTACGGTATATAAAAAATGAGGAAAAGAAAAAGCTATTTATGCATTGTCAAATGTTTGCATTACAATATGACCAGCCATTCTATTTTTTTTTTTTTTGCTATTTGTGAATTAAGGTAGATAAAATCTGAGGAAAATAAAGAATTGTAAAGAATTGTTACAGGTTTGCAGAAAAATTAATATATGAAGAATATGACTAAGAGTTTATATTAAATATTTATAATTTCAGGAAATTTGTTGATTTATTTCATATTCACAATTAATATTGTAGGACGATTTCATGTTAAAAATAATTATAAGTGCCATTCACTGAGTTCTCTAATGAACCAGCATATCTAGATGACATTTTATTGAATTTATTTCTAGCATGCAAACATTTATTTTGACATGGATTGGAAATGAGTTAAATATAACACAAAGGCAAACTCAAGATATGTTGGCATCAGAATGTGGTTTATGAAATGACAAGAAAACGATTGTATCATTTGACATTTTCATTTCTTAATTTAAAAATTATAAATTTACAGAATTAGTGATTTTTTTAAAAGTCTGTGGTCAACCCCTATCTAATAATGACAATGAAAGCTGTTTTTTCCATTTTATTTCTAAAGTCTCATTTTAAAAAATTCAAATGAACTCAAAAACCGTAAGTACATTTTTATACAGTAGTCCCTATCTTACAAGGCCCGAAGGCCGCATCTCATATCAGGCCAGATTCAAGATGGATTGATATTTTAAAACACTACTAAATTTCCTCCCTGAAGAGAGGTCACCCCTCATATGAAGCCACTTTAACCTTACCAATGAAGGCTCCCTTATGAAAGGGGAACTACTGTTACTTGATTTTACATTAAACGAAAGTAGTACTTCTACTACACAAAGAATTGTTCTATTTCTGAAGACTATCCAAACATAAAAAAAGAAGTGTTAGGGTTATGGTGTTTAACACGACTTTCTACAATATTTATACCCCCCGCAACGAAGTTGTAGGGGGGTATACTGGTTTCACCATGTCCGTCCGTCTGTAGACAAATCCTATGTCGTACGATAACTTGAGTTGTGTTTCTTAGAATCTTTTAAAATTTTATCAGCTGTTTACTGGTGAAGAGGGGAGGATCCCTTTCTTTTTTGACGATTTTCACTTTTGCCGTTCCAGAGTTATTGGACTTGGTATGACGGAAAATAGGATTTTTACCCTATGTCGTATGATAACTTGAGTAGTGTTTCTCAGAATGTTTTGAAATTTTATCAGCAGCTTACCGGTGAAGAGAGGAGGGTCCCTTTCATTTTTGGTCAGAACAATCAGTAGTGTTTTGGTTATGGAAATAGGTTGGACAGATGTGGGGAGCGGGGGATATATCTTAGTGAGCTGTGCTCACAGTAATACTAGTTTAGTTATATCGTGGCGGTCAGTTTTATTGGTTGAGGAAACCGGAATACCATGAGAAAACCACCGACCTGTAACAAGTCGTTGACAAACTTTATCACATAAAGTTGTATGGAGTACACCTCGTGACCTTGTTTAAAAAAAATGAAGATCATGGCTCTGTTCAAATAAAGTGTTACATGACATGTTTTTAGCTCACCTGGCCAAAGGCCATGTGAGCTTTTGCCATCACTTGGCGTCCAGCGTCCGTCCGTCCGTCGTAAACTTTCACATTTAAATCTTCTCCTATGAAACCCCTGAACCAAATTACACCAAACCTGGCATGGATGGTCCTTGGGTGGGTCCCTTTCAAAATTGTGTCCGACAGACCCACCCTCCATCCAAGATGGCTGCTGTCACTAAAAATAGAAATGTCTTCAATTGTCCATTGCTGCTTTAGTATAAGTCAAAATGAGCTCAAATTTTAACTGCAGCTACATGGCAAGGAATAGTTTAACATATATTTTAGGTTTTTCTGTGAAATATTTCTTTCAGCCGATTTATACCGATTATGCAAATTAGGCATATTTTGATAAAAGATCACATTTAAATCTTTTCCTTTGAAACCGCTGAACCAAATTACACCAAACCTGGCAGGGATGATCCTTGGATGGGTCCCTTTCAAAATTGTGTCTGACAGCCCCGCCCTCCATTCAAGATGGCTGCTGTTACTAAAAATAGAAATTTCTTCAATTGTCCATTGCTGCTTTAGTATAAACCAAAATGAGCTCAAATTTTAACTGCAGCTGCATGGCAATAAGTAGTTTAACATATATTCCGGGTTTTTCTGTGAAATTTTTCTTTCAGCCGATTTATGCCGATTATACATGTTCATAAGTCAATATACAAATAAAGCATGCTATTCAGCACAAACCATCTCAAGATTGCAAAACTTTCTTTAATTATGATTTTCAATAATGTGATGTAGATGTACACCTTCTGGGCCATCGTGTCCGTGATCATATGGTAGTTGGATTTAGTTTTATGTGTATGTTTTGTAGATTGTTGTTTGTCCTTTTCTACTTTTTCTTTTGGCTATTATGTTGTCTGTTCTTCTTCGATATACGGATTCTAATTACCCCTTTGATATCCTCAAGCTCTTCTTACTACGTACCTATGCAATCAGTACCTATATCACCACTTATGTTGTGAGTTCGAATCTCGATCAGGACGAGGTGTACAAAATTGAGTGATAAAGTTTGTCAGTGACTTGCGACAGGTCAATGGTTTTCTCCGGGTTCTCCGGTTCCTCCACCAACTGACCGCCACGAAATAACTGAAACCAATCTAATTTCCTTCGAGAAGTGTATTTTACTAGGTTCACTGACATGTATACATGTTTCTAATTAAATATTTGTTACCAAAGAGATGAACGAGAATCGGCGATAATCCCAGTAAGCATATTTACTTTAAATTAAATGTATATGGCCACTTGTAGTCTGACTGCTTAGAAAAGCTTGGAGATATCAAAGAAGCCTTATATCCAAGACGGGCAGACAATACAATGACCAAAAGGACAAACAATAATCTAGAAAACAAAAGATTTAGCAGCACGAACCACGAACTCCACTCAAAAACTTGGAGTAAACTCAGGTGCTTCAGATAGGAAAGCAGTTCATGTTCCACTAGTGGCAACCATGCATTGTGTAACTGTATAATGACACGAATACCAGGTGACACGGAAATTGTGTTGGACACCAACATACGTAATTAAATACAAATAACAATAAAACATGAACACCCTACAAAACAAATGCGAGTAAAGACAAGCAGAACATCGTTTTACCGGAAATCGTAGCGGTCATCACAATCACAACACAATTCAAATACTATATATCTTAACAAGCAAGTTTTTAACTGTTTCATAGCCAAATCTAATTCCTATATTTTGGTGACAACTTTTATCATCTGGTTTTGTAGGAAGACCAGTATTCTCTGTTTATGTTTATAACTGGTGAACAAGATGTAGAACATGCACTTTCTCAGCGAATTTCACTGTCAAAAGGTGAGTACACCAAACTTTTGTTAACAAACAGGCAATAATAGGTTGGCATTCTTGATCAAAATTGTGGATTAAAACGTATGTTTCCTGACATGGAGCAGGAATACCAAAGATCCTAAACAGCTTAGCAAAATTTGTTTGCCTGAAGGAGAAGCTTAGTTTTATTAGGGGCTTTTAATTTATATAAATTAATATATACAGTAATTAACATTATATTATATCCTACTAAATACTCTTCCTTTCACAGAAACTGTAAATAAGTTATGATAGGTAACCGGTGCTGTCCTGTGGCTTTGTACTTTCAGTACTATTGTAGATATACCACAGGAGTGTTAAATCGTTACTCTGGTAAGTCTTCACTAGTCTCACAATGATTATGATGAGGTATATATGATGTATTTCTATATGAAACAAGAACATTTTTTCCCTATTTTTGACATCATCTGAATTCAGCAAGGACGACCGTGATTTTTTCAAAGAAGCTTCTTCGTACAACCAATTATCACCACACAAAGTCATGTCTCGTTCCAATTTACATTTTTTGTATAATTATAATCTGATCATCTAAAATGATTGTGGGCATTTTAATGTTACACTGTGGGATAGGAATACATAATACGAACACATTTTACACATTTAGATGCCCACAGTCATTGAAAATGATCAACTTATATTGATACAAATAATGTAAATTGGAACGAGAAATGACTTTGTGTGACTTTGTGTGGTGATAATTGGTTGTACGAAGAAGCTTCTTTGAAAAAATCAGGATCGTCCTTGCTGAATTTAGCGAGAAAACAATGATGTCAATGTTTATGCAACATCAAGATCAAGTTAAAGTGTAAAAAAGGGATATTTCCGTTCAACAGATATGTTTTAAATTTTCCTGGCATATAAAGGTATTATATCAGCGGGTATCTGTAATTTTTTGTCTTCATTAGCAATGTTTACTACCACATATAAACATAAAAACTTACATTGAACCCTTCCGGTTTTGACAGTCGATGATCGGAAACGGTAACGTGCCCACAAACTACGTAAACACGTCAGTTGCGCCGCACAGGTACCCATACTGTGTTTAGTGTTCATTAACTCCCACAGTTAAGAAATACAATATTTTTTTCAATGGCTCCCATTTTTAAGTTGGACATAAATATTTGATAATTTGCTTTAAATAATATAACTTAAGTATAAGCTTAAATTGATTATTCAAGGAACAGTAATTATGAGTTGTTTTTTTGAATTTCGTAATTGTAATCATTTATTTACGGTGATATTAAGCGCAGTTCGAAGAGGAGTATTCGTCGCAAACTCTTTATGATTCCACATTCTGGTTCTGTAGCATTTATTTGGTGTATGGGAAATATCTTTAAATTCATAAGATAAAGGGGGTTCTGGCAGGTTGTATGGAATTGGTCATTATTTTGTTTTATAATTATACATTGTATTTATTCTTAATCATGATTTGTAGAATTAATGTAAAGTTGTGCATGAAATTAATCTGACATTGTTTTTATAACTGTAAAATGTATTATTCTGTATTAGTAAATTCCATTATAATAGATTTCAACTAAAAGTAATGTTTTAATAAATAAAAAAGCAACGTATTCACAGGCGACAAATGTCGTGCACGTTTCTTCTCTTTTTTTAGCCGAGTTGCAACGAAGTTGCAGTCGGCTTATGTTTTGACGAAAGGCGGGCGTATGTTAGCCTATCTTCGTTAACGCGATAGCGCTCTTAGTTTTTGGCCGATCAACATAATTTTTTGGTAGGAAGCATTATTACACTATTATTTAGAGCGAGTTCGAAATTCAGAATAATCTATTGTTTTATTCTTGTAAAATCATGGTTTTTTTTATAGAAAAAGTAAATATTTTGAGAATTATCTTCGTTAACGCGATAGCGCTCTTAGTTTTTGGCCGATGAGCATAATTTTTGGTAGGAAGCATTATTACACTATTATTTAGAGAGAGTTCGAAATTTAGATTAATCTATTGTTTTTTCTTGTAAAATCTTGGTTTTTTATAGAAAAAGTACATATTTTGAGAATTACACATTTCTCTGAAACTACAAAAGATAGAAACTTAATATTTGGTAAGGTGGAGATGCCAATGTGAAGTTGTGCATTCAACATTTTTTTATCCCCGGGGCTCAGCCCCACCCCACTGGGGAATCTGTTTAAAAAAATGTGACCGAGATCCCCACCCTAAACCATATATAGTTATGATCAGGGTGACTAAGCAAATTAAATGCATTATAGCTCAGGCCCTACCTGAAGTGAACTTTTTAATGGTTGAGATCCCCACCCTTAAACCATATATATTTATGATCAGGGTGACTACGCAAATTGAATGCATTATAGCTCAGGCCCCAGGGTCATACCCCACTCCCTACCTGAAGTGAATTTGTTAATGGTTGAGATCCCCACCCTTAAGCCATATATATTTATGATCAGGGTGACTAGGCAAATTAAATGCCTTATAGCTCAGGCCCCGGGGGATCATACCCCACCCCCTACCTGAAGTGAACTTTATAATGGTTGAAATCCCCATCCCTAAACCATATATATTTATAATCGGGGTGAATAGACAAATTAAATGCCCCAATAATTTATTTTTTGTCCTCTGAAACTTGATGATATCTTGAATAGTCTTTATATTACATAGGAAAATATTTCCAATCCATCATACATACATTTATTCTTTAGTTTCTTACTTATTTATAAAACAAGACCAAATGATTTTGACTTACAACTCGGCTGTTGCATCTCTGATGCTTTCTCGATTTTTTTTAGCAGTTTAAAATAGAACATTTCTGATAAAAAAAAGTAACATGTGACATTTACAGCCAGTGAATATTAAATCTGGGGCATTCAATACGTTTTTTTTTTATTCAAAATATCTATAGATTAGAATAAAACAATAATTGTCTTTTGATTCTGTAAATCTATGGATAAATTGACTTTTAAAAAGAAAGTGATATTCACTTCGCCCTTCTGTCTCAGTGAATATAATTGTTTCCAAAAGTCACTAAATTCACACATTTACATCATCAAAAGGCAGTTATGGTATTCTGAGTTTGAATTTTTTGTTCGATTATGTGGATTGCTCAAATAAGTTTGTAGTGAAGAAGATGCAGGAGGGTTTTATATGTTTTAATGTACAAAAAAAAAAAGTATGTCATTTTTTGTAATTTACAAAGCTGGGCGCGAACCCACCACATATTGGTGATAGGCTTGTATAGCTGTTAGATCCAACGACCTTAACTCATTGAGCCACCCGGGCCCCTAAAATACCTGAAATATTGTATAAAAATAGAAAAGACAACCATAAATTTCTTATCCCCTACAGAAAAAGAATATATATGTAAAAAGTGGTTGCCATTTGAAACTGTCCTTGGTGTTTGAAATTTCAGTGTAGTGTTGCAAAATGTTTGTTTTTGTAAATTAATGTCTTTTGTCTATGTAAAATTGTATATACATGTCATATGTTTTTGTATTTGTATCTGCCTCTGCTTTTCTTTAAAAATAAACAAATAAAAAAAAAACTCTGGACTCTTCCGGAGCACCTGAATTCACCCTTGGTTTTTAGTGTGGGTTAATATACTCATCTAATATGATCCATATTGAGCAGATATAGGTTTTAAATGGCCCCCATTTTAAAATATAGATGATTAGTGTGATCTCTATCCAATATAATATACGTAATATATTTTCGTGAATAGAAGGAGACATTATACCTTTGGTATTATCAAATAAATGTTTATATTTTGACACAATTCTTCATCTTACATAGATTGTAATATTCTGCCACCATTATTGAGATGACGAATATAAGAAAACACTGTATAAATAAATTTATGAAAGGAAAATTGTAGTTCTTGTGAAGCAAATCACAATATATCAAGCTTATTGACTTTCAAATTGTTTTAGCTCATGATTGACATGATAATTATTTCGTAAATACTTATTTGTTGTTTTTTAGACCAACGTGCAATAACGACAACAGAAAAAAAGTAAAATAAAGAAAATAAAAATGTTTTTGAGTCTATTAAATATATCCAAACAAATGAAAGTTCTAATATATAATCTAGCTAAAAAATTTAGCAAACATACTCCTTTTTTAGCTCACCTGGCCATAGGCCGTATGAGCTTTTGTCATGGGTAAGCGTCCGTCGTCTGTCCGTTATCTTTTCACATTTAACTCTTCTTCTCTGAAACCGCTGAACAGATTTCAACCAAAACTTGCCATAAATGTTCATTTGATGGTCCTCTACCAGATTTGTGTTTTTGGTGCTGATTTGAAATCCAACATGGCTGCCAGGGTCCATAATGTGTTCTCATTGGCTGAAATTTTAAAAATCTTCTTGTCAGAAACCACCAAGCCAATTGAATTGTGACTTTGCAGGAATGATCATTGGGTGGTCCTGTACTAAACTTGTGAATCATTTGCCAATCGGAAATTCAAGATGGCCACCATGACTCGACTTAGTTTTAACATAGGACCCTATGGAAAAAATGTTTAAAAGTCCTCTCCTCTGAAACCAGTATGTCAGTTTAAAGCAAACATGGCAAGAATGGTTCTTAGGTGGTCAACTTTCAAATTATGTCCTGTGACCCCGACCTCCATCCAAGATGGCCACCGTCAGTGAACATAGTTTTAACATAGGACCCTATGGGAAAAATGTTTAAATTTTTCTTCCTCTGAAACCAGTCAGCCAATTTAAAGCAAACATGGCATGAATGGTCCTTAAATGGTCCATTTTCAAAATTATATCCAGTGACCCAGACCTCCATCCAAAATGGCCACCATCAGCGGACATAGTTTTAACATAGGACCCTATGGGGAAAAAATGTTTTAAAATCTTCTCCTCTGAAACTAGTAAGCCAATTTAAAGCAAACATGGCATGAATGGTCCTTAGGTGGTCAACTTTCAAACTATGTCCTGTGACCCCGACCTCCATCCAAGATGGCCACCGTCAGCGGACATAATTTTAACATAGGACCATATGGGAAATATGTTTAAAAATCTTCTCCTCTGAAACCAGTCAGCCAATTTAAAGCAAACATGGCATGGATGGTCCTTAAGTGGTCAATTTTCAAAATTGTGTCCAGTGACCCTGACCTCCATCCAAGATGGCCACCTTCAGCAGACATAGTTTTAACATAGAACCCTATGGGGAAATTTTTTTAAAAAATCTTCTCCTCTGAAACCAGTCGGCCAATATAACAAACATGTCATCGATGGTCCTTAGGTGGTCAACTGCCAAAATTGTGTTCAGTGACCCCGATCTCGGTCCAAAATGGCCGCCGTCAGCAGACATAGTTTTAACATAGGACCTATGGGAAAATTGTGTAAAAGTCTTCTCCTCTGAAACCAGTCAGCCAATTTAAAAGCAAGCATTGCATGGATGGTCCTTGGGTAGTATACTTTCAAAATTGTGTCCGGTGACCACGATCTCCATCCAAGATGGCTGCCATAGCAGACATAGTTTTAACATACATTGTAAAACCCTATGGGATTTGAATAGTAAAACTTTGATGTATTCGGCATGCAGACATTCTTAAGAGGGCTTATTTATGTCAGGTGAGCGATACAGGCTCGCCTGAGCCTCTAGTTTGTAAATGATATACTTATATCACTGTATATATTGTACATATATTTATATCCATTTTGTAATTGTTATTGTCTATGTATGTCTTCTGTGTACTGTTGTATTTATATGGTTTATGAGAATAAAGATGATTGAATTGTAGGAGGCACCAGTCATCATTACTTGAATTAAATTTTGTAAACATTTGCATTTTCAACAAAATATGTTCAAGTGTGGTACAAAAGTTACTTCTAAAGTAACAGCTAACAACATCTGGTTTGAGGTCATGCAATGTAAGCTTCCATTTATCTTTGACTGTCCAATCACATGCAAGACAGTGAAATATATTGATCAATGAGACACAACATCTCTTGCATTGGTATATAAATATATCTTACTTCTACAAACTTCTAGGAATATCATTGGTTTAAAGTGATCATGTGAAAACCGTGTATATTCAATACACGGTCAGTAGATTTTTAATACACGGTTAGTAGTAGAGTTATCTCTTCTTTTTCTTTCAAAACAAAGATGACGTTGAACAACGAGACACCGGCGCGTTTCACCCTGAAAACAGACGTTGAAAATATAAACAAACGTATTAATTTGTTTAAATATTACAATACAAAATTAATTGACCCGAGTAAGTTTGTCCCTAAATGTTGGTTCAATGACTTGACCAATGTAACATCCCACAACTCACCAAATATTGTTATAGCGACACATATAAATAACTTACACACAACACAAATATTACATAATTATTAGTTTGGATGCAGTTACATTTAAATCCCTCATTCAAAGGTAATCAGTAAGATATATTCGTTACACAGTATGCTAGTGACCTAATACAATATATACAGGGTCAGTATATATCGTATTAGGTCACTAGCACACTGTGTAACTTATAGTACACGGTTCTGATTCCTAAAGAGTTAGTATGCTGATTGCTGATTGGTCGGTTGAACATATGAACCCTGATGTGACCCTATACGGGATGTGGTTAGTTTTCAACCACGCCCGCCAATATAATTAATTTTCAAAAATTACCCCTCCCCTTCCTATAAAAAATGATATCAAGCCTCCCACCAGAAAAAAAATTGACATTCCTCCACCCAGACATCGTCAGTAAACCATTACTAATTGCACTCCGATAATCTCAAGTCATTACCCGTGGCTCATTTGTTTGAACATTCTTCAGTGTACTCATGAATAATTTATCTCGAATCTGTTTGATTCCATGGAGATTGAAGGGAGGTTATTATTTGCAGTTGTATATTACATTCTGGTGGACCAGAAAATTATTTTACACTACTTTATTTGGATAGTAAACAGAAAATCATCATTTTATTAATTTTGTTGTGACTTACCGATCAATCGTAAACATTTGAGTAATCATTTACTAAATGCCGGATCAGTGACCGGACAACTCCGAACTTCGGGTGATGATGAGTGGAGAGTATCTGAGAGCAACCAGTCATGGAATACCAACGATACCACCCATACGAGTTTAGCTAAACATATGCATTCTTTTTTTTATTAGAATATATTCCCATTTTTTCCAGAATTCAATAAGGAATTTCCAAGAGATATACTAGTTGCAATGCATTTACTATATTTACAGATGATGCAGTAATTCCTAGTAATAGCATTGGGGTAAACAGAAACAAATTTGACAACAATGCCATATTGCTGTATGCATTACTGGAGAGGATACGTGGAAAGGAGGAAACTTTATTTATTGTGGCTATAAAACCCAGCAGTGATCTCAAGCTTGAGAACATGTCTGAAGTATATTATGAGAAGACTTTAAATGAAATTCTTGAAGTAGGTTTTACTGCTGTTCTTGATTTTGCAGTCGTATTACTCATACCATGTAGTCAGTGTGACACAACTGCTTGACTTTCCTGAAGTACTTCTTATACGACCATAAAAGTGTGGTTATATTACGTTGTATGTCTGTGATCGCGGTCCGTCTGTGGTCATTTTCTGTCTGTAATGTAATGGTTTCTGTGCAATATTGTTTTTGTTTTAGTAGATCGATACTTTACATATGAATTTTCAACATGATCCTTGGCAAAGCATAAAGATTGATTTGGGCAATTGTAGCACTATCTGTTTCCAAACAAAGGGGCCTTGCTCCATGTATAAAAAGGGGTGTTTTCTCCCGTTCTTAGTCTGTGAAGCATTTATTTACCATCTATGCTTCCTCTTTGGAAAAACGCATAGCGTTATTATGTAGCAGTTAGTTCATCTTTATCGGTTTTTGGTGTACCATTAAAATAACTATTTTATTTCGAAAATGGGTCAGCATTTCGTAATTTCGCATGTTTGAAAGGAATATATAGAGGTTTTATTTTGATGTAGCTAATTTTTTAATTGACTGTATTAAGAGCTTCCGGTATAATATCTACGGATTTACTCTAACTCTTATCTATAATTTGATGCAGATTTTCTTTGAGTTGATTCTGACAAGTGATTCAGGTAATATTCCCCTATGATGGCTATCACTTATGGTTGTGGAATTAAACTTGACTGAAAAAAAACCATGAGGTAGTCCTTGTATCATGCTGCCCCGCCATAGCACTTCATATATAATATTTATTTCGTTGCATGTTAACATTGTGAGAATATATTTCAGGTTCTTGGAATTGATGAAGCAACTACTGAATATGCATATTATTTATTTCTGACAGAAACAGAAAGTAAGTTAGTTGTATACATTCAAATAAAAATTAGAACAGTAATTAATGTTTGACCATATAAAAAACACATCAGAATGAGCCACTCCTCTACGAATTAAATCTGAAAATTTCTAAAACAGAAATAGTAAGGGACCGACCATTTAACTTGAAGGGGGGGTTATGGTTTTTTGTTTCGTTCAGAAAAACTTTTTCGGACAACACTGGGAATCAGAATATTTTTTTAGAAAAAAAACCATAACCCCCCTCCTTCAAGTTAAATGGTCATTCCCTAACAACAGGACTGATGCTAATATATGTGACACTGTTACATGGTTGAACCTAAAACAGAAATAATAACAATACACCATTGATGCGGTTCTACTGATAAAAAAAACTAATTTCCATTATAATATACTTACTTATTTTGCTATTTCCATTAAAATATTGAATTGAATTGAATTGAATTGAATTGCATATGCAATACAGATGTAATATGGTAAGTCCATATCATGATGAGGTGTAATACGGCACTATTATTGCATGGGCTGTGGTATGGTTAAAACAAAATGGCACCTGTAGAGTAGTACGCTTCATTTTAAAAAACGTTCCAATTTCTCTTTAATAAACAATTTAAATTTATATATATTATATTCCGGAATTTTAAATGTGCAGTTGTGTCCGAATCTGTTATTAATCATGCACTGTAAACTTCTGTCGTCTGCAACACATGGAGTAAAGTGTGGATAGCAAACACAGTCAAATTTATCCTGAAAAAATGATACTGTGCATCTGCCGTCATTCAAAATATCAGGTTTTATGTTCTGTTAGATTTTTATCGTCTTTGAGTGCATGTGTAATGCCTTTTTAAAATTTAACAAGGACATAGAATAGGTGAAAAGAGGGTATTATTAGTTACACAGTGTGTTAGTGACCTAATACGATATATAGGGGTCAGTGAATTCAGTGTGTTCGTGACCTAATGTGATATATACATGTACGGGGTCAGTAATTTCAGTTCTTCCTCATTGTCACTTTCACTATCTCTCTCAGATAGAGTCTTTGATTCATGCTTTGGCAAATATCAGAGCATCTGTGCATAATAAACCTTGTGACCTACAAGAACAACGTTTTGTGGCACAGATTGTTTTACACCCACAACTAATGAGCAGCATCAATCATGCCTCAAGGCTGCTGGTCCATCCAGTTAACAGACAACATAATGTTCTCCCAATCTTGTTTTTCAGCTGATATATCGACTGACAGTCGCGTTTCCAAACTGCTGCCTGGAAATATGCTCTTTGTGTGTTTCTGCAAAGCGTCTTTTGTAGGTGGTAGCTAACGCACTGGGTGTTCTTTGATAATCAAAGCAAAAGGAATCGTACCTCATTAATATCACCAATTGACGGAAAAGCGTAGACAGCACATAGGAATTTTTCACATCAAGGAGGATGCCGTTTGGAATGTTAGAACTATCCCCTACTCTACAAAGTGTTTGGCGAACCTTTACTAGTTCGGCTGAACCAGTAAGGTTTTTTAGCAGTACAGCCAGACCTACACGTGCAGGGGTTTGCGCCTTACATGTGACATCATAAATGAGGTCATGTGCAAATGATACAACGCGCATATTGGTTGCCTCTGACATTTCAACCTCTAAGTCTGAAATAGGTCGATCTGATTGGTCCTCAGTCAGAACCAAGTTAATCAAGTTATACAACAAATTCGGCATGGTCACAGATTGCTCATTTATAAAGCTACCAGTCAAAGGAAATGGTACTGACGACTGGACTTCTGACAAAGTCAATCCCTGGATCGCTTTCGATGTATAATACACATGTCGGGCTAGCTCATCAACTTTTGCGTTTTCTTTTGGGAGATCTGTCACTTCCAAATCGTTATATTTGTTCTGCTTCGTGGATTCTAAAGCTGCTTCAATGATCTGCCACCGTCAAAATGAAAGTTTGTTTCTGAAGCATTTTTCTATCCTTTTTGCAAATACCAAGACTTGTAATTTGAGGCCTCAGTGCCTTCTTCACTAAGCTGACGAAACCGAGACGAAAGTTCTGACATAGTTACCACTTTCTATGCTTTCAAAAATTTGTTTCAATTTCGGAAGCTAAAGTATCAAAAGATCTGTCAAATATTGCTGATTCCTCATTACCTTATATATTTTCTCATTCACTTGAACAAAGTATTGCATTAAAGAGTCAAAGATAACAAAGTATGTAATAGATATTAATAAAAAAAATATATACAAAATGTACCAACAAGGGAAAACTCTGGAAAACCTCAAATATAAATTATAACAACAAGGTATACAAAAAATTAAACAATTAAAAAAAATGTGGAATAAAAACAACCCCCCTAAATGACAAAATACCCTCAAAAGGTAATTATGAAAATATATCACCAAAAACACAATCACAAATGAACAGTTAACAAATGAAAAATCAATACATTTAACCTCAAAAAGTCTAATTATAAATGAAAATCAGGTGACAAATCAATAAACATAATGTGCAACAACAATAGAAACAAGTGTACAGATAAAAAAAATAACAAGAAAAGCTATAAAACTAGTCTACTGACATCAATGATCAATAAGAAAAATTAAATGAGAAAATACAAATCAAACGCACCGCAACTAAAGCAAAGTCAAACAAACCCAAAACAATTAATCCACTAATTGATTATATTCTGTTGATAATGATCTAAATATTTATCTAGATTGACAAAATGAAAAATATTTGTTGTACAAAACCATCAAATTGACATAAAAAGCCCAGAAAGCGAAAGAAAATTTACAATCAATTTGTAATATGAAACCGTATCGGTTATAACTCGGAAATCTGGAAATATTTAGCTCAATGGTTAAATTCTTTAAAAAGCATGTTTTGGAAGAATTAATAGTTGCAAAAATATTAAAATGTAGCGATTAAATCGAGTATGATGTATTGGTGATTATTTGACATGTTTTACCATTTATCATGTGCAGTCATATGTGTAATAGTAAAAAACATGCTGTTTTTAAGCACAAATAGACCACTTTTCTGAGAAATTGTATCTCTTTATGAAAATTGAGTTTTTTTCAAAGTTTTTATGACGAATTATGCTGTTTTTATACTTGTACCAAACATATATCATTCAATATTGAACATCAAAGTGGTGATATGTATGAAATGTCATGCAAACTATTGAACCCCACTACATAAGCACACGAGTGAGTAGAAAAAAAGCTGAATTTATACTATTTTCCACATTTTGATTTTTAGTACAACACATGGAAATCGACAATTTAAATATCAAACTTTAATTTCTTGCAATAAAAATGCAATCTACATGGGTATCACACAAACTTTGTTATTAGAGGCTTTTTCAGACTTGGTTGATGGACTAGTAATATTTAAAAAAAAATACTGACAATAACAATTTAATATCACAGAATCTTGATATCACAGAATTTTAAACAACTTTTAACAATAATTGTTGTCTATATCTTTTGTTCTATGCCAAATGTTAATTCTAGCAAAATTTTAAGCATAACTTTTAGCACATCCTTTGCTTTACAACAAATGTTAAACAACTCCACAAATACTACTTGTTGATAGTGAGCTTATGGATAATAGCAAGATTGCCATAGAATATCTGTGGATTCGACTGCATATTTGTTTGTCTGTTTTGAATGGGTGCGGGAGCATTACTACCAAACTCTCCTAAAATATCACCTTGGTCAATATCCTGTAGGTGATCCATAAATGTACTTTGTGTACTAGGATTAGAAACTATGACTGACCGATTGCCAGAATTGACCGGTACAAGATCCTGAGTAAAAGTTTCCAGAGAAATGTTTTTCAGTATCTGTAGTAGACGGTAAAGCAAGTGTAGCTGTAGACGGTAAAACTTGCTGTTTCAACTTTGGCTCCTGAACAAGATTTTCAGATAATGTTCTCCCCATTTTGATTTTGTCCTCTGTATCTACATGGTGGTATGTTGCCAGTGACTGTACCGACTTATGTCCGGTTACAGCCATGATCTGAGCAGATCCATACATGTTCTTTGCCAAAAAGTGTCGCACCAGTTGCTCGTATTGAGTGTATATCTGAGATAAATTACATTTCTTATTGAGGTAAAATTTTAGTAATGATATGTTGTTCAAGCAACTACTAAATGCCTGATCAGCGACCGGACAATTCCGACGAAATCACCCATATATTCCATAGGTTTTGCTGTGAGTTGAGCAATATGAATTATATGAATTTTTATATTATTTCGGAAGAAAAGTAAAAAGTGTTGTTGTTTTTTCAGATTACATCGGGGTACTTTGTACAGTATTACCTTCATTCAATGGAATTGGCAAACTAAGAGATGACATACACAATAGGTATGAAGCAGTGGAGAAGATACGAGTAAAAAAGATTTTAACTTTGAAGAGTTATATGCATGAGGATTTACCTAAAGAAATGTTATCAAATTGTAAGTTTTGTTGATTGCTTGCTTCAAAGTCTTCATTCAGAGGAAACCAAAATATGTAAACTTGACTTTTTTTTTTTATAGATTTTATAAAAAAAAAGTTGGTATATAGGTACTGATTGCCCATAAAAAAAAAGATTGGTTGTTTTCGTTTTCCAATGTTTTTTTAACAAACAAATATGGAAAATCGGTATTGTTAGCATATCTACATGTATTGGTATACCTAAAAATGGTCGTGAATCAAAGTAGTAATTTGACACCTACATGTATTGGTATACATAATGACGGTCGTGAAATCAAAGTAGTAATTTGACTCCTACATATATTGGTATACCTAATTACGGTCGTGAAATCAAAGTAGTAATTTTTACACCTACATGTATTGGTATACATAATGACGGTCGTGAAATCAAAGTAGTAATTTGACTCCTACATATATTGGTATACTTAATGAAGGTCGTGAAATCAAAGTAGTAATTTGACTCCTACATATATTGGTATACATAATGACGGTCGTGAAATCAAAGTAGTAATTTGATTCCTACATGTATTGGCATACATAATGAAGGTCGTGAATCAAAGTAGTAATTTGACACCTACATGTATTGGCATACATAATGAAGGTCGTGAATCAAAGTAGTAATTTGACACCTACATGTATTGGTATACATAATGAAGGTCGTGAATCAAAGTAGTAATTTGACACCTACATATATTGGTATACATAATGACGGTCGTGAATCAAAGTAGTAATTTGACACCTACATGTATTGGTATACATAATGACGGTCGTGAATCAAAGTAGTAATTTGACACCTACATGTATTGGTATACATAATGACGGTCGTGAATCAAAGTAGTAATTTGACACCTACATGTATTGGTATACATAATGACGGTCGTGAATCAAAGTAGTAATTTGACACCTACATATATTGGTATACCTAATGACGGTCGAGATATCAAAGTAGTAATTTGACACCTACATGTATTGGTATACATAATGACGGTCGTGAATCAAAGTAGTAATTTGACACCTACATATATTGGTATACCTAATGACGGTCGTGCAATCAAAGTAATAATTTGACACCTACATGTATTGGTATACCTAATGACGGTCGTGAAATCAAAGTAGTAATTTGACACCTACATGTATTGGTATACATAATGATGGACGTGAAATGAAAGTAGTAATTTGAAACCTACAATGACAAGAAATCAGATTTCTCTGGGCTGTACAGCCATTGTAAAGAATTAAATTTTTCTGTTGTACAATTAATTTTCTTTTGAAATCTGACTGTTCGTTCCTTTTTTTATTGAATCTGTAAACAGTTGGCTGATAATATTGTGAATGAATGAATGATTGATTGACTGATGTCGTGGCATATAAATGAGTGAAATTGTACAATCTTATGATATGGGTAGAAGTAACAGACATGTTTGAACGCCTTCCTCATCTTAAAGTTTTCAAACTAGAACGCTTTCAGCTAAGAGGTCAATTAAGCTTTTCCCATCATTTATGAAATTTCCATTTACATGTAGCAGAATGCAAACCCATGACGTGGATGACACCCAATTATTATTAGCTTAATTTTTTTTAAGGAATATTAACCTAAAAAAATTTGATTTGATAACAAACATGTCATTATTCTTGCTAATTTTATATATTGTTTTCAGTAGCTAAATATGAAAAGTGAGTTTGTAGTCCTAATTTTCTTCAACTTTTATATTTTCTTTTAATATAAATAGATATAATTTGTTTTTCGATTTAAGCATTTGCAAAACATATCCTCGTCTGACAATAAGTCGGTCAGTCATTGGATAATGTTTGATTATTTTTTTCATGTTTGAAAAGTAAACATTTTTTTCTTTTTAATTATGTTCCTCATCTATTCTTGCTCACATGTGTAAAGTTCCATGGAAAAAAGATCGATAATAATAACACACTGACCTGTATTTGTTTACCATCCATTTTCCAAATGGCGTCGTATGACGTCACATAAAGCCGGTCAAAGTTCAATAAAGCACATGATTTTGTCATAGGCCAACCAAACTTAAAAAGTAAACCAGATTAAGAAAGTACAGTATTTTAGCTTTTTCAGTGTAATTGATTTGTCTGAAAAATTTCAAAAGATGTTTTTTTTTAAATAGTTTGAAATTGAAGTATTAAAAATTAATTATGTGATGCAAAAATTAAACTTGCTTACCCACATAAAAAGTATTTAATCCAGTGAATTTTGTGTTTTTGCTTTTGTCAATACAATCTATTAGACCGACATATTTTGGTAAAACAATTAATGACTGATTTCAATTTATTTTAATCACATTTATTATCACAGAGTGGTAACAATACAGTTTTGTTGATGCTATTTGTAATAATGACAGGTTTTTTTTAACCCAGATAATCTCATTTTTCTGTCTGGTTTAATTTAATTCTCTGTTCAATTTATGCTACATTTTGTATAAATTTTGATTATTGCTGTTAAATTAATTCTTTTTCTACCTTCTCTGTGAATTTCATTTCAATACCCCAAGAAGTAAGGGGTATATTTGTTATTAAAGCAGCAGTGGAAATGCAAAATAATCTGCCATTTTGTGACTAATGGAGAGCACTTGCATGTATTTTCCCGGTAAAATCGGCCATTTTCTAGAAAATGGTGGAATTTGAATGATCAATCATCATATTTTCAAAGTATTTTAAAATACAATTTGCTTGGCCTACATTCCAGAAACGGTCATGAACTGTGATGACGAACCGGAAAAATACAAATGTTTGGGGAATACCATCGATGGAAACATATTTAACAAGCATAATGATCAGGAAAAAAAGACATTAGTAAAAAGGATCTTTTTTACATGCATGAAATTTATTCAATTCAAACTTCTGTTTTAATCTCATCTTGTAATTTTAACGTTGAAAAGTATTCCCTCTGTGTTTATGTACGCTATGAATATACAGAATGACGTCATTGGTCTCGTGCTGCGCGAGAATTGTAAATCAAAACAAGTGATCGACTTTATTACATGACCGAGCAGATGTCACGGTAGGATATTATATGGTTAAATTCAAGCTTTTCTCATGATTTAGTTTATTTCACATAAATTAGATACCTGCTTAACCTCGTTTAATTGGAAACACTGTAAATCGAATATCTTGAAACAGTTTTAGTTAAGAAGTTTGACAATACCAAAGGGGTTATCAGAAGCTGTAAAGCAAAGAAAGACAGACAATACAAAGGTTAAAAGAAAAAAAAAGACATTAGGACAAACAAATATTACTGAACTGTAGGGGCCTTTCACGTCACCAAGTATGTGTTAACCACATCACATACCTGGTGATGTGAAAATATAACTGCCAGCCCCTGTGTACTGAATTTATTGACTTGTCACGTTATATTTTTATATCAACAAATAAGCAAGAGTATTAAGATAATGTAAAACAACATCTTTGTAGAAGCCAGCTTAAATAAATTTATAGGAGAAAAAGCAAATAGATACCTCAACTTTAACAGTATTAAAACACACCAAATATATATATATGTTTTTTATGTCATCGAAAAATAAAACGAATAAGATTATCGATATTGAATAATGAGCAGAAATAAAATATTCAGCGAGTAAATTACATCTGATAACATATATCTGATAATGTATTTATCTAAAAATAAATCCTATTTTTACAAAATGAGGGTGAAACTTAAAGTAGCCATGAATTTATTCACAGATCACAGGAAGATTGAAGAATCTGAATGTTTACCCAAAAACTTTGATACTTGTGCCATTAGTAGGGAAAGTTTGTTGTCTGCAACCAGTAGTAATAAGGAGCTTTATAAAAGAGTGAATGAAATCTTAGGACAAAATGTAAGTTTAAAGGTGACACAAATGTCGGTATTTCGGAGGTTAGGGATACATATTAAATGAATTTAAGGACTATCTGAAGAAATGTGTAAATATATATACACAGGTCACAGTTATTTTATGAAAATAAATTTTAAATAGTGACGGTCAACAATTCTACCAATATCAACAAATCGAACAATCGCCTCGCACCTCAGCTCATTAAACATAAAACAAGACCACGACATATGAGGTTGAAATTCCAGGTCCTGGTTTGGGACAGGCTAAAAATATGTGGTGGTGTTAAACCGGTTTTATTACAGAATTGGAACAACAAAAAGCTGATAATCAGTATCTAAAATGTTGAGTGTGTTCACAACTAAACATAACTAAAATATCTTTAACTGTTGTACAATTAATACATTGTCAGAAAAACATCAGACAAAACAAGACAAGTTCTCTTGCCCTTCTTTCACCAATTTGTTTTTAATTGCCATGTTATTGTATGGAACTAATACTCATATTTGTCATCCCATGCCGTAAAAGATGCAATAGTTTTTGTTATCACCATCTGAATATCATGCATAGTGATTGAGCACAAACTGAAAGATGTGCACCTCCTGCAAAAGCATTCCACAAATATTGATGTATGGCTCATACTGTTATCTTAAAAAAGATTTGTCAGATTGTTAATGTGTAAACCATAATTATTCCCCCCACACACACACATTTTCTTCTATGTATTCTGCAACTCCAATAATTAACCAAAATGAAACGTCAGAGACTTAACCGTACACTATGGGGCATCATATATCATTTAAGTGCAAGGTGTTATCTCATGCGACAACATATTTGTGTGAATAGCTCATTAACAATATACCAACGCCTTCGACGGTGTTCCCCGAAATACCGTTGAATGCATAAATGTTGGTTAATTTGTTTGTTTAGATACAAAATACTAGTAAATTAATATATGTTGATTAAGGATGATATTGTAGATAGATTTTTATTATGTTCTTTATATGGTTTGAGTTTTACTATTTATATTAAATTGGAAGATAATTTTTAAATGTATTCAAATAATAATCATTTTTAGCAATATAACTTTTTTTTATTTTGACAGGTTTCCAAAATAATAAAGACAAAAGAACTTGTGAACTATTTGGATAAGAACATTAAAGCTATTGAACATTGTTTATATCCAAGCAAAGCAGCATCCCAGATACCAGCTAGAGAACAAAAACTGAATCATTTGAATGAACAAAAACAAACGAGATCTTCTGTGGGCAATTTTTCTTCTCATGAAACCAAATACAGGCATGATAGAGCATCTCAGATACCAGCTTCATCAGAAACATCGAATCATTTAAATGAACAAAAACGAACGAAACCTTCTGCAGGTAGTTTTACTCTTCGTAGAACCAAAATCAGGCATGATAGAGCAACGACGACTGCTTACTCTCGAAGGCGTGAACAGGATTTGTATACAAAGTCTCTAAGGATGCAAACATTAATTTCATTAGAACAATTAAGAGAATCTTTAGTTAATGTCAAGTACCCCCATTACATATGGCCATCTGGACATCCGTTAATACTATCGAAGCTAAGACAAATAGAAGAACATGACTTTTCTTCCAGCGAGTATTTAGAAAGACTTTATTCATTTGTACATGGAATAAATAGACGGCACCATACATGGAACAGCGACCAAATTGTTCGACCTGAGCCAATGGTATCGGCAGGATTTAGTTACGATGGTGAAGACGATAAGGTTGTTTGCAAATCATGTGGTGCTATATCGGATGTAAATGACTGGTCAGATGATGATGAAGATTATGCTTTCAGTAAACACAGAGAGGCAGTAAACGGCCCTTGTGAATTTCTTAGGATATTCGATGGAGAAGCACAAAGCACCCAGGCAGAAAGGTCATGCATGTAAGTCGTTAATACCGTACAGTGCAATCCAAAATATTACGATAGTATTTTTCTCTTAACTGTGGATGATGAAAAAGATTCTGACGAAAAATTGTCTATCTGTGAGAAGATGGAGAAATACTGTAAAAGGCTATTACGAGGAGCTAATTCCTTTGGGAAAAAGAACTTTTCACTTTAGACATATACTGCTGCACTGTTCTTTTCAAGTCAATCTTATAAATGTTATTATCTGAAGTTCTCGTGGCAAGTAGAATTTTGATTGGCTAAAAAGGTACTTTTAAAACTTCAGGGAAGCCGTGCGGTGACAGAAAATCAATAATCGCTCTCACCCATGTGCTGTCCATTTACATTGTGCACAGCAGACGACACACATTTCACAAGATGACAGAAAATCAATAATCGCTCTCTGTGATCTTCGTCCAAAGATACACGTATTTATGTTTTTCCAATAATAAGGACATACTTATTAATGTTGGAACATTCAAATAAAAATGTTATCAGTCTCTAGATGTTATATATCCCGTTTTAAAGGTCAGTGGTTTTGTTAAACGGTTCGGCTGACGCCTCATCTTTTAACAAAACCACTGCCCTTTAAAACGGGATATATAGCATCTCGAGACTGATAACGTAAATTGGCTCACCTGACAAAATTGATGGGATAGGTATTCTATCAAACCCTACCTGTAACTCTGTGAATGAGATGAGTAGTTCACCTCTGCTGCTCGGCGTAGATGAAGCTAGGGTCATCATCATCATACATCACCTATGTTTCATACATGTTTTACATCACAAACACACTAACCTATTTTCACTACACCTTTCAAAACTATACATTCCTAGTTTGGAAAAATCTTACAACTCCAGATTCAAATTAATATAAGGTTACAGCAGTCATATTGGATATTGCTTATCACAGACTTTTCAAAATACAGTCAAACCTGTCTATAGTGGTCACCTGGGGGAGACAAAATGACCACTATATACAGGTGACCTTTATATGAAGGGTTTGATTATTCGACGAAATATTCTACATTAATTGTAAATAAAAGACTTTAATTACATGTTATGTTCTGCTTGTTATTTTTCTTCCTGTCGTAATTACCGTAATTTATTGTTGATGAAATTATCTGAATATGATATGATTTGAATAAAACATACAAATAAATAAATAAAGATATTTAATAAACAAAATCCTGAAACCAATCCCAGCGTAATTGGTTAATGTTTACATTTCCAAAATACAAGATGTTGACGTTTTCTTGAACTGGGAACATTGTTTTCAAAATCGTCAAAATCTCACCTTTTTTTAAAGAATGTTCATTATCTGGGTACGACCATCACCCATCTCCTCGGCCACAACCCGGCAACGTTCCCCACCATCAAAAATATTTATCGCTTTCACTTTGTCGTCTAATTTCAAAACTTTCATAGTTACGGATGTTGATGATTTTGACATGATGCACTAGATACATAATACGGTAATTCCATAATAAGATGTATTCAATATTTTTTGGGAGTGAATTTTTAATCTCATTGTAATGAATTAAAATATCAAATTACCCCTGGGTATAAACTGTCCTTTAAGTAATTTACTCTTCACAAAATGCATAGGGTAAATTTTCCTTTTCTCTGTATTTGGTTATATAACATTGAAAAGTCTTCCCATATATAGCTCCAAATCTTTCAATTTTTCAGTTTAATTAATAGCTGTAAATCTTTCAATTTTTCAGTTTAATTAATAGCTGTAAATCTTTCAATTTTTCAGTTTAATTAATAGCTGTAAATCTTTCAATTTTTCAGTTTAATTAATAGCTGTAAATCTTTCAATTTTTCAGTTTAATTAATAGCTGTAAATCTTTAAATTATTCAATTTAATTAATAGCTGTAAATCTTTCAATTATTCAGGTCTCCCTTCCTCCTCCCCCCTTTACCCAATTTGTACTTGCCTATCTCAATCACTATTTTGGTTAGATATTTCCCCCCTTATTTACTTATTTGTCTCTTCTTCCTCCATCTCTCCCAAATTCCCTTTATTCAATTATAAATATATATACAGAAAAAGAGTTAATTTATATTGATATGGTGGACCTCACTTAATTAGTGATTTTGATTTCATAATTTCAGTTTACATGTTGTATATATTGTGTGTTAAATGTAAGTTCAGTCTATCCATCATGCTATGCCAATTCATCATCATTAATATTATAAATAATAATAGCTTAAATATAAAGCCATAATTTGGCTATTCCAAATTATATCATACCTGTTAACAAGGGAAAAAGGGAAAAAAAAGGAAAACACTTTTTTTGTATGATTCTGCTATTAATATACGTATTATATCATACCTATGAACAAAAAAAGAAACGAAAGGGAAAGAGAAGGGAAAGAAAGGGAAAAATCTTTTTTGTTTTGTTTGTATGTATCATACAAACAAAACACTAGCAGAATCATGATGATTCTGCTAGTATTAATATACATGTGTTTATGCTTGGTAATTAAGATGAATTGCATGTATACATGATGGGTAGATTGCTCTATGTCTTATGTAAATTGTTTTCTAATTGTTCCATCTTGTTGTTGGAGAGGATTTGTATAGGCATAGCCTGTTATCTAATCCTATTGATTTATCAATAAAATATTTGAAATGAAAAATAGGGTTTGTTTATTTGGTACCGGGTCGTTTCGCCCCGATTACCTGTTCGCCCCGGGTCGATTCACCCTGGGTTATTTCGCCCTGGAAAGTGAGTCGATTCACCCCACCTTCAACAATTTTTTGGTAATTATTATGTCCCTCAAACGAAGTTTGGGAGACATATTGTGTTTGCTCCGTTTCTTATTATTATTATTCTTCTTTCTTTCTTCTGCCAAAAGTTTATCCGACACATTTCTCGGCGACTACTGAACGGAAATCAATGAAACTCCACAGGAATGTTAAGCACTATGAGTAGATGTGCAGACTACTTTCGAAATTTTCAAAATGGCCGCCGTTGCCATGGAAACGGCCAAAATGCTAACAAATTGAAAAACACAAAAATGATCATAGGTTACTCGCCAAACAGAAATTGATGAAACTTGATAGGGCCAAAAACAAATATATGTGTGTTTACTGTCACATGTCCAAAAAATCTAGGGTCGGTCGGGATTATTATTTTTTTTTTTTTTTTTTTTTTTTTTTTTCGGCAAAACCGGAAATAGTCGTTCCGGAATCCGATTCCGGCATTTCATTTTCGAAATTTCCGGTAAAACGACGAATTATGCAGTTTTTCTACCTTCTTTGCTCTCAATTTTGACAAAAAGCTCGCAGTTGAATAAATAAAACATTGCTGCTGGTTAAACAACAAAAATGGTTATCCGAATTCTGTGTAAAAATTCATAGGGTCGCCACAAGTACTTGTGGACAGGACCCTATGTTGCTCCTTTTTTTTCTTTTTTGAACATCGACTTTTTTTCATATAAACAACATTTTGCAACTTTCTATGTATCACTGTATGACATATATACAATAAATACAATCAAACAGTAGTTTCTATCCATGCCAAGTTTCTGACTTATATCTTAAAAAAAACACAAAAAACCAAAGAAAAAAAAAAGGGAGCAACATAGGTACGTCCTGTCTACAAGTGCCTGTGAGGGTCGCTAGCAAAAATTAGGGTCGGTCGGGTGACGGTAAACACACATATATTTTTGTTTGGCCTAGGAACAACATCCACATCTAGTGGAACGAGATAAGCCAACAAAATCGGAATCTTTGCCGTAGTTGTCATAGAAACAAAAAAAGGGTGATTTAAAACAAAATTGGATTCCTTTCATCAAACTTCATGAAACTTTGTAGGAATATCAACCGTAGTGTGCGGCAGCTTTTGGGGATATATTCAAAATGGCGGCCGTTGCCATGGTAACCAAGGTACAAAATGGCTGCCAAATACAAAAATCCTCCGATTTGAGCGAAATTTGGCTTCCAAGTAGATTATGATGTTGCGAATTGATATTCATCGTTGGTTTTCTATGGCGGCCATTTTGAATCCAAAATGGCCACCAAAATACAAAAATCCTCCGATTTGGGCGAAATTTGGTTTCCAAGTAGACTATGATGTTGCGAATTGATATTCATTGTTGGTTTACTATGGCGGCCATTTTGAATCCAAAATGGCCGCCAAAATGCAAAAATCCTCCGATTTGAGCGAAATTTGGCTTCCAAGTAGATTTTGATGTTGGGAATTGATATCCATGGTTTGGGAGCCATATAATCCACTTTGTAGGAATATCCACCGTAGTATGTGGCAGCTTTTGGGGGTTGAAAAAATTCTTATTTGGCGGCCATTGCCATGGTAACCAAGGTACAAAATGGGCGCCAAATACAAAAATCCTCTGATTTGGGCGAAATTTGGTTTCCATGTAGATTATGATGTTGTGAATTGATATCCATCGTTGGTTTGCTATGGCAGCCATTTTGAATACAAAATGGCCGCCAAAATACAAAAATCCTCTGATTTGGGCGATATTTGGTTTCCAAGTAGATATTGATGTTGGGAATTGATATCCATGGTTTGGGAGCCATATTATGATCCACTTTGTAGGAATATCCACCGTAGTATGTGGCAGCTTTTGGGTGGTTGGGAAAATTCAAAATGGCGACCGTTGCCATGGTAACCAAGGTACAAAATGGCTGCCAAATACAAAAATCCTCTGGTTTGGGCGAAATTTGGTTTGCAAGTAGATTATGATGTTGCGAATTGATATTCATCGTTGGTTTGCTATGATAGCCATTTTGAATCCAAAATGGCCACCAAAATACAAAATTCCTCCGATTTGGGCGAAATTTGGTTTCCAAGTAGATTATGATGTTGCGAATTAATATTCATCGTTGGTTTGCTATGATAACCATTTTGAATCCAAAATGGCCACCAAAATACAAAATTCCTCCGATTTGGGCGAAATTTGGTTTCCAAGTAGATTATGATGTTGCGAATTAATATTCATCGTTGGTTTGCTATGATAGCCATTTTGAATCCAAAATGGCCACCAAATGCAAAAATCCTCCGATTTGGGCGAAATTTGGCTTCCAAGTAGATTTTGATGTTGGGAATTGATATCCATGGTTTGGGAGCCATATGATCCACTTTGCAGGAATATCCACCGTAGTATGTAGCAGCTTTTGAGGGGGGATGGAAAAATTCAAAATGGCGGCCGTTGCCATGGTAACCAAGGTACAAAAGGGCCATCAAATACAAAAATCCTCCGATTTGGGCGAAATTTGGTTTCCAAGTAGATTATGATGTTGCGAATTGATATCCATCGTTGGTTTGCTATGGCAGCAATTTTGAATCCAAAATGGCCACCAAAATACAAAAATCCTCCGATTTGGGCGATATTTGGTTTCCAAGTAGATTTTGATGTAGGGAATTGATATCCATGGTTTGGGAGCCATATTATGATCCACTTTGTAGGAATATCCACCGTGGTATGTGGCAGCTTTTTGGGGTTTGGAAAAATTATAAATGGCGGCCGTTGCCATGGTAACCAAGGTACAAAATGGCTGCCAAATACAAAAATCCTCCGATTTGGACGAAATTTGGTTTCCAAATAGATTATGATGTTGCGAATTGATATTCATCGTTGGTTTTCTATGGTGGCCATTTTGAATCCAAAATGGCCACCAAAATGCAAAAATCCTCCGATTTGGGCGAAATTTGGCTTCCAAGTAGATTTTGATGTTGGAAATTGATATCCATGGTTTGGGAGCCATATGATCCACTTTGTAGGAATATCCACCGTAGTATGTGGCAGCTTTTGAAGGGGGTTGGAAAAATTCAAAATGGCGGCCGCTGCCATGGTAACCAAGGTACAAAATGGCCGTCAAATACAAAAATCCTCCGATTTGGGTGAAATTTGGTTTCCAAGTAGATTATGATGTTACTAATTGATATCCATCGTTGGTTTGCTATGGCAGCCATTTTGCATCCAAAATGGCCGCCAAAATACAAAAATCCTCCGATTTGGGCGAAATTTGGTTTCCAAGTAGATTTTGATGTTGCGAATTGATATTCATCGTTGGTTTGCTATGGTGCTTGGAATTGGATGAAACTTTCCAGAAATTTTGTCTGACATGTGTACACATAATTGTGAGGCTTAGAAATTTCAGAATGGCCGCTGTTGCCATAAAAAACGTGAAAAAATTAAAGTGTTCGGAATTGGATGAAGCTTAATAGAAATGTTGTATGGCATGTGTATAAATGGTTTTGAAGCTTGGAAATTTCAAAATGCATTACAACATCCAAAATACGAATATTTGCAATGGTATTTTCCATATTTCCTTTTTTAAAGCACTATTAATAAATGAGGGCGAACGGTATTCGGGGCGAAGACGACCCGGATTCGTTTATTTAGTTAATTATATTAATGAATATATTTTGTAACCCGAATAATCCAGTCGTTATATTACGCTCCCGCTGGTCGCTACATTAACAGCGATAGTGCTGATAGAGGGCGCAGTATTTTTCGAGTTATATATTTTGTAACACCTCGGCATTTTTAGTGCATTTGAGAAAAATACCGATCTTCCGAAATCACTTACTGTGTTATTTTAAAATATAAATTTACCGTAATACAAAGGTTTTACGCTGGAAATTACTAACAAATGATGACCGCTGACCACATTGAACAGGTGACCGCTATATCGAATTAAAATATATAGTAAAACGAACCTGGAGAGCACGAAAGTGACCGTTATGAACAGGTGACCATTATACAGGGTTACACTAATGTTCTGAAAACCTGTAATGAAATGTCCTGAAAATGTCCTGAAAAGTACATTAAGGCTTATATCTGTGTTATTATGCGATGGATTGAGTTCAAATTTGGAAATGTTATAGATATTAGCATATATTTAAAGAATATTTAAAATGTATATATTTTTTAAATAGAAATAATTTGACATGGAAATTGACCTGAAAAGTCCTTATGTTTTCTGAAAACTACATTAAAGCTTATATCTTTTTTCATTAGCTCACCTTGCCAAAGGCAATGTGAGCTTTTGCCATCACTTGGCGTCCGTCGTTTGTCGTCTTTTCACATTTTAATCTTCTCCTCTGAACCCCCTCAGCCAAATGAACTGAAACTTGGTAGGAAGCATCTATGGAAGGTCCTTTATAAAGATTGCTCATTTTGTTCTGATCCATTAACAAACATGGCTGCCACAGGCAATTCTTGTTTCTGATTGGCCGATTTTTAAAAATATTCTACTCTGAAACTGCTTGGCCAAATGAACCGAAACTTGGTAGGAAGCATCTATAGAAGGTCCTCTATAAAGATTGATCATTTCGTCCCGATCCGTTAGCAAACATGGCCGCCACAGGCCATTCTTGTTTTTGATTGGTTGATATGTAAACAAATGTTCTCCTCTGAAACCGCCTGGCCAAATGAATCAAAACTTGGTAGGAAGCGTCCTTGGAAGGTCCTCTATAAAGATTGCTCATTTAGTTCCAATCCATTAACAAACATGGCCACCACAGGCCATTCTTGTTTCTGATTGGTTGATTTCTAAGAAATCTTTTCCTCTGAAACCGCTTTCCCAAATGAACTGAAATTTGGTAGGAAGCATCTATGGAATGTCCTCTATAAAGATTGCTCATTTAGTCCCGATCCATTAACAAACATGGCCGCCACAGGCAATTCTTGTTTCTGATAGGCCGATTTAAAAAAATCTTCTATTCTGAAACCGCTTGTTCAAATGAACCGAAACTTGGTAGGAAGCATCTATGGAAGGTTCTCTATAAAGATTGCTCATTTTGTCCCGATTAGTTAACAAACATGGCCGCCACATGCAATTCTTGTTTCAGATTGGTTGATTTCTGAAATATCTTTAGTTAAAAGAAAGATAGCTCTTGGTTTAATATCTCTATACAGATTTTTTTAAATCTCCTCTGAAAGCGCTTGGCCAAATGAACCGAAACTTGGTAAAAAGCATCCATGGACGGTCCTCTATAAAGAGTGCTAATTTCGTCCCGATCCATATACAAACATGGCCACCACAGGCAATTCTTGTTTCTGATTGGTCGATTTTTAAAACTCTTTTCCTCTGAAACAGCTTGGCCAAATGATCCGAAACTTGGTAGGAAGCATCTATGGACGGTCCTCTATGAAGATTGCTCATTCCGTCCCGATTCGTTACAAACATGGCCACCACAGGCGATTCTTGTTTCTGATTGACTGATTTTTTAGATTCTTCTCCTCTGAAACCGTTTGGCCAAATGAACCGAAACTTGGTAGGAAGCATCTATGGAAAGTCCTCTGTTACGATTGCTCATTTCGTCCCGATCCATTAACAAACATGGCCGCCACAGACAATTCTTGTTTCTGATTGGTTGATTTCTAAAAAATCTTCTACTCTGAAACAGCTTGGCTAAATGGACCGAAGCGTGGTAGGAAGCATCTATGGAATGTCCTCTATGGGAATTGCTCATTCAGATTTGATCCGTTAACATAGGAAATTCTTGTTTCTGATTGGTCGATTTCTAAAAATCTTCTCCTCTGAAACCGCTTGGCCAAATGATCCATAACTTGGTAGGAAGCATCTATGGAAGGTCCTCTATAAAGATTGCTCAATCCATCCCGATCCGTTAGCAAACATGGCCGCCACAGGCCATTCTTGTTTCTTATTGACTTATTTTTTTAGATTCTTCTCTGAAACCGTTTGGACAAATGAACCGGAACTTGGTAGGAAGCATATATGGAAAGTACACTGTTACGATTGCTCATTTCGTCCCGATCCATTAACAAACATGGCCACCACAGACCATTCTTGTTTCTGATTGGTTGATTTCTAAAAAATCTCCTTTGAAACCGCTCAGCCAAATGAACCGAAACTTGGTAGGAAGCATCTATGGAAGGTTCCCTATAAAGATTGCTCATTTAGTCCCGATCCATTAACAAACATGACCGCCACAGGCAATTCTTGTTTCTGATTGGTCGATTTCTAAAAATCTTCTACTCTGAAATAGTTTGAGTAAATGGACCGAAACGTGGTAGGAAGCATATATGGAAGGTCCTCTATAGAGATTGCTCATTTCGTCTTGATCCATTAACAAACATGGCTGCCACAGGCAATTCTTGTTTTAAATTGGTCGATTTCTAAAAATCTTCTCCGAAACTGCTTGGCCAAAATGAGCTGAAATTTGGTGAGAAGCACCTATGGAAGGTTCTGTATTAAGTTCCTCAAAGCAGAATGAAAGTTGACCGACACAGGCTCAGCTCAGTGCTGAGCCTCTAGTTATTTAATGTATTGACTTAAAATTTGGAAATATTATAGATATTAGCATATATTTAAAGAAAAGGAATATTAATTTTTTATTAAGCAAAAGTAATTTGACCTGAAAGTTGATCTGATAAGCATTTCTGTTTTATTTTACAATGTCTTAAAATTTGCTATAAACAATGTTATAGATATCAATATATATTTGAAGAATATTTATAAAGAAATCATTAAAAAATGTTTTTGCAATAAATAATTTAACCTGAAATTGAATTTAAAAGTTATGAAATGCTAATTTCTTCGTTATTATCAAGTGGATTGACTTCAAATATTGCAGACTTTTTTTAATTAATGGGTTTTAAATTTCAACAGATATTAAATGAAAATATATTGATAAAGGCCAAATAATGATGGAAAGAAAAAGTGGACTTATGAAGGATTTAAAAAGCTACAGACCAACGGTTATGAACTTGGACGCATGTGTCAAGATGTCAACCATTATTTTTTTACCGGAGCGTTTTTAGAAGATTTCAGAAGATTTACATAGATTTTACAGCATATAGCATCAACATTTTAGAGTGTTTAGTGCCATATTACAACCCTTTTACGATATCAACGCATATTTTACAGTACCATACCAGATTCTAGATAGACTTAGTCATTTTACCTGAGTGATCATTTCCCGCCATATTGACTTTGAGGGACCGACCATTTAACTTGCAGGGGGTTATGGTTATGGTTTATTGTTTCCTTCAGAAATGTTTTTTCCGACAACACAAGAGTTAGAATATTTCTTTTCCCGGAATTTAACATTAGGTTATATGACAAAAGCTCTGAATGAGATTATTATTTTTTTCCTCCATCAAAATCAGAATATTTTTTTCAGCAACACTGGGAATCAGTAATACAAAGAACTGCAAACTTCTTCAGCAACTTGGATTTGTCCAACTTGTGATGCTATGAACTTTTCGAAGCATTGAACGATCAGAAAAATAATATTAAACCATCGATTGTACCACCAAATAATAACCATAGACTAACGCATAGCAAGATAAAATTAATGTCGATAAATATAAATGGCATCCGTGGTAAAAAAAAAAACTGGAATTGCCATCTTTTCTCGAAATTGAGGATCCATACATAATAGCTATCCAAGAAATTAAAATAAATAGAAACATATTTACATCTGAACTTTTCCCGGACAACTTCAACTATGATGTATATAGAAACGATAGGACTCTAAATGGTGGAGGTGAGTAGTACTAAAGTATATGGGGACGGACAGTCACATTTGTAGAGGTGCTACCGGAAGTGACGTTAGTCGTGTGCCCTGTCCGGAAGTATGTTCTGCGCATGCGCAATCGGAAGTTACACAATATCCGCCCTAGTGGAGCCTTTTTAACCGGAAGTGACAGTCACGTGACCGGAAGTATGTTCTGCACATGCCCGGCTTTTTCCCGTGCTTTTTTCTTAGTAGCACAGTAGTAACATGGCTACCGGATGAGACCAAAGATCACTTGACCCCTTCGGGGTTCCCTTGGGTGTGCGCACGCGCAACCGGAAGTTATGCAACACCCGTAGTGCCCGAAGGTCACGTGACCCCTTCGGAAGTGTCCTTGGGGTGTTCTCTAGGACGTCCGCGTTCTATTATCGTTTTCTAACCCTGGTTATCTACCCCTTTCCCCGCCATTTTATTTTCATAATTACATTATTTATTTAAATAATTACATTTCTTACAACGTTTGCCACCATCACCTCCACCTGATGTGAATTGTCAGTTGAGGGGCTTTGATGATGACGTAGACGTCTTCTTCCAAGTCATATCTCCAGTCCACGGGTTCTCCGTCTTTCACTCGACTGATCAAATCGTCCACCACTTGTGTAGCACTGCACAAGACTTTCCATTGTGGTAATGATAAGCTGACACCGACTTTGGTAGGAATCGTATCGGTTGTCTTTTGTCTCTGCTTTTTTTTTTTTTATAGAACGAAGACTTTGTATCGATGGAGTCGATTGATTGTTTCTTTTGGTATCCTGCTTTCTGATTTGTTCTTTTTCCTAGGTTCTGATTGGCTAATCGACCAGAAATGGTGACTTGTGATTGGTCAGATTTCCTGGCTGTTGATAGGTTGACGATGGAACACATCCCAATCCGTTTTTTGTTTTTTTTTGTCAATCCAAAAGGCCACTCTGCATTTTATCCAGGCTTGTGACTGACTCTATATATAGAGGCTGCATTAACCTTTCTTTCTTTTTTCTCAATTTTTTTTCTTTTTTCAACTAAATACAACAAGGATTACATTCATTGCAGTACATGACACTGTCTACATTCTGGTGCGTCAACTGACATGGTAATGTCTTCTTGAGGTCTAGAGCGATACCAGGCAGCACTCGATCTACATCTATCAACTTCTGGTATTGGTCGAATTCCAAGGAGACCCCATGGGATGAGGGGTGTCGTTTGTCATTCATACGATAATACTGACGAATGTCTAAGTGTAAGACTGGACTCTCTGCCGTCACGAATACGTTAGCTCCAAGATGGACATCTAAGGAAGTATATCTGTTGTGTTCCAAATAATGTACAGCATCATCTATGTAGCCCCAAGTAGTCTGCAGTTGTACCCAACGTACTAGTGGAAAGTAAATATCACTCATGGTATTCTTGTCAGCAGGATTCCGTCTTGTTCTGCAATCAGGTATAGGTTTCCTCCCAAATGAAAACTCGAATGTTCCGGAAAACACATTTCCATGTCTTCTGTGTCTGGGTTGGTAAGCACCTTCATCGACTTCCGGGAAACCCATTTCCACGTCTTCTGTGTCTGGGTTGGTAAGCACCAAAAGAGACCTCCTCCTTCCCTCCCTCCTCCTCCTCCTAAATAAATAATGTAATTATGAAAATAAAATGGCGGGAAGATAACCAGTGAAAGGGTTAGAAAACGATAATAGGACGCGGACGTCCTAGAGAGGTGGTGGTGGTGGCAAACGTTTGTAAGAAATGCAATAATTGGAATAAACAATGTAATTATGAAAATAAAATGGCGGGGAAAGGTGTAGATAACCAGGGTTAGAAAAAGATAATAGAACACGGACGTCCTAGAGAACACCCAAGGTCACTACGGGTGTTGCGCACACCCAAGGGAAGCCCGGTCACATTCGGTAGCCATGTTATTACAGTACTACTACTTCTGGTCAGGACCGCTTCCAGACAGGGCCTCTTCCGGTCACATGACTTTGTCACTTCCGGTGAAAAAGGCCCCACTAGAACATACTTCCGGACATGGGACTGACGTCCCTTCCGGTCACGTGTCTTCCGGTAGCACCTCACAGCACCTCCGCAAATGCGACTTTGTCCATACCCATATACTACTCACGTGGTCCAGATGAGATAAGTTCAAACATATTGAAAGAACTGTCAAATGAGTTAACACCAATTATGACACACTTTTTCCAACAGACAATGGATAAAAGTACACTACCTGAAGATTGGACAACTGCCAACATTTGTCCGTTATATAAAAAAGCAGACCGTTCTATACCAGCGAGTTATCGTCCTGTTTCACTGACATGTATCCTATGCAAACTAGCCGAACATATTGTTTGCTCAAATATCATGAGCTATCTTGAGGAGCACAATGTCATTACGGACAAACAACACGCATTTCGTAAATACCACAGCTGCGAAACACAGCTCTGCTCAGTAATTCACGATTGGGCTAGAAATATCGACAAAAACAAACAAACAGACATATTTATACTAGATTTTGAGAAAGCTTTCGATACAGTGCCTCATGAACAGCTTAAAGCCAAACTCTACAGAGATGGTATATCCGGTAAAACACTCATCTGGATTGACTCATTTTTGTGCTATCGTAAGCAGTGTGTAGTAGTGAACGGGACAAAGTCTAAATGGTCAGATGTAGAATCAGGAGTTCCACAGGGAACCGTATTATGCCCAGTACTATTCAGCCTACACATAAATGATATACTTGAAAACGTAAGCTCAGATATACGTTTGTTTGCTGATGATTGTGTCTGTTACACAGTAATTGATTCCACCGAAGACTGTAAGATATTGCAAAATGATATAGATAGACTAGGCTCTTGGGGACGAAAATGGGAATGAGATTTCAGCCGATAAAATGTAACATGATGAAACTAACTAGAAAAAAGAAACACCACATTGACTTTGAATACTAACTAGAAGGATCCAAATTAGAATTTGTTGACAACATCAAATATTTGGGAGTACATATTGCAAATGACCTGAGATGGAACAAACATGTACATGAAGTTACCAACAAAGCAAATAAATTATTAGGAATGTTGCGAAGAAACCTGTATTTTTGTACTAAAGATGTAAGAGAAACAGCTTATCTAAATTTAGTAAGACCAATACTTGAGTACGCAGGAACAGTATGGGACCCAAATTGTTTACACCTGGAAAATGACATAGAAAAGGTCCAGAAACGTGCAGGAAGATTTGCTATGAACAATTACTCGCTCGAAGAAGGATCAATGACATTGATAATGAACGAATTAGGCTGGAAACAACTGAAACAACGCAGACAGAAAATAGACTCATCATACTGCATAAAGGACTCAATGGATATGCAAACATCATCCAAAACAAGAGGAAACAACGTAAAGAACACAATCAACAGTTTCAAATCCCACATGCTCGTACTGATATTTTTAAAGACAGCTTTATGCCAAAAACATTAAAAGACTGGAACCAGCTAGATCCGAATATCCTACAGAAATCCACAAGCGCTAAAGATCCTACTTCCACTTTTGCCAAACTTATTAGATCCGACCGTTTTGAATAAATTTCCGACACTTGACACATGGGCGGTGCAATAATGTCGTTAGATGTAGCACCTATAATGATGAAGATGATGAAGAAGAAGAAAAACCATACCCCTCTTAATTGGCTATTAATTACTGTCAACACATATTCGTGTTTGTTTAATGGTTTATTGGTCTCTTTGATTTTAAAGGAAAGCCCCATGGTCTTAACAAGTTGGCGTGAAAATTTAAATGACAGTAAATAAAAGACATTTGTGTTAATGAATGTTAAAAATAGTATACCGTAAGGTAGAATTTGGTCATTGAAGCTGCATGTAGCACCAAATAATGGGGATCGCCATTTTTCGTAACTCTTCAATGTGAGGAGACAAAAGGCATAATCTATTCTCGGATTATACCTGCAATTAAAGCTCTTCTGAAAGAGCCGTGACGTCACGCAAGCGGTATCGTATATTATAGCAGCATTGATCACGAGTTGCAATTTTATCATTAAAAATTATGTAAATCGTAAAATAACGTCGTATATTTATCTTTTGATATTTACAAAATCATTATGACTTCATGTCAAGCATTTTATTGCACTAACGAAAAGGGAAAGTGTGAGAATTTTTTTTTTTTTTGTAATTACCGATCAGGACTACCCTAGTTAACACATCGACCAGTGACCACGAAAAACACGGGAAAGTACGACAGCATTGGCGACAAAAAAGAAAAAAGCATATGTACGCATAAAACGAGTTAAAAGTGACAGTTATTTGACCTCTACGGCCAATCATGTAAAACATGAAATTATAAGTAGATACCCCCCACAATACAAATAAACTCACTTGTTTTATGAAAATGTAACATGGGATGGGAATATTAAGAAAAATATTAGGACGATATACAAATTGTTAACATTGTATTGCAGTTGATCTGATAGTTATTTACGATTAAAAAGTTACAATGTATTGAATTATAACAATTGTCAGTCCACTGACTGGAGTTTTCCTTTAATTAGACTGGCATGGCTAGACACAGCACAGGGACTCGGATAACTATCTCGTCCGTTTGGTCAAATCAGGTCAAGAAATGTTTGAAAACAGCATAAAAAGTAAAAATCAGTAGCAAAGGTATGTAAATATGTAACATTTATTCAATTCCTGACATTTTGATGGCCGATGACCGATATTTCTGAGCAAAGATCAGATGAAATTATGATTTTGAAAAAAGGCGGTATGCAACTCGATGTTTCCCTTTTGGTATTTTCTACGAGTTTGCCATTGACAGAGATCGCATATTTATCAGAAATAGTTATCCGAGTCCCTGTGGACACAGTGACAGGTGGGCTGGGCCTTTTTTTTTCTTTAATGAATTTAATAAACATAATACATTTATAAGTAACAGTCATAAAAAATCAATGCACAAACACATAAAAATTTATTTACTTAAATTTCACATGTAAAAACGACACAAGTTCAGTAAAAATACATAAAACAGAAAATTAAATGTTCTAAACATCAACATGTCATTTATTTAAAAATGATACAATTGAAATAACAATACATGTAGCAGAATCAACAGTCACGATGTTCATCACACAACCAATCCCCTGAAACCCCTGAACAACTCTGGTGTACCCATTAACTGCACTTAGCTCTACCTCGTTTTGCCTCACATCCAATCATATTCTGGAACACATCAGGTTTACCACAATAACAACTAGATTCAATTTTCCTTGTATATACTTTGATAACCTCAGTGTTTAATGATGTAGATTGTGGAAATGGGGAGAAATGGCCCTTCTCAAGACATGCAATTAGATGTGATCTCATATACCTCTCAATGTAATGTGTGTGTTTTTGTGTGTTGTATGTACCACTGTAACAAAACTCAACCAAGTTTGCCCAAGCATAAACCCCACAATCATAACCATTTGTCTGTTGTTTGACCTCAGGTAGTTTAATAAGCTAGTTCTTATTTGCCCTGTCCATAAATAGCCGACAGCTGAATCTCCAAAGATGGTGTAAGTGTGAAAGTGTTACTGTAACTGTCTAAAACATAAACTGTACCATCTTTTTTATCCTGTAACGATGTAACCTAGTGTGATTTTCCTGTGTGATGTATTTGTACCGATGGTGCATCTTGTCGCTGAATTCTCCCAAAACTGCTCTGTCCAACACTGTATGCTCATCAAAATATGGTGCAAATCCTGTTGGTTGAAACCCTGATATATGCGGAAACTGTTGTGCTATAATGTTCATACATGTATTGATGGTCTCGGAACATAACCATAAATTGTTCTCCAACATGAGCTTGTATTCACAATTTAAGCCTGCAACCCAAGGTCTACTGTTGTTATTTTGTGTGTCTGTACTTACCTTACGTTTTTTTCACTGGAAGTCGGCAAGAACTTTCAGCAGGCACTGGTGATATAATCTGTACTTCATCTTCATCATCAGTGAATCGCAGTTTTTTCCCTGTTTTTGGTGTTGTATACTCTGTGTTCTCTTCTAACTGAAGATTTTTCTTTGATTTCGGTGTTTTCTTAGATGACACTGGTTTAGCTGGTGTTTTCGGAGTAAGAATGACCGGTGTATTTGGTGGATCGAGTTTTTCAATTTCTTCAGAATCAGGAGCTGGTAAAACTTCTGCATTGTCATAATCATTTGGACGTGGTTTCTTCCTTCCTGATTTCTTGTCTTTTCGTTTTAAACTTCCTTTGGAGAGCATCCTGAGATTGACGACCCTTGGTTTCTTTTCAATGTCGTCTCCAATGTACATTTTAGCTGCTACGATGTGGTAACACTGTGTAGTTGAAGTACACTGGCACGTTTCTTTTGGTAGCAAAGCTACAGCATACACATTTCCTTGAGTACCTGTCACCATGAATGCCTTTTGTTGTTGCACGAATGACATATTACCATTTTCCACTGTTAGGCGAACTAACAATCTCTGTGATAAAACTTTTATCTATGTCTAATGTTTCTTTTAAACTTTCCGTGTCTTTCGAAGGTTCGTTTTCACTAGATGACGGCAGTTCATTAGATGGCACTGATTCTTGCTGTTGTTCACTAGAAGGCACTGTTTCTAATGGATGTTCATTAGGTGGCACTGTTTCTTGCTGTTCACTAAATTGCACTGATTCTGATGGTGCACTAGGTGGAGCCGATTCTTGTCGTTCACTAAATGGTACCGATTCTGATGGTTGTTCCATTGATTCTTTCACACAATCTTCCCGCACACAATCTATTTCTGCCATCACATGCTTAGCAATGTCTTCTGGTTTAATCACATGTCTTGGAATACAGATTTCGTCCTTCGGAATACGTGCATGTAGGAACTCTGTTTTTAGTTGAAAATTCCCTATACCTGCTAATCCTCTTTGAATTTCTGTTATGTAGTAATTCTGTAGATAAAACATACTCAGCACAAAACAGTCAACTGGTAGTTCCTTGAATTTGATAAGACGCTTAATATCTGCATTCGTACTTTCACACGGGTTATTAGTCACACCAGAAAACGGATCATACAGATGTTGGTACTTGTTAATTACCCATTTTCCACAATGTTTTAAAATATCTTTCTCCAGTTTTTGGACTCTATGACACAATGGGTTTGGACCACTTACTCGTTAGCACTGTTTTCTTCTCTGTGTATTCTTCTTCACTATAGCACCTAAGTAATTCTTTAATGTTTGTCACATAAACTGCTATGTTGGTGTGGTCAGCTCCCATCTTTAAAATCTGATTCAACCCACCATTTCTTTAGAAATGCCTGTACCAAGTCAGGATCATTGCGGTTTTCACAGTTTTCCGGTTGTTGACTGATTTTGTCTGTTTATATAATTATGAGTTTTGACTTTCCCTTTGTAAGATTGTTCGGAGTTCGGTAATTTTGTTATTACCTTTATTGTAAATTGAACATGAAGTCATTAATCAAATGGTTCCAGCACATAATAACGTTACAATTTAGAAAGTTTTTGTCAATAGCATTTACTAATTCAGTGTCTTGATCTGTCACAAGCGGAACACATTTTCTATTTAGCTTCGGAAAAACGGATGACACAAATTCGAATAATCTTGAATGCACTTTTTCTTTCTTCCTTCCATGTATAAGAAAAGCTACTGGCATAATTGGACTGTTCTCAAATATGATATTACGGAACACTAGAGGTGACACATAAAAATCTCCCATTTTAAAAGTTGTATCACAAAAAAATATAAATGGCACATCGTCTTCAGTATTCACATCAAGCAGCTGATTCACTAATGATAGCATCTCTGGTAAAGCTATTACTGCGGTCAAATCGGGAAACACAGTTACTTCGTGAATATATCCTTCCATATGGTAAGATAATAAACAACACAAGATTCTATAGGTCATCTTTACTAATTCGCTTTTGTTCGTTCACTTTTAGCACAATAGTTTCTACCTGTTTCACGTTTCTTGCATTCAAAACACCTTGCTGGATACCCGGAATAGAATTGTCAGATATATTGTCTCTATAAATCTCCATAGTGGTTTTTTCACCTGATTTCACCTGATCTTCTATTGTTTTTAACACTGATGAAGCTGTCCGTGTATATTCAGAAGCATTGTCCTTTTTACTATTTCCATGAGCTACGGGAACATAAACAGTCTCATCACCTTCGTAATGCACTAACTCTAAGTTTCTATTGTCTTTAGAACTATATGCTGATCTCTTAAATTGCAATGAACCAACTGCTCTCTTTCTACTCTGACCTTTTGTTTGGTTCTTAGTACCCGGGAGTCTAATTTTAGAGTTAGAGACAGGAGCGGGAGTAGGATTAGAGACAGGATCAGAAGTACTGTTAGAGACAGAAGCAGAATCACATTTAGAGACAGATGCAGGAGGAGGGTTAGACACAGGAGCAGGAGTAGGGATAGAGACAGAGAAAAGGGAAGAAATAGCAAAGCTTACCTCCGGAAGAGCAGGCCACTCTTCAATTACCTGGTCATCAATTGCTGAAGACTCTGTTGGTGTAGTTAGAACGCTGAGTAGAGCAGTTATGTATGGTGTCGGGTCTGATGTTGGTTCAGTAGGTTCTGGTTCAGGCACTTAAGTAGTTGGAGCGGGTGGAAGATCCCAGATGCTGTTACATGGTGCTGGAGTGCGTTTGGTAGTGTGTAGGCGAAGTATGACACTCTCGATGTCTTTCACAACTGTGGATGTACCCCTAAAGTTCAAATCTAGACCATCTTTACTGAATAGGTGTCTCTGCGTAGTGCCTTTCTTGACGAATGATGGGTGACCAACGTAGTGTAGTAGTGGTATTCTTGAAGCGAGCGAAGCTAGGCAGTTGTTAAGTAGGTGAGCTCTCTGGTTGAGATCTTGCAGGAAGTCGGTGCGTTGTAGTGTCCCTGGGAACTGGTTATCAGCTCTTGGTAGAAGACCGGAGAGATATGGGGTCTAACCCTGGGAGAGGTGCAAGATAGGAAAATCTGTGACACCCGAGGGTAAGATTTAAATCGTATCGGACGAGGCTTGTCCGAGTCTAATAAGATTTAAATCTTACCCGTGGGTGTCACAGGTTCTACTATCTTGCACCATTTACGGTGTTTGACTCTTTTTCTCACCCCTTTCTACCGTGTCAATGTTTGTTTCCTTTTTGTGTAGTTTGGTGCATTAATTTGTGAACCGTATCACAGAACCAAAATGCCACGTAATAAAATAACGCAAGATTTTCATTTTACAACTTTAAAGAGGTTCAAACTAATAAAGTTAACAAACTTGTGATAGATTCTACAAAAACTAAATCTTGCACCTTTACGATGTTTTCCTCTTTTTCTCATCTCTTTCTATCGTGTCAATATTTGTTTACGTTGAGAAAATATAGAGTGCTCTCCCTTGTTAGGTAACTAACGCAAATAAAAAAAAATACCCCCCTTTGACCAAAGTCAAATAACTTTTTTACAGGCATTTATCGCTATTGTAGTAGCATTTATAATTTATTTATAAAAATACATTGTGAAATACATTTAGAATACTGCCAAGACACTATAAATCGACAATTTAATTCAACAATGGAAACCAATTTTGCGGGAAAAACGGCGTGTAGCTTGTCTTATACTGGAGCCGGGGTAAGATATATAGGGTCTAACACCGGGAGAGGTGCAAGATAGTAAAATCTGTGACACCCGAGGGTAAGATTTAAATCGTATCGGACGAGGCTTGTCCGAGTCCAATACGATTTAAATCTTACCCGAGGGTGTCAGAGATTTTACTATCTTGCACCTTTTACGGTGCTTGACTCTTTTTCTCACCCCTTTCTACCGTGTCAATGTTTGTTTACTTGTTATGTAGTTTGGTGCATTAATTTGCGAACCGTATCACAGCCGACAAGACCAAAATGCCACGTAATAAAATAAAACAAGATTTTCATTTTACAACTTTAAAGAGGTTCAAAATAATAAAGTTAACAAACTTGTGATAGATTCTACAATAACAAAATCTTGCACCTTTTACGATGTTTGCCTCTTTTTCTCATCTCTTTAAATATTTGTTTACGTTGAGAAAATATAGAGTACTCTCCCTTGTTAGGTAACTAACGTAAATAAAAACAATTACCTACCTTTGATCAACGTCAAATAATTTTTTTTACAGGCATTTATCACTGTTGTAGTAGCATTTATAATATATTTATAAATACAATATTGTATGTTATTGTATTTTATTGTGAAATACTGTCAAGACACTATAAATCGACAATTTAATTCAACAATGGAAAACAATTTTGCGGGAAAAACGGCGTGTAGCTTGTCTTACCCTGGAGCCGGGGTAAGATAGAAAAATCTTTTCCACCTAAGCTAACGGATTACTTTATCCAAGGAGTGAGAAAAAAATCTTTTTCACCTAAATTAACGAACTACTTAATCCAAGGGGTGAGAAAATGATGTCTGCAGTCGGGTTGATGTCCCAGATGTCACTTGTGAGTTGTTGATACTTCTTGAGTACTGTCTTTACTGGTAAACCACGGGATAAGTCGTTGGCACCGATGTGAAGGACCACGGTGTTGTAGTTCCGAACAGTTGGTTGCTACTTCTGAAACATCTGGTCGATGCGGAACCCTGAAAAAGACAGCACATCTGTATCAGCCTGGGAATGGCCAGTTACCAGTACTGGAAAAGAAGTCATGATTAGTATGTACAACAAAATAAAGAAGAAAAACCTACACCAGATGAATATTTACAAATATACAGTCATAAATTTAGCACTAAAATCTTAAGATGAAAAGGTACTTTATACACAAGACAATTGGCACTAAAATTGATATGATATAAAATAAGTAGCACTAAGGATACGATGGGCCTGAATTATATGTAGCACTATGATGACTTTCTGTAATAATGAACTAAAGTAGTAGTATTATGTGTGTTTTACGTCATACTCACCTTGTCAGGTATTGCAGACAGATTTGTCTTCTTTTTGCAAGCATTTCGCTTGCTGTTTTCATCCCGTTGTTGTGTGGGTGTCGGTGGTCTATCACCAAGGTCTGTTTCTGTGGCATAATCTGGGTAGCAATCTATTAATGCTGGGTCGTCCGGGTCGAATGACTCTGAGAAGGACACCGATCCGTCTTTGAATTCTGTCTTATAGGTTAGTTTACCTCTGATGTACGGACTTCGTACAGCTGTACATTTATTCCATGGTGTCCGGGGTTCTTCCGTATCGAGGTATTTTGTAGGCGTTAATTGGCTGGTAACTTGTCCTGTTTTTTCAACGGGTTTCGCAGCCTTGATCCACATCAGCTTGACTGATATAGCGCTGGAATTAACCTGTAGGTCCCAAGTTAATTTTTTTCCATCTATCCCTGCGTGTTTGAGAAGTCCAACCAATTCAACAGGTAAGTCCATTGTTGAGTAGTTTTGTTGATTCCTGTTCACTGTAAAGATGTATCCGCTAGTCAAGTCTAGATCCGAACTAAAGTGCAATTCACATTTATTTTATAACAGTAAGTGATAACTGTTCATATTCCAAAAAGTGTTCACGATGATTTATGGAAGCTGTTCAATTGAATAACGAGTTTAATTACCGGTATTTAATCTGTTAATCAAATTACAAATGTTACTATCAAAACATACTGATTACTATCTATCAGTATCTAACAGTACTCACAACAAGCCATTAGCAGTCATATTCTTCTGTTCTGTTCATTTTTATGCTCTCTAGCTATCCTTTAAGTTGTATTTTTATTGGGATATATTTTTCCAAACTTCTTCAGGTAAGTCTGTTTTCTTTTTCAACTTGTCCATTTCCAACATGCATTTCCAGTCGATCCAGGCCAAATTATTTCTATTCAAAACAACATATACATTTTTTTTAAATATCTTTAAATATATGCTAATATCTATCACATTTCCAAATTTGAACTCATTCCATTGAATATTAAAAAAAGATATAAGCCTTAATGTACTTTTGAGGACAATTTTCAGGTCAAATTATTTCCACCTAAAAATGTTTTTTATATTTGTTTTTAATATTCTATAAATATATGCTACTATCTATTACATTTCCAAATTTGAACTCAATCCATTGAATAATAAAGAAAAGATATAAGCCTTAATGTACTTTTCAGGACATTTTCAGGACAGGGTTTCAGGACATTAGTGTAACCCCATTATACAAAGGTGACCGTTACGGCAGGTTTGACTGTATAGTTTATGATGATTTTATTTGTTATAAGATAAGAATAAGATAAGAAAACTTTATTTTGATTCGGCACATAATAAAACAGTACAACATAAGCTCTAAGAAGCTTTTTACCGAATATACATTAACAATAAAACAACACAAGTCACATGCAAAGTTACAAACTAAAATAAGCTAAGACATACAGGCATAAAAAGGAGGACTGTGTATAGATCTGAACAAGAACCCACGTGGCAAGTGCCTCTTTGGACTCTTGTTCAAGATCCACACACAGAGGCTCCAACATAAAGCAGCATTTAGAAAGAAGCAGCAGGTAAAAAAAATAATGAAATAATAATACTGAATACTTAAAACTGGTACCAACATAATCAGTAAAAGCAGCACTGTCTAACTAAAAAATCAAAGAATATAAAATTTTCAAGCCAAACTAAAACAAATTAATAATTAAAAAAATTAAAAATTAAAAAATTAAGCAAACCAGAAGCAATATTTTAATCATCTACATGCAGAACAGCAACATTTGAACCCATTCCAGGACTGCAAAAGACTCTTGAATTGAGAGAAGCTATTTTCAGTCCTGAAATGATCTGGGAGGCTGTTCCACAATGTAGATGCAGCAAATCTGAAAGAGTTTTTACTGTACCGTGCATACTGCATATAGATGCCGGCCGGGGACCAGGTGGCAATGCCTCGCTAGGTTCCCACCGGCATCCACATGCAGTATGACATAATAAAGCAGAAAATTAAGCATGTGTGGATAAAAAATTGACAAGCACTAAAACAAAGCAATATATATCTAAAAGCTATATGCAAATAAAAAGAGCAAAAACAGTAGCAGAATATTTATCATCTGCATGCAGAACAGCAACATTTAGTACCATTCCAGGACTGCATTAAGCTCTTAAATTGAGAAAAACTGTTTTCAGTCCTGAAATGGTCTGGGAGGCTGTTTCACAATGTAGCAGCAGCAAATTTAAATGTTTTTTTGCCATACCTTGATGTTCTGACCTGTGGAATGTCCAGTATATTGTTGTATCTAAAATAATATTTTGAATTTCGTAAATGCACAAGGCTATGGAGACATGATGGCGACAGTTTATTCATAATCTTAAATGTTTCCAGGGCCATAGTTCTCATTCTACGAATCTGCAAGGAAGGCACCTTTGCTTTTTTCAATAAATTATCATATGAGCTATTGTAATCCTCATACACAAAGCGAAGAGCTCTTTCTTGCACTTTTTCTATCTTTTTGGAATTTTTCTCCGTACAAAAATGCCAGGCCAAAGGGCAAAAGTTAAAATTGTTAAATTAACAAAAGGGATAGCACAAAAGTTTTACCAACTTATGAAGTCTTCTCCCATTTATACAATAAATTCACATAGTATAATGATCATTCTGTATAATAATACATATAGAGATATATTGTAAATAATTAACGAATTAATAAAAAGGTTGTGTTGGATGGATGCGAGGTTGGAGAGTAGATAATTATCGAGTAATTATACTACATGGACTCTTTTTGAAGATTTAATAAAATTGAAAACGTGTTTGATGATATTAATATTTTCTTCGTATGTTAAATCATCCGACCCACAGGTTAGTAGATTCAAATTCAAATCGCTTGTCTGTACCCAATTTAAGTTGTTCATCATAATACGTCTTATTTCAGAATAGTTAGGATAGGTAACAAAATAATGGAATGCATCTTCCCGTGGAGCTCCACAGGAACACGCAGCATCATTTACTATATTAACCTTTGATAGATCGTAATTTAGAAAGGAATACGAGTTACGAAGCTGAGAAAGAATAATATTAAGTTTTCTGGGACCATAATAAAAATGTTTCGGGATACGTTTTGTGTTATCTGACTGTTCCTTTCGAATGGCTTTTTTGAATTTAGTTAATGTGTCAAGATTACGATCAAATTGATCTAGCCGGTTCCAGAGTTTAACAGTAGATGGAATAAAAGATTCTGTTGTAATCGAGAGTCTACAAAAAGGTATTATTAAATCCGAACCGTTTCTTAAGGGGTAAATAGTTGTGCTTTGCACAGTAGGAGGAATAAGTTCTCTAAGATAATTTGGTGTATGTCCATTCTTTATATTATAAAATAACTGGAGTTTCCTATTATGCCTTCTACTAGAGAGAGTAGTCCATCCTGTTTCTGAGTATAATTTATTTGTTTTTGTGAAAATTGGTAATCCAGTTACAATCCTTGCAGCATCTAGTTGCAATTTTTCAAGTTTGGTTGAATAAGGGACCGACCATTTAACTTGAAGAGGGGTTATGGTTTTTTGTTTCGTTCCGAATTTTTTTTTCGGACAACACAAGAGTTAGAATATTTATTTTTTTTGAAGCGCGAAGCGCGAAATTTTTTTCCAGAATTTAACATTAGGTTATGACAAAAACTCTGAATCAGATTATTTTTTTTTCCTCCACCAAAATCAGAATATTTTTTCCAGCAACATTGGGAATCAGAATATTTTTTTAGAAAAAAACATAATCCCCCCATTCAAGCTAAATGGTCGTTCCCTAACACACTCCACAATTATCCCATATTTCACAGGCATATTCAAAAATTGGGCGGATATATACTAAGTAAAGTTTTTCTAGATTTTGTCTACTTAACCTATATTTTAATTTTCGCAGAATACATAAATGTCTTGATACGCTTAAGATTATATTTTCAATGTGGTTATTCCATTTAGCATCGCTTGACAAGGTTACACCCAAGTGTGTATGGCTCATTGTTTTAGGGATATTGTTTCCATTAAATGTGAAATTAAAATTATATCTAACGTCTGTATTGGAAAATAACATAATCTCAGTTTTGTCTGGATTAAAAGACATTAACCATTTTGTGGACCAGGTATTTAGTTCACACAAGTCATGGTTTATAACATTTTCAATTTCAACAACATTTTGACTTGAATAACCTAAAGAAGTATCATCTGCAAAGAGTCTACTGAGAGAGAGGAGCTTCTCTCCAATATCATTTATATAAGTTAAAAATAGCAAAGGGCTAAAACTGACCCTTGGGGGACTCCAGCGGAGACTTCACAAACAGTTGATGATGTTGCCTTGTTAATCACTTTTTGATTTCTTTGATACAAATAATTTTCAAACCATTTGATTAAAGGACCTTTTATGCCATAAGAATTCATTTTATGTATTAAACGCCTGTGCCAAACTTTATCGAAAGCTTTGGAAAAGTTACAGAATAAAAAACAACTAAATTCTTTTTTCTTTCTAGTGAATTGAGTATAGAGTTGTATAGTTCTAACAACTGGTGGATAGTAGAATGTTTCGGAAGAAAGCCAGACTGTAGCTAGCATTAGGAAAGAAGACAAACGTTCCTTTCTCAAACATTCTTAGCCAACAAAGGTCTCGATGCCATTAACCTTCAGCACAAACCAATCAAATCTATTTTAGACGTTAGTATATTCAAATAATCTTGAGGGGCTGTCGTGGCCGTAATTGTGTGATAGTTTGATTTACAACTACCTATGTAACCGGTGCCTATCACCACTAATGTTGTGGGTTCGACTCCCTCTCAGTGCGAGGTGTACAACATTATGTGATAAAGTTTGTCAGTGACTTGCGGCCGGTCGGTGGTTTTCTCTGGGTACTCCGGTTTCCTCCACCAATAAAACGATATAGCTGAAATATTGTTGAAAGTGGCGTTAAACACCATAAAACCAACCAACCAACCAATAATCTCGTATAGTTAGACTACACCTATTATAGCTAAAATATTTAACTAGAAACACGTGTTGCAGGATCTAACCATGTCCAAGTTCTCCATTGAAATACAATCTGGCTGTCCATATTATAATTAACGACCTTAATTATAACATCATCAACAAGATAAGTTTAAAATATCAAACTTGTAATTAGAAATCTAAGAAATAACACACAATACAATGGCCAAAAAAAACCCACAAAAGGACAAGCAATGATCTACAAAACACTGCAGAAAATTAAAGATTTAGTAACGCGAGTCCAAATATAAAATGTATCCAGATATCCTAGAAGGGTCGGTAGTTGCTTCTCCACAACTGACACCCGTCGTGTTGCCGTTTAGCGACACGAACATCATGTGATATTGAAATTGGTAGGACACCACTATACGTAAATACAAATAACATAAATAAAATATGATTCCCCATCCCACCCTTAAAAAACAAATGGGAGCGAAAACGAACCGAACAATTGTATTTATACGACAATTTGACTAAGCACTCCATAGGAAGAAGTTGTAGAAAGCTTAGTTATCCTGCAATAAAGAGAGCGTGCAAAATATTGTTTTAGCAGGATAGTACTCTACAAATCCATCCCAATGAGTTGATCTAGTACAAATCAATCATCATTATCGCATCAAAAGGAAACCCACAGTAATATAGCTGGCAAATTGCTCACATAGCCTTATATAAAATCTTACACTCGATTTTGTTTGTAAAGTTATGGTATAACTTATTGGGTTAAGCATTAAACATCTTCAAAAAAAAATATGGTTATGGTGTTTAATGCCACTTTCAACAATATTTCTAATATATAATGCATGGCGGTCAATTTTATGGGTGGAAAACCGGAGTCCCTGAAGAAAACCCGACCTGACGCAAGTCACTGACAATTTTTATCACATAATGTTGTATTGAGTACACCTCGCCTGAGCGTGATTCGAACTCGCAACGATAGTGGTGATGCGCATTGATTGCACAGATAGTTGTAAATTCAACAATCATACGATCACGAGCACAATTCCCCCTTCAAAATTGGCAGTTCTTGAAGCTACAATGCCAATATCTTGAACTCAAGCATTAAAGGATTACCCATATTAGAAATTCCATATCAGGAGAGCCTCTGGACAAATTGTTAAGCGAAGGCGACTTCCCAAAAAGCATTGTTTGTCTATCTTATTTACCTGAGATGTTCAGATAATAGTAATATTATATCGTTCTATTTCAATATGCAGTCAAACCTGTATATAAAGGCCATCCAAGGGAACCTGAAATCATAATCTTTAAAAGCAGTTGCACTTTATATACAGGTTAAGAATATATGCACTATTCATTATTGGGGAAAATGAGACTGCTCTTTATAGACAGTGATTTGTTATATATATAGAGGTGCTCTATAAGGCAAGTATGTACTTTCTATCTGTATTGGTGCACAATACCTGTTCTAGGTTTCTCATTTTATCTTGCCGGAACCAATGGTTGTATGTTGTGTTTCCATAAACGGTCTAAATAAAAGAATGACATCATTGTGACCTTAACCTTAGATGTCAATTCAAGGTCAAATAGTCTGTATACCTTGTATATTTTTTGCAGTCTGGGTAAGTCTGATTTTATTTAAGGGGTATCTGGTTCATGTCACGAGATGAAGTGTCAAATATTTGATTTCCAACTTTAGTTAATTTTCGGGACGACTGTCAGACGTATTTGGTATTATCAGTACATAAAAATCCGGAACAAGGGAATAAGAAGAATAGCTGTGGCATGGAACAATTGGTTTTGAGAATATTTGAATAAAGATAATTATTACATAATGACTGTAAATATCCGTACTTTAGCTAAGTAAAGTCAAGAAGTCAATAAATAATGGTATTCACCTGCTGAAAGTGATATTCACCGGGTAACGTCATAAGCCTTATTATGTAATAAAACAATTAGACTTTTGTATCAGTGAATATTATCCAATTACTGTCTTTTGATGAGGTAAAAGTGGGGATTTATTGACTTGACAAAAAAATGATATTCACTGAGCCCGAGTGGAAATTATAGACTGTTTGGTTTTAACAAATAATTTGCATCCGGGAAGACACCTTTCGTGCCAAGACACCAGAGGACCAAAATAAACATTTTGTTAAGTTCCTGAACTCAAATGTGCCATCACCCACTCCAAGCAGCGTTTTTGTAACATCAACCGATGGAACCTATTCAGTCATCAACAAAGCCGCAGGAGTTGCGAAGAAACCAGAGCAAAGGAAGCGACTAGTCAATGCAAAGACATCCAAAAGACGCTAAATGAAAAAATCTTTGTTATAATTTTGTTATTTTGTATCAAACGAACAATAAAATAATAACTAATGTCAAGGACGTATATACATTTTTCTGTTTTTATTAATTTAAGAAGAAAAGTTTTTACAACAAATGACAATAATCAAGAGCAACAAAATGATAAATAAATACATTTAAAACATATAAAGTAAACTATTCCGGATACATATACATGTATATAATATACTTGATCCTACAGGAAGAAATAACAAGCTGAGTTATCGCCCTTTGATTAACTCTTCAGTATTTTTGATTAATAATGAATAAATACACATAAAAACATAAATTTCACATTTGTTCATTATTTCTGTGCTTATTTAAATGTTTGTGTAAGATTCAATTCGTTTGTGTGGTGTTTTGGGGTGCTTTTCGGGTGTTTTGGGGTGTTTTGGGGTAAATCTACGGACCCAATAAATGTCCAAGTGTTTATTGGGTTCGGGTACTAGGACATTTGTATGCTATGATATGCAATATACCTAAGAAAGCTGTTATAATAGTTAGAAAAGTACGGCTACAGTGTGAAACTGCTGACACAGGATAATGCAAGAAGAAAGGGCAGACCGCTGATATCAAGATTTTAGCAAGCCCGTGCCTCACCAGCAACAACGAAAGCTACAACCCTCCATGTAACCCAAACAAGGAGATCAACAGGAACAATAACCCCAATACGTTCGCAAATATTTAACACCATAAACTCCGTTTTTTTCCAAAGATTCAAAGTAAGTTCCGAATTATTTCCAATTCAAAACCCGTCCACTCGGAGAAACAAAGAAGACGGTCCTTCTTCTATCTACCAAATCCCTGTGGTAACATCGAAGAAAAACACCAATATATGATCTAACGTACAATGTGATGATCGTGTAATATCGGCTGGAGAAGTGCAGAGTTTAATTGAGATTAGGAAAAGAGGCTGTACATAATCCTAAAAATGCTTGTAAACAGATAAGTTGCTTTTGAAATAATGCTTTTATTTAAGACTATGTCTAGAAAACGTTGAAAAATTGCTGAGTTAGCGCTAAACAACAATTCCTCACTCGTTCATACATATACTTATAACGTTTAGCAGTATCTTATTCGTTGTATCTTTAACCCCCTCTGTAGAGAAACCATACGTAAGTATGTAGAACAGGTGCTCGTATTCCCTCCACCACTCGAATTTAGTTGTGTACATATATACAGTGAAGTCCTACCCACACACAATTCGCATAAAACCCTTATATATACAGTTAAGAATTTACGACTCCTCAAATTGCGGCTAAAAGTTATTTACATGATTAAGATAGTCTAAGATTGGTCTTTAGCGTACATGTATATCACATCACTTTGTTATATTCCAAATTCGTTTCCCTCAACCGTGTCGCCCATTGAAAAGTTCTTTAAAATTACAGATTCGCATCTAATTGACTAGTTTAAATCTAAAAATATGCATTTCACTGCTAATTCTAAGAGTTATCGTCTCATCAGCTAAAAGGTAAGATCCATTTTATCACAGTACACACAATACGTATAAAATCCTTTATTAAAACAGTTAACAAGTTGTCTAAAAATAATCTTCTATAGTTTAAAAGGTAAAACGGGTTTGACTTCGCACGCACACTGTAAGAACGTGTCGCTGTTTAGTATATAGTAAAATTTGTTGCCATATTCTACATGTAGAACATTGTATATAAAATAAAAATGAGTTACGTCCAAAATATGTTGTAGTTTTTCGTTGGCTGATAGTTCATCAAATTCAATTCCTAATGTGTTGAAAGTTGTAATTAGCTCCTGAAGTATAGTATTTCCTACTTTGCTGAGGCTTTTACAATTAAGAATAAAGTGTTCTATATTCCCTTCTTCTTTTGCACATAATAAACATTTTGGATCGATCTCGTTTTTGTACATGCCTGTAAGCCGCTTTAATTTGATTGATAATCTCGCTGTATCTATAGCTGAGTGGCAATTGATTTTAAACAAAGGGTGGATCTTTCCAGTTTCCAGGTTTTCGGCGGTAAGGAAATTAAGTCCTTTATATAATGGCAGTAGCTGTATTATTGAGCCACTCAAATGACTGTATACCGTTTTCTTGACAATATAAGTCCATATGGTCTGTTTAACTGGGTTGTCCAGGTACCAGCTAGCCTCCTTTATTTCATACTTCCGTAGCATGTGCTTGATACCAATGAAACAGCTATCGCTCTCGTTGTTTTTTATCAGTAGTTGGCGTCTTGCTAGCGATTTTTCTATGCTGCTTTCTAGATGATTGCAAATGTTGTTATATAGGCCTTATGCTCGGATATGCAGTTGAGCTTCAATCGGTAGTATTCCTGTTTAGATGTTCACTGTTATGTCAGCCGCGCAGGCCGGTAACGATAGTATTTGCTTCAGGAATTTGTTCTGGAAATTTTCAATATAAGTGACAGAGAGCTTGTTGTTGGTAGTATAAGTTCTAATCCATAGAAGAGTACCGGAGATATGTATATTTTGTATAAATGCACTATTGTTTCTACATCAAGACCATTATGGCCATGGAATCCTCCCCCAAGTAAGCTATAGGCGCTTCTCCTTGCTTTTTTAAACATTTTCTTCCACATTTGCTGTCATGTTTCCTTTGAGTGAAGTGGTTCCGATGATACCTAGGTGTGTAGCACTCTCCACTGATGGCATTTTGTTGGGGCCAATGGTAAAGGTCAAGTTGTTGGATTCTTGTTTACGCTGTTTGTGGGAGATGTTTAGGACTACACTTTTCGTTGGTTGTAATTCGTAGTCTTCCATATATGTGTAATCGTATGCCTGCCATGTTTATGAGTATTTGATCTTGATCTTCGCTGTACTATTAACACTTATATTTCCTATTCTATATCCCAGTTGTTTCGTACATGTTAAGAAGTTGATTGATGTAGAGTTTGTATAGGTTAGTACTAAGTATACCTTCTTGTCGGACTCCTTGGTTAACTTGAAATGGTTGTGAGATATTTCTTTCCCATTTGATTACACTTTTGGCGTTTTCGTGCAGGTCTTTAATCAATCCCCAATTTCCATCATCAATGTCCGCCAAGAATACCCCTCGAAACATGTGGCTATGTATGACTGTGTCAAATGCCGCTTTCGCATCCAGAAGTACCAGGTGCAGGATTGCATTGTTGTCTTTCGATTCCCTATAAATTTCTTCTGTTGGTAAGGCTGAGTGCATTGGAGATTACCCTGCTGTGAAGCCTCTTTTTCTCTTCTTTTGTGTTTCTAATACACAATTATTCGTTCGGCATTTGATGACAGTTTCTACGATCTTGCCTTTTACTGGCAACACAGTTATCCCCCTATAGTTGATAGCTTGCTGCCTTGTTCCCTTATTTTTATATACTGGTGTTAAAAGGCCCATCTTCAGAGATTCCGATATGCTTCCGTGTTTATAGATGCATCCTACGAGTGCAACAAGTAGTTTCTCCATATCAGATCCCGCATAGGTGGTATGCTCTATCGTTAGCCCATGGTAGTCTGCTGACTTTCCTTTGTTTAGGGAACGGATATCGTTTGTTATTTCATCAGCGGTTACGTTTTTGATGTTGTTACACTGAACTAGCTTATTTATTATGTGAATATCGTCTTCAACCAAAATGTGGTATGTGCTATCTATACGTGTCTTCTGGTTGAATGTGGCAAGACTGCTAAAATGTTCTTGAAATCCATTAATGATGTTTTCACTCTCAATGTAGTTTTCCCCATTGACTTCTAGTTCCATGATCATGTCATTTCCTTGTCTCCTGTTCTTACGTACCAGTTTATGAAACATTTTGGTATCTTTTGTCCTTGTTTCTAGGATATTTTCCTTTTCCTCATTTCTCAATTTAGCTAGCTCAATTCGTACTGCACGTCTGAATTCCTTTTTTGGTTGCTTTTTCTCCCTAAGCATTATGTTGTTTTTGTCGTAAGGTTCCCCATGGTCTTTCCATACTTTATATGTTTGCCTTGCCGTTTAAATTAGTGATAACCGGATTTCAGGTGTCCATACTTTTAATTTCGGTTTGGCGTTTAATGCTGTCTTTGCTGATCAGGTGAGGGCAGCTGTTTCTCTCAGAAGTTCACATAATTTTAATATGGCTTGTTCTATTGCTGTTTCTTCCATATTTTCGTTTACTTGTAGACTGTCTATATGTGTACGGATGTGAGCAAAATACCATTCTTTGTCTACCTTATCCCAGTTGACCTTCTTTGCTATCCTGCTATTATTTTGCTGGCGGTTGACTTCTGCATTTTTATGCTTGAATTTGATGCTCATACGGATGGATGGTGTAATACTTGTTTTCTTTGTAACTCCCCATCAGATAGATTGTGCAGAAAATAATCAATTTCCAATGATTCCTGTCCTAGTATATTAACAAAAGCTTTTGCCATATTGTCATACTTTAGGCAGCACTCGTTTATGAAGTCTTGCATGTAGAGATTGCGTTTTGTGCTTCTTGGCTCATTCCAATCTTCGTTGATATCTCCTCCCATGATACTTTTATGGGTTTCATCGTATTTTTGATGCAGCTCATATAATTGGTCAATTGCTTCTTGGTATTCTGCGAGATGGTTTTTACTCTCTTTTGCTGGTAGGTATACTGCTGTTAATAGTATGTTTGAGTTACAGCTTTCGTTGATTTCTACGCACTGTATCCTTTCTGACCCTAAATCTATTGGTTTTATAATGTTGTCAATATCTTTTTTCCATAAGATGGCAACTCCTCCGTATGCTCATTAAGCTCACCAAGTAGATGTAGCTGTGTTTGGAACAGCCAATGCTCCTGAATGAAGATAATATCATTAAATTGTGGTAATTTATGTATTATTGGTCTACAAGGTTTTATATTTTTACAGTTGAATGAGATTAAGTGCAGTTGAGAACTCTCTGGTTTCTCGGCTCCTGTGTTTTCTATTACATACAGTTTAGATTGAGACTTCGCAGGGCTAAGAAAAGGCTGTTGTGTTGGAGTTTGCACTATATTTCTATTGTAATATTGTCCTCGATTATGTTTATGTTGAGGTATGGAGTCTGATGCGGTATTTGTCCACATTTGTTGGCGTTGCACAGCAGGGTAGTCTATATTTTGCCTATCTCCTGTATATCTTGGTATTTGCATGGAGGCAGGGGAAATGTAACGCAGTTCTTGCTGTTTTGCTACCTTCAGGTTGGCTGATCTTTTGTAGCTCAATGGTTGCCCAGTAAGATTTTGTACCATGGGTGGTGCTATTTGAGCTATGTTATCCTTTTGGCTATCATTTAGAATCTTTTCGGTTTGCCTACTTCTGCTTGTCTTTTGTGTTTCTGTATTTGGTTGTGGGCTATCATCAAAGAGTTTAATTTTTTCAAGCTGTTTATCCATTTCGTACAATGTTTGATAATTTTGTATGGAGATTTGCTAGTTTCTGATCAAGTTCTTGTTTCATCTTGTAATAAATATCCTGACTACTAGTTGGTGGTGTACACGTGTTGTATGTAGGTGGCGCTGCTAGGTGGTTTTCAGACTCCAGCTTTCTTTTGAGTAGTTTAGCGGTTTGTTCTAATTCAAAGTTCCTTGCTTCTAGCTGTTGGCATCGTGTTTCTAGCACTATTTTCTCATTTCGTATCTCTAATAGAGATTTTTCTTCAACTTTTAGCTGCTCTTCGACTTTTTTTACTTAATTTTTCTTGTTCTTAGCTCGCTGAGTTTAGGCTTCGTAGGATCATCCAAGTTTTGTTGTTTGGTTTTCAGTGTTCTGGGTTTAGGTATTGGCTTGGGATTAGTTGGTAGTTTTGTTGTAATTGATGCCAGGTTAGGTAACGCTTTTTATGGACCTTTTTCATCGTCTCTATGAGGGATTTCAGTTGCTAGATTTTTGCTAACATTTTCTTACGATTTTAGTTCTTCTTGGGTTATAGTGCAGGCTATGCATATATGCGCTTCATCTACTTCAGTCATACATTTGGCGTGGCAGTTGTTATTGCACTCTTCGCATATATCACAGTCTGGATCTATTAACATAGTGTCCCATACTGCACAGTTCTGCTCTGGCTGGCGGATAGTTTGTATTTCATTACCTGCCTTGTTGCGGACTTTCAACACTTCGGTTTCTTCTTCTAGAAGTTGCTGCGCTTGGGTGCGACTCTGTGTGCATCCCTCTAGTGCTAGGAGATTATATTTTACTTTACACATAGCGTGTATTCGTAGCACTCATCTCCGCTGGAGTTTTTTGCTATTTGTTTCTCCTGCTCAGTTAGTTTCTGGCATTTGTAGTGTACCCAATGATTTTCAGTTTCGCCAAAAGTACTCCTTGTTCTACACCTTTTGTGGCATTTGATGCATGTTTCATTACTATCTGCTGAATTTAGTTGTTCATTCCTCTTGTTTCCTTGGGCCAAGTCATTGCCATTGTCTAAAAGATTTTGTAGTTGGTTACCAAGTTGCCTGTTTAATTCTTCTATACTCAGTCCTTTGACACCTTGTTCGTGTAACCCCTTGAGGACAATTTTGTGTATGCGAAGAATATCCTTGGCAATAAAATGGTTAGCACCATTACCATTGATTAGAAGTCGGCTGGTTGTGTTGTATATATTGATTGTGTAGCCAGCTAGCCAGCGTTGTTCAATATTACTTTAATTATGTGTTGCACAATTGTGGCTTGTGATTTATCGGTTATTTCCCTGATGATCCTGGCCTATGATCTCAGGCAAGTTTTCAAAGTAGTTTAGAGTTGCCAATCTAAGTAGTTCAAATGTTACTGCATCTGCTGTTAGTACAATTCCACCATTTGTATATTTGTATTCTACATTGAGATTTCTCTTAGTCGCTTCAAGTTTCTTATACAGAGCCTTTGTGATATCCAGAGAATAGTTTTTCGTACAGTCCTCTTTATTGACCTCTGTTCTAGCACGGGATTTTGTTGTTGCTACTACCTCTAAGGAAGACATGATTATATTTGAAAGTTCCCTTTTTATCTGTTGACAAAATTTATAAATATATTTGGTGTTTCAACAGCGTTGCTTGGACAGCCCATGCCTTCTGATCCACACCAAATATTTGTTCTGGTTGATTAGTTCCAGCAGTCTATCCGAATTTGTGTAGATATTTCAGCAAGCCAAGCTTTGGCCAAGATCGGTTTTGGATGTATGCCGTCTAGGTAAAGTTGGTAATTGATGTACTGTTTACGTGGCCTGTTCTTGCCTCTTTTTACTTGTTTTGCTTGCTTTTAGATGTAAGTTGAGTAATGGAGACCGCACATTAAGGGAAGAATTTAAGTCCTGTATTTGTGTGTTTAAATCTACTATTTGTTGGTGTAATTCTTGATCCTGGTTTATACGGTCTTCAGTTGGTGTCTTTTTAGCATGAATGTTCATTTAGTTATTGAATAATGAGGAATTTCAATAAAGGTTATTCTAGAATTAGGATATGGCTGTAGCAGTAGTTTGAATTTCTTCAGTTCTTCGAATACGATTTTCGATGTTTCAGAATGCTGGGTGGCTAGGGATATTGTATCGTCTTTATTTTTGGTCGTAAGATCACATGTCCCAAGCCAAATATATAGATGTATGTTTTCTAATTCATTTATTTTGCTTTTAATGTTTTTCTACAGCCAGTGCAGGGAATTTTTTATGTTGGTTCATCTTTTGTTCCACCAGACAATTTGGCGGTCTTCTGGTGGAGGATTTGGTCCTTTAGGTAGTCACCTTTGCTGTCAGATATTATGACGGGTCTCAAAAACCTGTTTCCTACTGTTGGAGATCTCTGGGATTGCAGATAATATCGGATTTTCTTTTCCGATATGTACTGAAGGAGTGGAAGACACGTCGAGGTTGGAGGAACGACTGCAAATGTGTATTTATAAATTTGATGAGTCGTTAATTATATCTATAGAGTTTATATTGTTCTAGAAAGGAAATATTTCTATGTTTTCGCCTTTTTTCCAAGATGGCAGCGGACCAGCGTGGGCGGTCAGACCTGTTGTGATTCACCGAAACGTTAGTTAATATTGTGGGTGTGGGTAATTTGTAAGACTTTATCTTTAGCAAAGTTCTAGTGCCTATATCCTCTACTTATTGGACTATAATGTCCCCTTTCAGCAAAAACAATTTTGTACAGGAGCTCCAAAACCAACTTCCACCATTAGAGCCTCACTTTCATCGTATCATTCAACCAGACTTTAGAATGCTCTGCAAACTGTAATACAGAGTCTTGTTTCAGACTTTTAATATTCCAGAGCGTGTGGTTCCTTGCTGTTAACAAGGAAGCTACTGAACAAGGGTTCATATTGGTTAAGTTGAAGTCATCACTTCGAAAGTTTTACGGTCGCCACAATGACTTGGTTAACCGTTATGGAACATCTGTGTCACAAATGAACACGGATATGTTACACTTTCCGGTCCTTTCCTCTTTCATGACTTATCACCGAGTTTATAACTAGAGTAACCCAGAGTGCCACTAGTGGAGCAGGAACTGTTCGCCCTTCTAGAGCACCTGAGTTCACCCCCGGGTTTTTGGTGTGGTTCGTGTTAATCGATATGTAGTTGTATGTGTAATGCTTTGTAGATCATTGTTTGCCTTTTGTACTTTTTAATTTGGCCGTTGTGTTGTCTGTCCTTCGATTTACGGATTCTGATTAACGCTTTGGTATCTTCAAACTCTATTTAATAGGTTCGTTTTCTAGCTATAATACAGGAAAGTGGAGCTTAATATCAATTGAAGTGAACAAAACGTTCACGTGGCGCTGTATGAAAGAAACGAACGTTTGCATTGAAGACAAAATGTCTCAGTACCACCGGAAGTCGACATTGGTTTTTTTTCACAAAAAGCATATAACCTCTCAAATAGGATTTATTAGTAGAATGCATTATCCAGGTCAGCCAGATATAAAACTACCTAAAATGAAAAATTACCAACGGAAACACTGAAATCCTACAAATTTTAGAAATACCCCCCCTTTTTTTGTGTTGTCATATTCAAGATATATGAGGTAATTAAGGAGATGATATCTATTCATTCATCGTTTGTGTCTTATCTCACTTGTCAAAAGCTAATTCATTGGTTGGTTTATGGTGCTTAACGCCACATTCAACAATATTTCAGTTATATCGTGGCGGTCAGTTGTATTGGTGGAGGAAAACGGAGAAAGCCACCGACCTGTCGCATTAATTCGTTGGTTACATTAGCTGCGGAACCGTAGCTCTTATGGACTTTGGTCAGTTTTCTGATTATTTGCAGACCATATTCCGCAAATAATCAGAAAACTGGCCAAGGACCATAAGAGCTACAGTTCCGCGGCTATGGTTGCATCCGATCATCTAATTCATAAATACTTCCTCCAGATTATAGTGTATTGCTGATAATCACGCTGATAATTCATGTCTTGACCATGGGATATCAGTATCACTTAATTTCATATTAATTTAAACTGCAATATATTCCACAAGATTACTTTTCAAGATAAAAATAGAATTGTCACTTGGAGCAAAAACATAAATTGCCACATTTGTTTTAGTTGGAAATGAATAAAATGATACACATTATAATACGTGTTTACTAAGCTTTTACTAGAGTACTTACTTTCTTCGTTAGCACATCCACAACTAAAAATAATGACAAACATAATTCAGTCATCAAAATACATTCCGAGACGTCCCACGAACATAATTAATGACTCATCACGCATCAGTACTATTTATATTACATATACATGTATAGGAAATTTGTGTTTTACTTTGAATGAATAATTATGCGAAGCATATTCTTGGCATTTAAATAAGGATATTGTTTACGCTTTTACATGGAATTGACACAAATAATAATGCAAAACATAATCACTGCTATAAATGAAGATATATTTTGTGAAGGCAAGTTAGTACATATACACCTCATTGGTTGATTGAGGAAGAATTAAACTGTAGAGTATGTGACGTATTAGGGGTACTGATAAGGGTACTCTCATTTATCAAACATTTTATTTTGTAAATGACTTATTATTACTTATTTTATGGCATTTCCAACTTCTCAGTATTTACTAATGTTTGATATATTAATACAAATTTAATAAATATAGTATCGAAGATATTGTTGTTAGACAATAATCCCTCCGGTATGATTATAAGTTGGATATCAGATTAAACATTTCCACGTATTTTAGTTTCTATTGTAAGTATATAGTGTCTTTATCAGATAAATATAGTCACCTGGTATTTCCAAAAATAGACCAGGACAAATCTCATTTTTAAAATTGTTTTTTTTTAATGCGCTTGCTCTATAACTATTATTACATGGCTTCAGAGTTTCAACAAATACAGGTTCAAGCTACACGTTTTTTTTCTTTTAGCATCTTTTTGGGGGAAGACAGAAATAGTTAAAAAAAAATTGTCACAATCTATAGCCCTATAGCTATGTAAAAGTAAGTATATACGTCATACCTTTCTGGCTTTTATCATGGTGCAGCTTTAGTGTTAAAGTAAACGCAAGAGAATACCGAAAAGACTATCAAAAACGGACAAGCCACAGAAACTGGCAACATAAGCACACAAGATGATATAAAAACAACAATCACTCACTCACTCATATGTATAGCTTAGACACCCTTCATATGAGTATATCTATTCAAAGATAAGTTTTAAGATACCAAAGGGGTACTCAGAAGCCGTCAATCGAAAGACAGACAATACAATTATTAAAAGAAAAATGACAAAAGGACAATCAACAATCTACAAAACATTACACAGAAAACTACAAATCGAACAACACGAACCTCACTAAAGACCTGGGGTGAACTCAACCGCTCCGGAAGGATGAGCAGTCCATGCTCTACATGTGGCACCCGTCGTACCATTCGAAATACTAAAACCAATTCAACATTAAATCAACTGTCTCCTTATATCGGATACGCATTTCTTTATGATTTATAATTTGATTTACAAACGCTTTTTATTCAAGGTGTACAAACAGATGCACATGTACTGGATAACTACCATAAAGGCATGTATGAAAGAAAAATACAAAGAAATGGAAGTTATCAAAATGAAATTTAAACTGGTGGTCAGCAATGCAATTCTATCTATATCAATAATAGAAAGAATCATCTATCACCTCAAATAACCGAACTAAAAATAGACCACGACATATGGGGTTGAACCACTAGATCATTGTTTTGAACAGGCACACACATGTGGAGGGGTTGAACCACTAGGTCATTGTTTGGGACAGGCAAACACATGTGGAGGGGTTGAACCACTAGGTCATTGTTTTGAACAGGCACACACATGTGGAGGGGTTGAACCACTAGGTCATTGTTTGGGACAGGCACACACATGTGGAGGGGTTGAACCACTAGATCATTGTTTTGAACAGGCACACACATGTGGAGGGGTTGAACCACTAGGTCATTGTTTGGGACAGGCAAACACATGTGGAGGGGTTGAACCACTAGGTCATTGTTTTGAACAGGCACACACATGTGGAGGGGTTGAACCACTAGGTCATTGTTTGGGACAGGCACACACATGTGGAGGGGTTGAACCACTAGATCATTGTTTTGAACAGGCACACACATGTGGAGGGGTTGAACCACTAGGTCATTGTTTGGGACATGCACACACATGTGGAGGGGTTGAACCACTAGGTCATTGTTTGGGACATGCACACACATGTGGAGGGGTTGAACCACTAGGTCATTGTTTTGAACAGGCACACACATGTGGAGGGGTTGAACCACTAGGTCATTGTTTGGGACATGCACACACATGTGGAGGGGTTGAACCACTAGGTCATTGTTTGGGACATGCACACACATGTGGAGGGGTTGAACCACTAGATCATTGTTTTGAACAGGCACACACATGTGGAGGGGTTGAACCACTAGGTCATTGTTTGGGACATGCACACACATGTGGAGGGGTTGAACCACTAGGTCATTGTTTTGAACAGGCACACACATGTGGACGGGTTGAACCACTAGGTCATTGTTTTGAACAGGCACACACATGTGGAGGGGTTGAACCACTAGGTCATTGTTTGGGACATGCACACACATGTGGAGGGGTTGAACCACTAGGTCATTGTTTTGAACAGGCACACACATGTGGAGGGGTTGAACCACTAGGTCATTGTTTTGAACAGGCACACACATGTGGAGGGGTTGAACCACTAGGTCATTGTTTGGGACATGCACACACATGTGGAGGGGTTGAACCACTAGGTTATTGTTTGGGACATGCACACACATGTGGAGGGGTTGAACCACTAGGTCATTGTTTGGGACAGGCAAACACATGTGGATGGGTTGAACCACTAGATCATTGTTTGGGACATGCACACACATGTGGAGGGGTTGAACCACTAGGTCATTGTTTTGAACAGGCAAACACATGTGGAGGGGTTGAACCAATAGATCATTGTTTGGGACATGCACACACATGTGGAGGGGTTGAACCACTAGGTCATTGTTTTGAACAGGCACACACATGTGGAGGGGTTGAACCACTAGGTCATTGTTTGGGACATGCACACACATGTGGAGGGGTTGAACCACTAGGTCATTGTTTTGAACAGGCACACACATGTGGAGGGGTTGAACCACTAGGTCATTGTTTGGGACATGCACACACATGTGGAGGGGTTGAACCACTAGGTCATTGTTTGGGACATGCAAACACATGTGGAGGGGTTGAACCACTAGATCATTGTTTTGAACAGGCACACACATGTGGAGGGATTGAACCACTAGATCATTGTTTTGAACAGGCACACACATGTGGAGGGGTTGAACCACTAGGTCATTGTTTGGGACATGCACACACATGTGGAGGGGTTGAACCACTAGGTCATTGCTTGGGACAGGCAAACACATGTGGAGGGGTTGAACCACTAGATCATTGTTTGGGACATGCACACACATGTGGAGGGGTTGAACCACTAGGTCATTGTTTTGAACAGGCACACACATGTGGAGGGGTTGAACCACTAGGTCATTGTTTTGAACAGGCACACACATGTGGAGGGGTTAAACCACTAGGTCATTGTTTGGGACATGCACACACATGTGGAGGGGTTGAACCACTAGGTCATTGTTTGGGACATGCACACACATGTGGAGGGGTTGAACCACTAGGTCATTGTTTGGGACATGCACACACATGTGGAGGGGTTGAACCACTAGGTCATTGTTTTGAACAGGCACACACATGTGGAGGGGTTGAACCACTAGGTCATTGTTTGGGACAGGCACACACATGTGGAGGGGTTGAACCACTAGGTCATTGTTTTGAACAGGCACACACATGTGGATGGGTTGAACCACTAGATCATTGTTTGGGACATGCACACACATGTGGAGGGGTTGAACCACTAGGTCATTGTTTTGAACAGGCAAACACATGTGGAGGGGTTGAACCAATAGATCATTGTTTGGGACATGCACACACATGTGGAGGGGTTGAACCACTAGGTCATTGTTTTGAACAGGCACACACATGTGGAGGGGTTGAACCACTAGGTCATTGTTTGGGACATGCACACACATGTGGAGGGGTTGAACCACTAGGTCATTGTTTTGAACAGGCACACACATGTGGAGGGGTTGAACCACTAGGTCATTGTTTGGGACATGCACACACATGTGGAGGGGTTGAACCACTAGGTCATTGTTTGGGACATGCAAACACATGTGGAGGGGTTGAACCACTAGATCATTGTTTTGAACAGGCACACACATGTGGAGGGATTGAACCACTAGATCATTGTTTTGAACAGGCACACACATGTGGAGGGGTTGAACCACTAGGTCATTGTTTGGGACATGCACACACATGTGGAGGGGTTGAACCACTAGGTCATTGCTTGGGACAGGCAAACACATGTGGAGGGGTTGAACCACTAGATCATTGTTTGGGACATGCACACACATGTGGAGGGGTTGAACCACTAGGTCATTGTTTTGAACAGGCACACACATGTGGAGGGGTTGAACCACTAGGTCATTGTTTTGAACAGGCACACACATGTGGAGGGGTTAAACCACTAGGTCATTGTTTGGGACATGCACACACATGTGAAGGGGTTGAACCACTAGGTCATTGTTTTGAACAGGCACACACATGTGGAGGGGTTGAACCACTAGGTCATTGTTTGGGACAGGCACACACATGTGGAGGGGTTGAACCACTAGGTCATTGTTTTGAACAGGCACACACATGTGGAGGGGTTGAACCACTAGGTCATTGTTTGGGACAGGCAAACACATGTGGAGGGGTTGAACCACTAGGTCATTGTTTTGAACAGGCACACACATGTGGAGGGGTTGAACCACTAGGTCATTGTTTGGGACATGCACACACATGTGGAGGGGTTGAACCACTAGGTCATTGTTTTGAACAGGCACACACATGTGGAGGGGTTGAACCACTAGGTCATTGTTTTGAACAGGCACACACATGTGGAGGGGTTGAACCACTAGGTCATTGTTTGGGACAGGCACACACATATGGAGGGGTTGAACCACTAGGTCATTGTTTTGAACAGGCACACACATGTGGAGGGGTTGAACCACTAGGTCATTGTTTGGGACAGGCAAACACATGTGGAGGGGTTGAACCACTAGGTCATTGTTTTGAACAGGCACACACATGTGGAGGGGTTGAACCACTAGGTCATTGTTTGGGACATGCACACACATGTGGAGGGGTTGAACCACTAGGTCATTGTTTGGGACAGGCAAACACATGTGGAGGGGTTGAACCACTAGGTCATTGTTTTGAACAGGCACACACATGTGGAGGGGTTGAACCACTAGGTCATTGTTTGGGACAGGCAAACACATGTGGAGGGGTTGAACCACTAGGTCATTGTTTTGAACAGGCACACACATGTGGAGGGGTTGAACCACTAGGTCATTGTTTTGAACAGGCACACACATGTGGAGGGGTTGAACCACTAGGTCATTGTTTGGGACAGGCAAACACATGTGGAGGGGTTGAACCACTAGGTCATTGTTTTGAACAGGCACACACATGTGGAGGGGTTGAACCACTAGGACATTGTTTTGAACAGGCACACACATGTGGAGGGGTTGAACCACTAGGTCATTGTTTGGGACAGGCAAACACATGTGGAGGGGTTGAACCACTAGGTCATTGTTTTGAACAGGCACACACATGTGGAGGGGTTGAACCACTAGGTCATTGTTTGGGACATGCACACACATGTGGAGGGGTTGAACCACTAGGTCATTGTTTGGGACATGCACACACATGTGGAGGGGTTGAACCACTAGGTCATTGTTTGGGACATGCACACACATGTGGAGGGGTTGAACCACTAGGTCATTGTTTGGGACATGCACACACATGTGGAGGGGTTGAACCACTAGGTCATTGTTTGGGACAGGCAAACACATGTGGAGGGGTTGAACCACTAGATCATTGTTTTGAACAGGCACACACATGTGGAGGGGTTGAACCACTAGGTCATTGTTTTGAACAGGCACACACATGTGGAGGGGTTGAACCACTAGGTCATTGTTTTGAACAGGCACACACATGTGGAGGGGTTGAACCACTAGGTCATTGTTTGGGACATGCACACACATGTGGAGGGGTTGAACCACTAGGTCATTGTTTGGGACATGCACACACATGTGGAGGGGTTGAACCACTAGGTCATTGTTTGGGACAGGCAAACACATGTGGAGGGGTTGAACCACTAGATCATTGTTTTGAAAAGGCACACACATGTGGAGTGGTTGAACCACTAGGTCATTGTTTTGAACAGGCACACACATGTGGAGGGGTTGAACCACTAGGTCATTGTTTTGAGCAGGCACACACATGTGGAGGGGTTGAACCACTAGGTCATTGTTTTGAACAGGCACACACATGTGGAGGGGTTGAACCATTAGGTCATTGTTTGGGACATGCACACACATGTGGAGGGGTTGAACCACTAGGTCATTGTTTGGGACATGCACACACATGTGGAGGGGTTGAACCACTAGGTCATTGTTTGGGACATGCACACACATGTGGAGGGGTTGAACCACTAGGTCATTGTTTGGGACAGGCAAACACATGTGGAGGGGTTGAACCACTAGGTCATTGTTTGGGACATGCACACACATGTGGAGGGGTTGAACCACTAGGTCATTGTTTGGGACATGCACACACATGTGGAGGGGTTGAACCACTAGGTCATTATTTGGGACAGGCAAACACATGTGGAGGGTTTTGAACCACTAGGTCATTGTTTGGGACAGGCAAACACATGTGGATGGGTTGAACCACTAGGTCATTGTTTGGGACAGGCAAACACATGTGGAGGGGTTGAACCACTAGGTCATTGTTTGGGACAGGCAAACACATGTGGAGGGGTTGAACCACTAGGTCATTGTTTGGGACAGGCAAACACATGTGGAGGGGTTGAACCACTAGGTCATTGTTTGGGACAGGCACACACATGTAGAGGGGTTGAACCACTAGGTCATTGTTTTGAACAGGCACACACATGTGGAGGGGTTGAACCACTAGGTCATTGTTTGGGACATGCACACACATGTGGCGGGGGTTGAACCACTAGGTCATTGTTTTGAACAGGCACACACATGTGGAGGGGTTGAACCACTAGGTCATTGTTTTGAACAGGCACACACATGTGGAGGGGTTGAACCACTAGGTCATTGTTTGGGACATGCACACACATGTGGAGGGGTTGAACCACTAGGTAATTGTTTGGGACATGCACACACATGTGGAGGGGTTGAACCACTAGGTCATTGTTTTGAACAGGCACACACATGTGGAGGGGTTGAACCACTAGGTCATTGTTTGGGACATGCACACACATGTGGAAGGGTTGAACCACTAGGTCATTGTTTGGGACATGCACACACATGTGGAGGGGTTGAACCACTAGGTCATTGTTTTGAACAGGCACACACATGTGGAGGGGTTGAACCACTAGGTCATTGTTTTGAACAGGCACACACATGTGGAGGGGTTGAACCACTAGGTCATTGTTTGGGACATGCACACACATGTGGAGGGGTTGAACCACTAGGTCATTGTTTGGGACATGCACACACATGTGGAGGGGTTGAACCACTAGGTCATTGTTTTGAACAGGCACACACATGTGGAAGGGTTGAACCACTAGGTCATTGTTTGGGACATGCACACACATGTGGAGGGGTTGAACCACTAGGTCATTGTTTTGAACAGGCACACACATGTGGAGGGGTTGAACCACTAGGTCATTGTTTGGGACATGCACACACATGTGGAGGGGTTGAACCACTAGGTCATTGTTTGGGACAGGCAAACACATGTGGAGGGGTTGAACCACTAGGTCATTGTTTGGGACAGGCAAACACATGTGGAGGGGTTGAACCACTAGGTCATTGTTTGGGACAGGCACACACATGTGGAGGGGTTGAACCACTAGGTCATTGTTTGGGACATGCACACACATGTGGAGGGGTTGAACCACTAGGTCATTGTTTTGAACAGGCACACACATGTGGAGGGGTCGAACCACTAGGTCATTGTTTTGGACATGCACACACATGTGGAGGGGTTGAACCACTAGGTCATTGTTTGGGACATGCACACACATGTGGAGGGGTTGAACCACTAGGTCATTGTTTTGAACATGCACACACATGTGGAGGGGTTGAACCACTAGGTCATTGTTTGGGACATGCACACACATGTGGAAGGGTTGAACCACTAGGTCATTGTTTGGGACATGCACACACATGTGGAGGGGTTGAACCACTAGGTCATTGTTTGGGACATGCACACACATGTGGAGGGGTTGAACCACTAGGTCATTGTTTGGGACATGCACACACATGTGGAGGGGTTGAACCACTAGGTCATTGTTTTGAACAGGCACACACATGTGGAGGGGTTGAACCACTAGGTCATTGTTTGGGACATGCACACACATGTGGAGGGGTTGAACCACTAGGTCATTGTTTTGAACAGGCACACACATGTGGAGAGGTTGAACCACTAGGTCATTGTTTGGGACAGGCAAACACATGTGGATGGGTTGAACCACTAGGTCATTGTTTGGGACATGCACACACATGTGGAGGGGTTGAACCACTAGGTCATTGTTTGGGACATGCACACACATGTGGAGGGGTTGAACCACTAGGTCATTGTTTGGGACAGGCACACACATGTGGAGGGGTTGAACCACTAGGTCATTGTTTGGGACAGGCAAACACATGTGGAGGGGTTGAACCACTAGGTCATTGTTTGGGACATGCACACACATGTGGAGGGGTTGAACCACTAGGTCATTGTTTGGGACATGCACACACATGTGGAGGGGTTGAACCACTAGGTCATTGTTTGGGACAGGCAGACACATGTGGAGGGGTTGAACCACTAGGTCATTGTTTTGAACAGGCACACACATGTGGAGGGGTTGAACCACTAGGTCATTGTTTTGAACAGGCACACACATGTGGAGGGGTTGAACCACTAGGTCATTGTTTGGGACAGGCAAACACATGTGGAGGGGTTGAACCACTAAGTCATTGTTTGGGACATGCACACACATGTGGAGGGGTTGAACCACTAGGTCATTGTTTGGGACATGCACACACATGTGGAGGGGTTGAACCACTAGGTCATTGTTTGGGACATGCACACACATATGGAGGGATTGAACCACTAGGTCATTGTTTGGGACAGGCACACACATGTGGAGGGGTTGAACCACTAGGTCATTGTTTGGGACAGGCAAACACATGTGGAGGGGTTGAACCGGTTAATATTTGTCTTCTACAAAATATGGGAATCTACAAGAGACGAAGGTAGTTGCGATATGCCTTTGCTACTTTTCTTTTGTTGCTTTTTATACCATTTTTGTAAAATGATTACATATATTCCTATTTGATTTTCGTTATTTAGTTGTTTTAATTTATTGAAAGAGAACTTTATATTAAATTGGTCACGTTATATCTGATGACCTTAAAATTATCAAAGACACCTCTCATCGAGATTTGTTCGCCAAAGGGCATAAATACCGTGAGCATAAATCCATAAACTGGAAACATAACTTTAGAATTCTTATAGATTCGTCGAGGATTATGCCAGACAATGGTCAAAACGTGAAAAGGAGGACTTAGATACTCATTCCGAATGGGTGAAGAGTGTGAGGTCGCTTATGCAAATTAGAATTAAAAAACTCAGTGGGTCTATGAGCACTCGCTCTACATCAATCTTTAAAGACCCAAATGTTGCTAAACACCTGTCTCTCCTACATGATAAATATATTGTCTCCGCCGACAAGGCACCAAACCATATTGTTTTTGTGTGTAAATCACATTACGTAGACTGCTTGATAAATGAATTATGTATTGACAATTCACTTGGCAACCCTACATATACACCGACGACACTTACGAAAGAGGAAATCCTGGACAATCATAGATCTGTGTTATGTTCCTTTGGAATTACAACCAGAGATTAAGAATTGGATCTACCATAACTCTACTGGATTCCTAAATTACACAAGTGTCCTTTCATGCAGCGTTATATTGCTGGTTCTGCCAAATGCTCCAAGAAATCTCTTTCCAAATTATCAAAATGTATTCTATCAGCGGTCAAAACCGGGCTTCAGAGGTACTGTGACACTAGATACTCGAGGGGTGGTGTGAATCAAGTGTGGATTCTGAAGAAATCTAAAGATCTGTTAGAGTACATACAATCTAGGTCCCTCTCCTCCTGCAATTGCATTAAAACATTTGACTTCCTCTATTTCAAGCTCACGGGGATAGATGTAATCAACGAAATCACAAAACCTGGAATTATTTAGTGAAAGGACATCATCGATATAGCGAAATGTGAAATTGTAGGATCGGGCTAGCTTCTGTTCGTTTTCCTTGAGAAGCCCCTGTGTGAAGTCTGCCTCATACGAATAAAGTATCAAGTCGGCGAAAAGAGGAGCACAGTTTGTACCCATAGGTATGCCGACTGCCTGTTGAAAATCACGTCCACCAAACATAACAAATACGTTGTTGATAAGAAAAAAACAAACTCAAGCATGTTGCTGGTATCAGTTTCAGAGAACTTTTTGGTAGAATCAGAGAAGTCAAATGTTTTAATGCAATTGCAGGAAGAGAGGTGCTTATACTCTAGCATATTTTTAGAGTTCTTCAGAATCCACATCTGATTCACGACACCCCTCGAGTAGCTGATGTCACAGTAACTCTGAAGCCCAGTTTTGACCGCCGATAGAATACATGTTAATAATTTGGAAAGAGGTTTCGTGGAGCATTCGTGGTCTGCCACCCAGCAATATAATGTTGTTTGAAAGGACACTTTTGTAATTTAGGAATCCAGTAGCGTGACGGTATATTCAGTTCTTCATCTCTGGTTGAAATTCCAAAGGAACATAAAACAGTACTATGATTGTCCAGGATTTCCTCTTTCGTAAGTGTCGTCGGGATATATGTAGGGTAGCAAAGTGAATTGTCAATGACTAATTCCTTTATCAAGCCGTCTATGTAATGTGATTTAAAGATTGATGTGCTCATAGACACGTTGAGTTTTTTTTAATTATTATTTGTATCAGCGACCTCACACTCTTCACCCATTCGGAAATAGTATATAAGTCCTCCTTTCCATGTGTTACCGATTGTCTGGCATATTTCTCGACGGAATTCATAAGAATGCATAAGCTATGTTTCCAGTTTATGGAATTAAGCTCACGATATTTAGGTCCTTTGGCGAACACTTTTCGTAGAGAGGTGTTGTTGATAATTTTAAGGTCACCATTTATAACGTGGCCAGCCGAATTATATATGAAAGGGGAACCTGAGACAATATTGAGATCATGCAATACCTTATTGTAGTCAAATAGTTTTGTTGCTATAGGTATGGTATATGCATACGAGATTATAAGTACGGACTGATCCTTAAAATACGCTAACATTGTATATTTGACTGATTTGTGATGACGGAAATTGACAAAGTTAATGGCATCAAGACCTTTGTTGGCAAACGACAGTTTCAGAAAGGAACGTTTGTCTATTTCATCTTAATCAATGACAACAGGTTTGAAAAGTCTGTAACCGGCAATATCCAAGACGATTGCTGTAAGTTTGTATTCATTGGAATTCGGATTTGTAACATTGTTTACCAAACATGAGTTGTACAAGACATGTAGTTTTGAAAGTGGTAGTGAAAATAGTTTCGAGCGAATGTGATCCATACCCAACGGTTTCTGCATAAATGGTAGATGGTCATTTAGTGAAACATCATTAAGTATAGGGGATGTATAATGACGATGACCATGACTTCGCTTACTCCGAGGAGCGGAGTTGAAAATATACATCACATTCACCGATCTACAGGTAGGGCTAGATAGGATACATATGCCATCAATTTTGTCATTACAGCCATAGGGTGTTGCAGTCCCTAATTCCCGTATCCAGTAGTCTTCCTTTTGTTCACGGAGTGGTATTGTTAGGTTTGGATTGTTAGTCCTATGGTATATTTTGTCGATGATGCGAACTCCCATTAAAATGCTGGAAAACAATATCATTAACATTGTTAATGATACTGGATCGATGACCGCGTATCCGTTTGTGTAGTTTACCTTTCGTTTCACCGACATATACCAATCCGCAAAGGTTCCATTCTTATCCGTAAACCAAATTAACTGATTTACAATTCAGAGCATCGTAACTCCTTGTAAAGTAATTCTTATTAGTTAAATTGTTGGTGAAATGAGCATCTGTAATCAAAATATTGCAGTATTTGGTTCAATGTTTAGAAATGAAAAAATGTTGTTCAGAGTCAATAAAATCCAAAATATCATGTAACTGAACAGAACAAGGACGCATACGTAAATTAGAAATATTGTCTTTAGTGTGATGATCTGAATTTCGAATAACCGAGTTGTTAGTCGTGTCTTGGGAAAAGGGGACACCTGCCGTTTCCGACGACACCGAGTCCATGGTGCCGCCGTTGTTGGACCTTTTTATACTGGGCGACGTCCGAGCTAGTACCCTACCTGATCTTCGTAAATTCATGCACTTGATTGCTACTGGGCAGAAGATGTCCACCAGCAGTGACATCGACCCAGCGGTAATAGGAAGAGTTTGAAGATACCAAAGGGGTAATCAGAATCCGTAAATCAAAGAACAGACAACACAATGGCAAAGAGCAAATAACGATCTATAAAACAAACACATAAAACTAAAGATCGAGTAACATGAACTCCACTAAGAATCGGCGGTTAACTCAGGTGCTCCGGAAGGGCTAGGAATTCTTGTTCCACTAGTGTACTCTTATAGTGCTCGCTCACTGATACAATCCGCATGTCGCTCAACTCGGGACACATTATCCTGATTTCGAGCAAACCTGTCTTTGCTGTGTGCTTAGCGGAGCAGCAGCACATACACATTTTATATTGCTTGGTTTAAACCGACAGGGGCTTGAGGCGAGCACGCTAACCACTACATCACTGATGCTGTTATATTTGACAGGATATATACGCACATTGTACATACCTGATCTGGGTTTGTATCTCTGCATTTACAAAAGTGGAAAATATGGGTGTATCTTTACTGTAAATTCTTTTTTTTGTTTTTGACAAACGTGAATGGAAATAAGGAACCATTATGCGTGTCGTACAATATTTAAAAAGCAATATATTAAACCATGAAACGTATCGCTCTTAGAACAACATAATTATAATGCATCTAAAATAACTGTTTCGTTTTGATTTCCTGTGGTATGCAATTATATAGTTACAAATATTTTTCGTATTAATAAATAAATAAAAAAAAATGCGTCTTACTGTTTTTTGTTTGTGGTACGCCGAACATCCATGCTTCTTGTGTATCTTGACTTTAAAACTGATATGAAACATTACATTTTGAGATTTCCCCTATCCCCAATAAAACTTATGGTCGATAAACTTCCTTACTCAAATGTTATATGGTAAGTTATTTATTTATAATATAACTGTGTAATATTGAGAGTCTACCTGATAATTTACCTTCTATATTTATCAAATATAATTCTTGTATAACAGTAAATCGGTGCGAATTAACAAATTATGCACAGACTTTATATCAAATTTGTTAAAAATTAGAAAAGATAGTATATCTTAATACAGTTATGTCATACAATTGTTATTTATGTTGTTAATTTAGTATATATTGCATATATACATATCCTTATTGCTATTGTTTTACAATGGGCGTTTACCAATTATTGTAATTGCGTTTGTGTCAATAAAATATGGTCTATTGTCTATATTTTATTTTTATTTTGTTTCAGTATAAAACGAAAGTAAATAAAAATACACGGTATTGAACAACAACACAACTCAAATAAATATCATTAACAAATGTGTTTTTTTTAATATATATACGATTTTTTGTAAATTCGTAAGATACTACTATATTCTTTCTTTATTTCTAATTATTATGACGCAATGGTGTTCACGAAATGACTGCATGATCCGCCATTATAAGCGGAGAGCACAAAAAACCGTTTTAATTATACATCCGCCTCCTCGAACTTTTAAGTGTCGTGTGTAAAGCATTGTTGACGCTTGTTACTATGTTCAATTTCAATATGTAATTTGAATTTATTATGATTTATCAAGATAATATGAATAAAGTTTCAACATTCCGGGTATTTAATTATGGAGATCCCTTTAAATCATTGTAAATAACTTGTATAGTTAATAAGTTGGGGTTCTTTCTGTTATATTACGGTTAAAACGACTAAACACGGTCACAAATCATATTTTGTTTCTTTTGATTTAATTTTTTTTTTCGCTTCACAGGCGCTCGTGGCACGGATTTACATCCCCCTTTTTCAACTTTCTGTTTGCATATTTATTTTAAATAAAAGTTCTTTATTATTTCATCTCTTTTCCCTTAATTTATTGTGTTTATGTCCAACTATCCATACAATGATATGAGAACAACAAATAGATATTTTGATAAGTAAACAGAAAGTTGAAAAAGAGGGAGGTGATTCCGTGCCATGAGCGACTGTAGTTCACTTTAAAAAGTGACGAAATATTAAATAACATCAGCCATGCTTCATTCAATTTAAGGTAAACATTTAGAATATTACGCAATGTAGATTACCTACAATATCATGTCGAATGTATGTAAGTTTCTAAAAATTATCGGATATTTTCATATAAAACACATTTTCTTTCAAATTAAATATTCTCAAGAGTTCGTTTCTTGTCCAATTTAAAAGAAACTATTGTTGAAGTTATTCTCATCCCGGTTTTTAGTTGGTTTCGTGCTGCTCAATCTTTTGTTTTCTATGTAGTGTTTTGCAGATCATTGTTTGTCCTGTTCTTCTTTTTTCTTTTGGTCATTGTTTTTGTCTGTCTTTCTTCGATTTACGAATAAAACGTGTAACTCTCACTTTGTTAATTAATCTTACCATTTTTTTAGGTTGATTGATTTGATTGTATTAATGTGACAATTGTTAGTTAGCATGTACCTTAAATAAGGGTAATAACAAAATTACCGAACTCCGAACAATCTAACAAAGGGAAAGTCAAAACTCATAAGTATATAAACAGACAAAATCAGTCAACAACCGGAAAACTGTGAAAACCGTAATGACCCTGACTTGGTACAGGCATTTTTAAAGAAATGGTGGGTTGAATCAGATTTTAAAGCGTCAAACCTCCCCCTTTCATTACGGCTCAAAGTTTCCGGCTGTCACTATAACAGTATTTACAACAATACTTGAACAAAACAGGTAAAACAGTTGTCAAATCAGCGCCAAATGTCAAAAACACTTTTACGTCACACATTGATAAAAAAAAATATTTTTGACATGTTTGGTGAAACCTTATCTTTATACATTTTCACTATATGAAAATCCATCGTTTATAATCCTTTCTGCAGAGACGGAATATATTTCGACAAGATCTTGGTATCGGAATATAAACTTTTTAAGAGATCGAATAAGGCGAATCTTTTTATAGCTCTGGTCCAGTAGCCTGTTTCTCAGATGAAGATGACGTTTCAGGAAATCAGAATAATTGCTACTGGCCCTTGCATAACGAATCAATTGCGAGATGTAAACACCATATGCAGGAGAAGCTGGTATATTGCTGCACATATTTGGAAAATTTATGATCTTAATATGGAAATCGTCCCGTTTATCATAAATTTTAGTACTGATTTGACCACTGTCGTCAAATTCGAGGTATAAGTCCACAAATGATGCGGACGAAGCGGTATCTGTGGTCTCATTAACTTCCAGCTCTGGAGGATATATCAATGGAAGAAATTCTGCAAATCTAGAATTATTGATAGATAAAACGTCATCAATATACCTGTATGTGAAATTAAAGGCTCTAGCCTCATGAATCTTCTTATCTTTTACAAGCTCAGTACCACACACCTCATTTTATTAGTTGATATGCTCTAGTATATCAATTTTCTGCTTGAATTTCTGGTTAATTATGAATATTCAATTCAATAGTTAAGAAATTATTTTTAGAATGTTTATGTTGCTTAGTGTGTGTTCTCTAACCACACACTTCATGTAATTTGTCCTTATAATACTTTACTTTAATTATTTGCACTCAGTAAAGCTGTATTATTGATATACAACTTTAAACGTTAAGAAATATTACACAATTAGCACAAATTACATTGTTAAGTTAATTTATTACAGTGTTTTTCGTACATCTGTGAGAATAACATGTCATGAGAATCACTCTAGCACACTGATTCAGTACCACACACTTCGTCTATTTGATTTTAAAGCCCATTATTTCAATTATTTGCCAGAAGTTTATATGAATATATGATTGACTTCATGTAGGTAATTAATTTATATAGATTAATTATTATTAAGCCATTTTGACAGCGTGTCTGTGTGTATTGATCTAGGCAAATTCTCTAACCACACACTAGGACACTACCGCACACTTCATGGATTATGAATGTAAACTTTATAGAATGAAATATAGCAGAATTGTCCCAGAGTTGGGACTTTTTAATATGCGGTCTAACTCTTTTACCACACACTAGTGTACACTTCGTGTAATTCATTGTTATAATTAGATCTACCCATTATTTCAATTATTGTCAAATGTTTGCTTAAGAATACTAGTAGTATTAAACTTCAAAAGTTAACAATCAAATGTAACATAATTGACAGATTTATTCTGTTTGGTGTTTCGAGTTTGGTTGACGAATGAGTCAGAAATGTAACATAATTGACAGATTTATTCTGTTTGGTGTTTCGAGTTTGGTTGACGAATGAGTCAGAAATGTCTCTCAGGCTCTGTTGTTGCAGTTCTATGTATTCAAATTCAAATAGTTTATTGATGAAAACCACATGTTGGCGAGCATCAAAAGTACAAACATAAACAGTACACAAAGTATAAAACTGACAAATTGAACAAAGCAAAAATTTTAAAGAAAAAACAAAACAAAAGTCACTGAAAAAATTAATAAGTGTCCTACAAAAGTAATTCTACATTTAAGATGAATTTAACAGAAGGTATATGAGCAATAATAGGATGACAATGTTAAGTTTCATCATTACGACATGTGTTTGCATCTTTTATGGGCTGTTTAAAAAAAAATGGCTTCAACATGTGAAAAAAATGTCCAAATTAAACTCACTCTTAAAAACTTTCTGCTAGTAATTTTCAATGTTGTATACATTGAAGTAAATGAAACAAGAAAGAAACTATGAACAAATAAGCAATACATTTTTAAGAACCTTTTATTGAACACAAATTGGCATAAAAAACATGTAAAATACATACTTATTCTATATCAGTTCAACAATCTTTAGTCTCAATTATTTTGTATAATGGTTTCTCAAACAATGCAACTGATATAAATGACTTTTTGTGCAAAATATTGGGTTATTGGTAGTTGTAGTTTTTCTTAAAGGCTATTTTTTATGAAAAATTCTCAATATTTTTGTCCAATCTACCTGATAAAGTTTTTATTATCAAAATAATAACGAATATTTTTACTTAAGACAGTAAAATTTTCAAAATTTAAAGATAAGTAGCCATTTGTAAAAAAAAATCACATTGATTCTTTGAACGATCACAAAATAATTGGTTATAGAAAAAACATTTTGTCTATTTTTGTTGCACTCCTGACATTTTTAAACAACAGTATTTAGAAAAAAACTGCTGGAACCTGCTAATCTGGCTCACGGGTCACTGTAATCGGGCGGCTGTATCGAGAAACAGATACGGTGTTGAAAAAACTGTTGACACTCATAAAATATTGATAAATGCAATAAAATTTTATGTTTGTCTTCAAGAAATATGATAGACAAAACCATGTGTGAAGTTTTATGATGAAATATCTACGATTTCTATGTAAATTTACGAGTTGAAGTGGGGAAATTTTATGTTCGATTTCTAAAAATCTTCTACTCTGAAACCACAGGTAAATTTACTTTAGCGATGTATTTTTATCTTGGACAAGAATAATGAGCGTCCTGATTGGATGACCGATTTAAAACACACTGACTCTGCATGGTAAAAAGATGCATGTTAAAGAAATCTGTTATATTTATTCATTTGTTTGATTCTGGAATATTGTTGTTCATTGATTTAAGCAAGAAAAAGGGGGGGGGGGTGAATTTTATTTGTGAATTTTACAGTTAAATAAATGTTATGTTTCGACAGTTTAAAGAGAAAAATAAAAATTTGTTGCGACTAAAGCTTAAATCAGCATTAAAAATTGAACAAATATCAGTGGTTTTGTAATTGAGATTTATTTTGAATAGAAAATCTGAATTTATTATTTATTAATTTATTATTAATGATACAATTTTATATCCGAGGGAGGGGGGCTATGATGAAAATTTGAAATAAAAACACAGGACCGGATTTTAAGCAAAACTAATAATCCAGGATTAGTTTTTTATTAAAAAAAATCCAGGACCCTGTGTTCATGAATTTTTTTTTTTTTTAAAGTTAATAATATGTAATATTGACATCCACATTTGCCTTTTGGACCCCACATTTCTGTGTCCACACTTGTATAATAAAGAAAAAACAAGAAGAAAATATCACATTTTAAAATGCCAACATTGAACAGTGATGTTACTGTTAACTCATACAATAATGTTTACCTGTTTCAATGAAATATTTGTACAGAAATGACAGTATTTGGAAATTTGCAACAATTTTTTGCCATACCACTTCTTTAATACCCAGTTTTAGCAGCAATATTTTTAATTACATTTGAAAATTTGTATTATACCACTCTAATATATTAGATAAATCATAAACAAATAATTAGAATATTTTTATAGGCTAGAAAAGGCAATTTATTATAAATTATTATTTTATCAATGGTACTATTTTATCAGGATATGTTGCACTCCTGACATTATATTGCCATCAAGAAAAAGAAGAGTTATTAACTTAAAAACAATTCACAGGGGGAAAAATCAGTTGGTGTTCTTTCAAGCATTAGTTTTACCAAGTTTTAATGATAATTGTTTCTTAAAGTAACATTTTTCTAGTTATTTGTAACTTGTTTACAGCCATACTTCTCGAAAATTCCAACTTATTTTTGAAATATACTATACAAAAACATTTAAAACATGTATTAATCTAAATTAATATTGAAAATAGATGTTTAATGTACAATTACAAATATTTTTTGGATACTTAGAAAATTGATTATACCAAAGAGGGAGAGGCGTTAAGGTGCAAAATTGGCCCCACATTATATTAAAAAATAATGCTCGACATAGAATAAAAACAATTTACCAATTTAATTGTTAGATAAACAAATTTTCCAAAAATATAACTTTCCGTGAAATTGGATGCGCTATGAGTCATAATAACATCATAATTAAATGGATAATGCTAAAAATGGACTACAAACGACATATTTAATGTACATTTTAGCTATTTCATATACCTCCACAGTCTTCCACCAACACCAAATTGAGCAGTTGTTTTGAGTATAGAGGGTTAATGATTATATCAAAATATTTTGTTAGTGGAGGATTGTGGAGGTTGTTAAATATTTATAACCTCAGCCAGACCCTTAAAATCAATATTTTCACTCTTCTGATTGTAAATATGAGACCATTATATACACAATCTGTACATTTCATGATTCATTTCAAGTAATGAAATTCATCAGTAAATAACTTATGTTTCTGTAAATAATTGTATTTATTTTAAATACAGTTTGTGTACATTGAAACCAAGAGAAAAACCCAGTGCATGCAATCCGGCGTCAATGCCATAAAAAGAACTGGGGACTATAAGTGCCATATATGGCCCCATATTTAATGAATCATTATCTTAGAAAATACTTGATTAAAATTTGATGTGTTTTATATTATAGACGAGATCATACTTTTGATGTTAAAACTTGCTTCCAACAAAATCGATACGTATTTGACGTCATTGTGACGTCATGAGCGTTATTCGTTTTCTGTATTTCGTGGAATTTTGCCAGCGATATTTGGGCAGTTTTCGAATAAATTAAGCACCTCCGCAGTCATGTACCAGAAAAATATTTTACCAGATTATTAAAATAAATAAAACACAAATACTGTTAAAAGTATTTTTTGGTTTCACAAGGTGTTAAATTTCTTGAAAAACGACGGGAAAATGTTCAAATATTCCAAGCGCTTAGATGACGTTTTGATATTTGAGAAGCAATCTTTGCTGTAAAAAAAACGATGGTATGTCGGCATGTAACAGTTATATACAAATGTAAGATAAAAATAAAATAAACACCACTTCATCCAAAATAGTTTTTTTCATAAGCCCCCAATTATAGATTATATATTTTCTTCCGGGATACTGAAATAGTTATTACTACAGGGATACGGAGGTAGGTTTAATGGTCTATTGATGCTACTTCTAAAATGAAGTAAAATAGTTTTATCCAAAAGGAGTAGATATTTTTTGGGCACAATCCAACAGATAGCTCTCACATTATGACCCAAAGGTGTTTTATGTTATGCACTACATACACAAACGTTTGATCCATCATTTGTCCATTGGAGGTTAGGTGTTTAACACCACTTTCAAAAATATTTCAGTTACTACTTTTGTCACGGAAATCCACAGACCTGTCGCAAGTCACTGACAAACTTTATCACATAATGTTTTATCGAGTACACCTCGCCATGAATGGGGTTCAAACTCACAACTTAAGTGGTGATAGGCAATGATTGCACAGGTAGTTGTAAATTCTACTACCATACGACCACGACGGCTCAAGTTCAGTTAAGATGAAAGGTAATAGTTTTATTGATATTGATGGAATTTATGATTATCACTGTTTATAAACTTTCTTTTCATATCAATCAATGAAAAGAATTGGTTTGCTGAAAGTAGGTTTTTTGTTGGGGTTCTTTGGATGGAATTTGTATCTCATGTGAAGTTCGGTCAATTGAAGACACAACGTTAGGTATATCAGAACAATACCTTTTCTTTTGCCACCAGACTGGGATGGTTGGCCACTGAATTCACATCACATTTTCATAAATTATATAAAGTTTCCCCTTTTGTGCCCAAATTAAACTTTTAACTTCTATCAGTTCCATTCTCTTAAATCAACCTCCAATGGACAAATGATGGATCAAAAGTTTGTGTATGTAGTGCATTGAAAATGCGTTCTGTCATGTGCATAAGTTATTGTTTGGATGATTGACAGACAATATTCATCATATTGTTTTCTAGCTTCTGAACTGTCCATCGAGAAAAATATAAAATATTCTAGACGGGCAGCAAATAGCCAGTCAATGGGGTTTGCAATTAATATTTCGCATGCACAATAGCGACCCCACACCACACGGTGTGGAAAATAAAAATATTCTTCTGTGGCTTAAATGAGTATTAACTGCATTACATGTAAACTGTATGATTCTGTTTGATAAAGTCCTTTAACTAGAACAGGAACAAAATGTACACTTGAGTGAAATAGTGTTGTAATAAAAGATCGTACAAGTATGAAAGAATGTCAAGGTATATTTTAAATGAGGTTGAAACAAGTCGCCATTTGATATTAATTCGGTTGTATTTCATTTTGACGATTATAATTACGGAATACGATCACAACCATATTGTTTTTGATTGGATTAAAATTATAGCTGTATAATAATGTATAATAACCTCTTATTATTAGAATCCTAACATGACTGTGAATTTAACATAAATAAAATAACAAACGGCTTCCTCTAGGAAAACACCGACTTTATGTGAAAGGGACACCAGACAGCTATGAGGAACGAATTTAATACATTCCTTAGCGCGGGATGTAAAGGAGACACTCCTTACACGTAAAAGACAACTTACAGCAAATTCTGATAGCAACAGTTTATTAGGAGTGTTGTTGTTGGTTTGTCACAAAGCAAAATAATATCTACATTCTCCTCTTGTTCTAGTGACAATCAAAACAATCATACATAGACTCATGACAGCGACACACATTTTACCTACACGATTAATCATATGGTTGTAAATTTGTTCTCATCATAAATATATATGAAATACTTGATTGTAAAACAATTATCTATCGACAACCACTTTCTATGGGATATCTGATTCCAAGGCTTGTTATCAGTTTATCAAAAAAACAAAAATAATTCTCACAGGGTCCTAGCTAAATCGTTACGCATTAAACATTTTGCTTCACACCATTTCCCAAAATATTTCCATATTATTAAAAAAAAAAGCGATCTTTAAATATTGGAGTTCTCTCAACCCGCACCTTGTCATTTTTTGTTATAGATTTGTGATGGTTGTCCGTAAAAATGTACTGGAATATATCATCTCATTGGTTTTCGCTAAGAATAAAGTACGGTTAAAAAAGTGTTTAAAAAAAATTCAAATATGACAAAGTTCTATTGTCCAAATAAATCTATCTATTACTTCTTTAAGATTAATACCAAAATTTCGACCAGTTTTCGACGATCAATGTTAATAAGTTTCTGAATTGATGTCCCCCCCCCCCCCTAACTTGAAATTCTGGATCCGCCCCTGATTATTGACCTCAATATGTACATTATCAATGTCATAGCAGACGATGACTCCAAAATTGTATGAGATATATTTTTTAATTGATTAAAGCTTTGTAAAGGTAACGACAAAATGAATTACGAAAAACTACAATTTGAACATGAAATAATAGATGTGGTACGTAGTTCTTACATTTAAAATGATGACATTTTTAGATCAGATTTCATGAGATCATTCATGTAATTTCAGCATCATAATATAACCTCTGACAAATTAAGCGATCAACATAATGAGAGATTTTATCACGTGAAACAAACCGTCGAAAGTGGGTGACGTTGCGACATTACTATTCGTTCACTTTAATTTCATAATACATCTTCGGAACATGTTTTTATTCCTGAAATCAATTCACATTGCATATTAAGTCAAATGTATGCTTTGTTTATTCAGTTTTATTATGCTTTGTTTTTGTTTTTGTTTTTTTAAAGATATGCATTATAATACAATGATACGTACGTTCTGTATAATGAAAAAAATGACATTCACTGCTTTTCATTACCTGAATTTGTCGATCCGCTGTGAGGAATTAGATACACATATTAACTAACTGTATTTATTTCTGAAAAGCACATATTGTGAATACATTTTGGAGAAAATTTTATCGACATCTGAGGTGGGGCCGATTTTGGCCCTTATAGCTCCCAGTCCTTTCAATGATTTTTAAATATTTATGTCAGGAGTGCAACATTTACATGGTCAACCATAAATTATCTATAAGAAAATAGATAAATGCATTTATCATAAACTTTATCAAGTCAATTAATCTCCAATAGCTAATCAACCTAGAAAACATGTTCCCTTGTCAGAGAATGTCTCTAGTTAGCTCACCTGACCCAAAGAGTCATGTGAGGTATTGCCATCACTTGGCGTCCGTCGTCCGTCCGTTAACTTTTTCATATTTTAATCTACTCTTCTGAAACAACTGGGCCAAATGGAACCAAACTTGACAGAAAGCATCTATATAAGGTCCTCTATGAAGTTTTTTCATTTCGTCCCATTCCGCCAACAAATATGGCAGCCAAGGGCAATTCTTGTTTCTGATTGGCTAATGTTAAAAAAATCTTTTCCTCTGAAACTGCTTGCCCAAATGGAGCCAAACTTGGCTGGAAGCATCTATGTAAGATCCTCTATAAATCTTCTTCATTTGATGCCATTTGGCCAACAAACATGGCCACTGTTACTAAAAATAGAGCATACGGTAAAATTGCAGGTTTTGGGTAATAACTCAAAAACCGTTAATAATATCAGAAATCTGACGAGGTAAAAATGATCAGCACAGCAAGATCTAACTACTCTGAAATTTTGAAGAAAATCTGAATACCTATCTTGGAGTTATTGCCCTTTTTTCATGAAATTTTCAAAATGTTAATACTTTTCGTTTTTTATTTCAAAAACTATAAGAGATAGATGTTAAGTTTAAACAGCAAACATTTGCAGCATGTCAAGAGTTACCTAGCCTGCAATTTTAAAGTAAATCTGATTACCCATCTTGAAGTTATTGTCCTTTTTTCATCAAATTTAAAAAATGTTAATACTTTTCATCCTTTATTTCAAAAACTATAAGAGATAGATGTTAAGTGTAAACTGAAAACATGTTCAGCTTGTCAAGATCTACATGCACTGCAATTATGAAGTAAAGTAAGCATCTATGTAAGGTCCTCTATAAAGTTTCTCCATTTCGTTCCGTTCCACCAACAAATATGGCCGCCAAGGGCAATTCTTGTTTCTGATTGGCTACTGTTTAAAAAAATCTTCTCCTCTGAAAATGCTTGTTAAAATGGAGCCAAACTTGGCAGTAAGCATCTATGTAAGATCCTCTATAAAGCTTCTTCATTTGGTTCCATTCGGCCAACAAACATGGCCACCAAGATTAATTCTTTTTTCTGATTGGCTAATGTTAAAAAATCTTCTCCTCTGAAACAGCTTGGCCAAATGGAGCCAAACTTGGCAGGAAGCATCTAGGTAAGGTCCAAACCTGGCATAGATGGTCCCTGTGTGTGTCCCTTTCAAAATTGTGTCCGACAGCCCCACCCTCCATTCAAGATGGCTGGTGGTTTTTAAGGTAATGATTATCTCCCTTTGAAATTTGTTTCAGTATCATTCTATTGTCAGGTGAGCGATACAGGCTCAGTGGGCTGAGCCTCTAGTATTAATACCTAATAGATATTAAAGCACGAGACCATTTAAAATGAACAAAAATGCTATATTACATTAAAAATTAAAAGCACATAAAATGCTATTGGCACTTTTAATTTTTTCAAATGTTATTCTAAACTTGACAGAATCTCATTTTATCTAAATCATCCATATAAAAAGCTATAATTTAGACTGTGTAGAAGATCACTTAAAACTAGTTGCACTCCTGACATGAATCAAATGCTTCTGTGAGAGATATTTTATGTATCTCAAACAGGTAAATGGGTTTTATCTGTTCTCTTGGTCAGTCTCTGTTGAAATAGAAAGACAAATGTGATATTAGTTACATTTAAAAGAAAATATGTCTAAGAAAATATCAAATGTTGCACTCCTGACATTTGAGAGTGATACCTTTAATGTGACATTCTTGGCCTTACTACTGATTTTAGTGTATCCTTTGACTATGGTTTTGAAGCAACAATGATGTATTAAGATTTATTTATACCCCATATCTTTGAAAACTAAAAGACAACATTTCTACAATGTAATTTAGGAAAACTTGCATAAATGTTTGTTGCACTCCTGACTACATTTTGTAGGTACATCTTTTTTACAAAGCCATATTTTTATGCAATAATAAATGTGAAGCATGACCTATTGCTATCTTAAAGTATGTCAACATATCAAAGTTTGTGATGAAATAGATTTTGATAACATATTGTTTGATTTAGCACTGTGGTAGGTTGTTGAAAATTAAGGATTTTTTAAAGTGTCACAAAAAGGGTTGCACTCCTGACAATTTTGACATGTTTTTTGGACATATTTTTTTTGTTATTCTAGATATCTTAAAGATTATTTGCAGTAACAAACATTAAATCATTACAGATCTTTTGAACTATATAGATCCAATAAAATCATAAAAATGAGTAAATTAGACAGCTATAACAGTAGGAGCCATTTTTTTTAAACTGCCCTTATGAAAGATTTTGTTAATAAAGGACTAGACTTCATATAATTCGTTGTTATAGCTATGGTTGGCGACAAAGGTGACAAAGTGTAATAGCATAATTGTATAATTCCCGATACTAAATCTTGTTTGTTGTCGGTACTTTATGCTTGTAATTTTACAAAGTGTATATATATTCTTTAATTCCTCTTGTACAGAGGTATATATAACAATTTTGAATCATATATTATAAAATATGGAAGAGTTCTTTAAAGAGAGAATACAAAAAAAAGTAACTCAATTAATCGTCCTCGGTCCTGTGAGAAAAATATACGCGCAGTATCACGTAAATATTTTGCACAAATGTTTATAAACGTATATATACATCGTCTTCAATATCTGGACAATTTGTGGTTAAATTCTGCACACGTCCTAGAAGTATGTACAACAATTCTTCAGTCGACGAAGAATATAAAGTGTCAGGATAAATAAAAGTTTGGATTCCAAATATATCAAGGATTGATGTCCAGAATCGGGTAAAGTCACTGTCCTGTTCAATATGAGATAAACGTTCAGAAGTAGCTAAGCTATTAATAGCATTTGAAACTGTCCTTTTCCATACCAATTTTGTTGGAAATACCTTCGTTTGTATATAATTTTTAAAGTAATCTTCAAGTTTGTATTTTTTAAACAATTTGAACATGTCCGGGATAAAACCATACATGACTCTCTTTCCATATGTAAACGTATAAATTATATTTAGAAAAACATGCTTCACAGAAAACGATGTGTTCAGCAACGCTAACCTCTGAAAGAACATTAATTTCTTTCTATCTTACTTACGGTTGAATTTTTGACCGTCCTTCAGGACAACCTCATTAGAGTTGATTCCCCATTACCAATTCACAGATCTGTAAAAACAGGACTGGGACTATATTAATTTTGTGTAAGTCAATCACCTTCCACCATTTAGAAGTCAAGCTAATGCTGTATATACATTGGGAAAATCCTTCACCATTAATCACAGGGTTAGTTACTCTATATATATATAGGTCTGAAAATTAAACCAAACAGTGTTAGAATTAGATTTTAGAGCTGTCAAATTTTTGTTCTTCCCTCGACGGGATTTGAACCCACACCATTGATACACTGCAGCACCATTCGCTTAGCCTTACGTCCAGCGCCCTAGACCACTCGACCACATCCACTCCATCCACATCTGCATGCAGGTTACTCTTTTCAGAGAAAATGTTCTAATTCATCATACCTCCATTATTCAATTATATTGAATAGAAATGAAACGGTCCATTTACCTTTGCCTTTTCACTTTTTTCCTACGAGGGATAATTGACATTGTACGTATACAATGTAAGGCGTAGCACATTTTTCTAGAATTCAATTCTAATTGCTGTTCAGCAATTCTACTGAGTCGGGTAGATGTTGATCTAAGCTTCGTACAGTCCGTAAGCATCTGAACTTTAATTTCAGAGTCTAAGTTATCAAAACTTATTTCTGAGAAACTTGCGAGAATGTCACTGATTATGGAAAGATGTTCTGAGTGAGGAGCATAGAGTAGTTTACATTCTAGTAGAAAATGTTCTAGGGTCTCATCATTTTCACCACAGAGTTCACAGATTGGAGATATATTTGAGTACTTAGCAAGGGATCCTGGAAATGGATATATTCCAGTCACTATTTTTTATTTAACTCCAATGCTTATTGCTGCTCTTGATGGGTTAAAATCTTTTGAGACGTCAATTATTGGATGAGGTAGTTTGCTGTTCAGATGTTCTAGTGATGGATACCATGTAGCTGTTTCTCGTATCTTTTCTGACCAAAAATTTTCCACTGCTCTTTGAACGGACGACTTCCATATTGACTTTCTTATAGGATTTGTCAATAACTCGTTGATATTAGAAAATTCATATTTGAGTAAGATTTTCTTAATATTGATGAACCAACTTTTGCTGTCTGTTGACTTATTGAGTAGTTGTCTCATTGCAAGCTGTTTTTCTATTGCCTTGTCAGGTTGTCTACATATATTATTGAATAGAGTCATGCATTTAATGTCAATTTCAAACGAAATGTCGAATAGTCCAACTAAACTTTCAAACATTTCAATGATACGTGCGAACAAATTAACGTCATGTACGTGAGTTGGAATATAAGATCTTAATGTCTTGTATCAAAAAAGATTAAGATGACAAAATTCGCACAATAGAATAAAAACACAACTTAAAGAGAACTGACGAAAATTTCGTAGGCTACGGTTACTATTGCTAGTAACAGATTCATGGCACCAGCTATTTACTGATTAAACTGGCACCGGTTACTGAAGGTTATATGAAATATTTTTTTCAGCGAGGAAAAGAAAACGGAAGACAGATATGTGGCTTCATCGCCCCAATAGATTGAGAACAACAGATAAAATTATCACAAACAAAAACCATCAGCTCACTATGAGTTGTATGTTAATGTATCTTATTCAGTTTCGAGGTGATTCCTACTCATTTGTTAAAGAGTTTGACTACTTGATTGACAAGGCTTATCCAGTCGAAGCATCTCGTTTCCGCTACTAGAATTTCACTATGTGCTGCTTTATACCTTTTTGTTGTAGTGTGACATGCATATATATTGCATGCCGTTACTGTCTGTTTTACGACGGAAACGTATTCGTAGCATGGGTTCTACAAGTACGACGGGCGGAAGTTGTGACTAAATGATCAACCGGTTTCCGGACATGGACACCTATTTTACGGAAATTAATCACGTATTGCTAGCATCTAGAGGCTACGAATACGACGGATTTTTGTTTTCTTAAATATATTGTTTTTAGACATTTATTACTGTGATACTATAAAGTTACGATAGTATTGTAATGACTTAAAAAATTCTAGAAATATGTATTTGCTGCTATACAGAATATGATTGAAGACATCGCTGCGAATTTAATATGAAGAACTGCAATCAAAGTGATGATAATTTGCTTATTTAAGGTATATTATATGTGATTTTACCCTGTGTTTGGGCGTTGACCGTTGGAAATGGAACTAAATGTTTTCCCTCTATGAATACAGGAATAATCCAACTCCTTATAAATTAAAAGACCCGCTGCACTTTCTGCAACTTCCATGTTTTTATATTTGGACCCCGTACCAAGCTTTCTTGAGCTACGCTTATAAAGTTGGACATAGTTATCCTGCTGAAATTTTTTTAGTGCACAGTCTAAATCTGTAAAAGATTTATACTTTGCTCCAACACGGAGCGCACTACCATCGTCGTCCATTTTAAAAATAATTAGTGTTGGGAAGTGTGAGTTGTACTCTGAGAAGTACTCATACCAGTGAAATCCATGGGCTTAATCCTGTATTGTAAGACTAGTTTTTCAATGCATCAGATTTTATTTGAATAAAAATAAACTAGAAGTAGAAAATTATATAAAAAATTCATGAATTGTCATTTAATGAAATAAAAACAATAGAATTAAGAAAATCGAGAAATCCGTAAAATAGGTGTCCATGTCCGGAAACCGGTTGATCATTTAGTCACAACTTCCGCCCGTCGTACTTGAACCCAGGCTACGAATACGTTTCGGCGTATTCGTAGCCTGTGCCTTAAAACAAACACGCATTGCAGTTCACGATGGTGTTGAATGCATTATAATAAAGAATAATACGCATTAAATAATCGCCATCCATTTGATGACACGACTCATCACAAAAAAACTATTGCAGATTCTTAAAAGTGTCCCATTCACCTTTATACACGCTGCATATTCATGAGGACATTTTCCTTATTATTCTTGTGTGTTGACTGGTCATTCAGTAAGAGCTAAGTTATTTAAAAAATAAACGTATCTTATAATTCATTCCTTATCTCTTTCATTAAGATTCTTATTTCACAACTGACTTTAGGACTTTCAAATATTTTGCACGTTTTGTCTGACCAGTCTGTTTACAATATTATTATCGAAGATATATTAGTTATCAAACTACATTTCTAGTCCATCGAAATCCATCCATTATCCAATGATAATTTATGATTATCTTACAGAATTCTGTTGCAAATTCCTTCTTTAAGATTTGTACATTTTCCCTTTGATCTTTATAAACGATAATATAAATTAAAATTTTTATTGTCATTAAACAACACAGATTGTGACAGTTATAAATACAAATTATACAAATAAACATGTAACAAAGAGAACATAAAATCGACATTTTATATATATTATCAAGCAACTAGCGCGATATTAACATAATATCACTGTTTTTCTTACATCCTATTTTATTTTTGTTTCATTTTGAATTTAAATATACAACCAAAAACATACTGCTTTTGATGACAAACATCCAAGTTTTTTATTTTTAATTTAGATATACAACCCAAAACATACTGCTTTTGATGACAAACATCCAATTTTATTTATTTTTAATTTTGAAATTAGATATACAACCCAAAACATACTGCTTTTGATGACAAGCAATCGCGTGTTGCAACATTTGATGGATGGAGAATGGATATTGAACAGACACCAGATATATTAGCTGATGCAGGATTTTTTTATACAGGTATTTTAATATGCAGTAACAAAATATTGAATAGAATCAAACCCCTACTGAATAAAATAACAGTGAATCGCTTCTATATAGGAACTATTTCACATCTAGTTTTTATAAACGTCTGTGTTACTTACCGTCTGTTTTCTGTTGGGTTATAGCTTATTACCCATTTACTCTACATTTATAAATGACAAAAACGTAGATATCAAATTTAGTGCGCTCGGTGCACCTTTTGGAACCAACCACATCAGGCATGCTCAGAATCGAAAGATTGGGAAGCTAAGCAATTTAAATGTGTTGGTGAGCAATCAAACCAAATGACTCAAACAGGTCAGCCAAAATCGGCCTAACAGAGAAGATTTTTTTTTAATTTTGAATTTTTTTGTCTTCGTCCTGTGTCTTGTGTGCACAGTGTCTGTAGATTGTATATTATTGACTGCCCTTTTGCTAATCTCTAATATTTATTATTAATGTTTGAAAACAATGATGGTCCACCAACATCACCAATATTCAAATATGACAGATGGTATTTTACTTACATGTAGTAGGTAAACACTTGCATGATCACATCATTTTACTTATACGTGGTAGGTAAACACTTGCATGATCACATCATTTTACTTACATGTGGTAGGTAAACACTTGCATGATCACATCATTTTACTTACATGTGGTAGGTAAACACTTGCATGATCACATGATTTTACTTACATGTGGTAGGTAAACACTTGCATGATCACATCATTTTACTTACATGTGGTAGGTAAACACATGCATGATCACATCATTTTACTTACATGTGGTAGGTAAACACATGCATGATCACATCATTTTACTTACATGTGGTAGGTAAACACTTGCATGATCACATCATTTTACTTACATGTGGTAGGTAAACACATGCATGATCACATCATTTTACTTACATGTGGTAGGTAAACACTTGCATGATCACATCATTTTACTTACATGTGATAGGTAAACACATGCATGATCACATCATTTTACTTACATGTGGTAGGTAAACACTTGCATGATCACATCATTGTACTTACATGTGGTAGGTAAACACATGCATGATCACATCATTTTACTGACATGTGGTAGGTAAACACTTGCATGATCACATCATTTTACTTACATGTGGTAGGTAAACACTTGCATGATCACATCATTTAATTACATGTGATAGGTAAACACATGCATGATCACATCATTTTACTTACATGTGATAGGTAAACACATGCATGATCACATCATTTTACTTACATGTGGTAGGTAAACACATGCATGATCACATCATTTTACTTACATGTGATAGGTAAAGACATGCATGATCACATCATTTTACTTACATGTGATAGGTAGACACTTGCATGATCACATCATTTTACTTACATGTGGTAGGTAAACACATGCATGATCACATCATTTTACTTACATGTGGTAGGTAAACACTTGCATGATCACATCATTTTACTTACATGTGAGACACTTGCATGATCACATCATTTTACTTGCATGTGATAGGTAAACACATGCATGATCACATCATTTTACTTACATGTGATAGGTAGATACATGCATGATCACATCATTTTACTTACATGTGATAGGTAAACACATGCATGATCACATCATTTTACTTACATGTGACAGGTAAACACTTGCATGATCACATCATTTTACTTACATGTGATAGGTAAACACATGCATGATCACATCATTTTACTTACATGTGATAGGTAAACACATGCATGATCACATCATTTTACTTACATGTGGTAGGTAAACACTTGCATGATCACATCATTTTACTTACATGTGGTAGGTAAACACATGCATGATCACATCATTTTACTTACATGTGGTAGGTAAACACATGCATGATCACATCATTTTACTTACATGTGATAGGTAAACACATGCATGATCACATCATTTTACTTACATGTGATAGGTAAACACATGCATGATCACATCATTTTACTACATGTGGTAGGTAAACACTTGCATGATCACATCATTTTACTTACATGTGGTAGGTAAACACTTGCATGATCACATCATTTTACTTACATGTGATAGGTAGACACATGCATGATTACATCATTTTACTAAGAAGGAAGGTTTTGGCCCATATAATTAGTTTAACCCTGCCACTTTTTATTGGAGTGTCCATACCAAGGTAGGAAAATGAGAGGATGCCTATTTATATGGCAGGGATATCAATTTTGCCTCTTTCTAGGATTTTTCTCTAGGGTTTTGGAACTGTTCCGACAGATTGGTATTTTTAGTTTTTCATTTTATTAGAACTATTATTACACATAGTTTATCAAGAAAACTGTTCATAGCAGTTAACATTTCTCGTTCTTTTGTAGGCGAAGAGGATGTGGTTCGATGTCATTACTGTGATGGAGGTTTACGTCACTGGGAACCTGGTGATGTACATTGGGAAGAACATGCCAAATGGTTTTCTTTCTGCAAATATGTCATCAAAATGAAAGGGAGAGATTTTATTGATAATATCAAGGCTGCACGTGAGGTATGTTTCAACATGGACAAATTTAAATTTTCTCTGCGGCATTCATTCGTGTTTTCTCGTCTTCCTTTGCCTCACCAAACAGACGATCTCACATTGATTGGTTATTGATAATTATCGTTAATTTCAGCAATTTTCAGTAATATCGCAAACCGCATCGTTGATGTAATCATTAGCTTGGTCATAACCAGTACGGTATATCGTTGGTTCGAGACTCGGTCGTGTCAAGCTATTAATTTGGTATTAGCTGCTTCTCTGTTAAACACATGGCATTAAGTAGCAAGAACAAAAACTGGTTTGTTCGGAATCAGGATAATTTGTCCGCATGGACCGACATGTCTACTAGCAGACGTTATATCTGGTGACCTTAAAATTATCAAAGACACCTCTCATCGAGATTTGTTCGCCAAAGGGCATAAATACCGTGAGCATAAATCCATAAACTGGAAACATAACTTTAGAATTCTTATAGATTCCGTCGAGGATTATGCCAGACAATGGTCAAAACGTGAAAAGGAGGACTTAGATACTCATTCCGAATGGGTGAAGAGTGTGAGGTCGCTTATGCAAATTAGAATTAAAAAACTCAGTGGGTCTATGAGCACTCGCTCTACATCAATCTTTAAAGACCCAAATGTTGCTAAACACCTGTCTCTCCTACATGATAAATATATTGTCTCCGCCGACAAGGCACCAAACCATATTGTTTTTGTGTGTAAATCACATTACGTAGACTGCTTGATAAATGAATTATGTATTGACAATTCACTTGGCAACCCTACATATACACCGACGACACTTACGAAAGAGGAAATCCTGGACAATCATAGATCTGTGTTATGTTCCTTTGGAATTACAACCAGAGATTAAGAATTGGATCTACCATAACTCTACTGGATTCCTAAATTACACAAGTGTCCTTTCATGCAGCGTTATATTGCTGGTTCTGCCAAATGCTCCAAGAAATCTCTTTCCAAATTATCAAAATGTATTCTATCAGCGGTCAAAACCGGGCTTCAGAGGTACTGTGACACTAGATACTCGAGGGGTGGTGTGAATCAAGTGTGGATTCTGAAGAAATCTAAAGATCTGTTAGAGTACATACAATCTAGGTCCCTCTCCTCCTGCAATTGCATTAAAACATTTGACTTCCTCTATTTCAAGCTCACGGGGATAGATGTAATCAACGAAATCACAAAACCTGGAATTATTTAGTGAAAGGACATCATCGATATAGCGAAATGTGAAATTGTAGGATCGGGCTAGCTTCTGTTCGTTTTCCTTGAGAAGCCCCTGTGTGAAGTCTGCCTCATACGAATAAAGTATCAAGTCGGCGAAAAGAGGAGCACAGTTTGTACCCATAGGTATGCCGACTGCCTGTTGAAAATCACGTCCACCAAACATAACAAATACGTTGTTGATAAGAAAAAAACAAACTCAAGCATGTTGCTGGTATCAGTTTCAGAGAACTTTTTGGTAGAATCAGAGAAGTCAAATGTTTTAATGCAATTGCAGGAAGAGAGGTGCTTATACTCTAGCATATTTTTAGAGTTCTTCAGAATCCACATCTGATTCACGACACCCCTCGAGTAGCTGATGTCACAGTAACTCTGAAGCCCAGTTTTGACCGCCGATAGAATACATGTTAATAATTTGGAAAGAGGTTTCGTGGAGCATTCGTGGTCTGCCACCCAGCAATATAATGTTGTTTGAAAGGACACTTTTGTAATTTAGGAATCCAGTAGCGTGACGGTATATTCAGTTCTTCATCTCTGGTTGAAATTCCAAAGGAACATAAAACAATACTATGATTGTCCAGGATTTCCTCTTTCGTAAGTGTCGTCGGGATATATGTAGGGTAGCAAAGTGAATTGTCAATGACTAATTCCTTTATCAAGCCGTCTATGTAATGTGATTTAAAGATTGATGTGCTCATAGACACGTTGAGTTTTTTTTAATTATTATTTGTATCAGCGACCTCACACTCTTCACCCATTCGGAAATAGTATATAAGTCCTCCTTTCCATGTGTTACCGATTGTCTGGCATATTTCTCGACGGAATTCATAAGAATGCTTAAGCTATGTTTCCAGTTTATGGAATTAAGCTCACGATATTTAGGTCCTTTGGCGAACACTTTTCGTAGAGAGGTGTTGTTGATAATTTTAAGGTCACCATTTATAACGTGGCCAGCCGAATTATATATGAAAGGGGAACCTGAGACAATATTGAGATCATGCAATACCTTATTGTAGTCAAATAGTTTTGTTGCTATAGGTATGGTATATGCATACGAGATTATAAGTACGGACTGATCCTTAAAATACGCTAACATTGTATATTTGACTGATTTGTGATGACGGAAATTGACAAAGTTAATGGCATCAAGACCTTTGTTGGCAAACGACAGTTTCAGAAAGGAACGTTTGTCTATTTCATCTTAATCAATGACAACAGGTTTGAAAAGTCTGTAACCGGCAATATCCAAGACGATTGCTGTAAGTTTGTATTCATTGGAATTCGGATTTGTAACATTGTTTACCAAACATGAGTTGTACAAGACATGTAGTTTTGAAAGTGGTAGTGAAAATAGTTTCGAGCGAATGTGATCCATACCCAACGGTTTCTGCATAAATGGTAGATGGTCATTTAGTGAAACATCATTAAGTATAGGGGATGTATAATGACGATGACCATGACTTCGCTTACTCCGAGGAGCGGAGTTGAAAATATACATCACATTCACCGATCTACAGGTAGGGCTAGATAGGATACATATGCCATCAATTTTGTCATTACAGCCATAGGGTGTTGCAGTCCCTAATTCCCGTATCCAGTAGTCTTCCTTTTGTTCACGGAGTGGTATTGTTAGGTTTGGATTGTTAGTCCTATGGTATATTTTGTCGATGATGCGAACTCCCATTAAAATGCTGGAAAACAATATCATTAACATTGTTAATGATACTGGATCGATGACCGCGTATCCGTTTGTGTAGTTTACCTTTCGTTTCACCGACATATACCAATCCGCAAAGGTTCCATTCTTATCCGTAAACCAAATTAACTGATTTACAATTCAGAGCATCGTAACTCCTTGTAAAGTAATTCTTATTAGTTAAATTGTTGGTGAAATGAGCATCTGTAATCAAAATATTGCAGTATTTGGTTCAATGTTTAGAAATGAAAAAATGTTGTTCAGAGTCAATAAAATCCAAAATATCATGTAACTGAACAGAACAAGGACGCATACGTAAATTAGAAATATTGTCTTTAGTGTGATGATCTGAATTTCGAATAACCGAGTTGTTAGTCGTGTCTTGGGAAAAGGGGACACCTGCCGTTTCCGACGACACAGAGTCCATGGTGCCGCCGTTGTTGGACCTTTTTATACTGGGCGACGTCCGAGCTAGTACCCTACCTGATCTTCGTAAATTCATGTACTTGATTGCTACTGGGCAGAAGATGTCCACCAGCAGTGACATCGACCCAGTGGTAATAGGAAAAGTTTGAAGATACCAAAGGGGTAATCAGAATCCGTAAATCAAAGAACAGACAACACAATGGCAAAGAGCAAATAACGATCTATAAAACAAACACATAAAACTAAAGATCGAGTAACATGAACTCCACTAAGAACCGGCGGTTAACTCAGGTGCTCCGGAAGGGCTAGGAATTCTTGTTCCACTAGTGTACTCTTATAGTGCTCGCTCACTGATACAATCCGCATGTCGCTCAACTCGGGACACATTATCCTGATTTCGAGCAAACCTGTCTTTGCTGTGTGCTTAGCGGAGCAGCAGCACATACACATTTTATATTGCTTGGTTTAAACCGACAGGGGCTTGAGGCGAGCACGCTAACCACTACATCACTGATGCTGTTATATTTGACAGGTTATATACGCACATTGTACACACCTGATCTGGGTTTGTATTTCTGCATTTACAAAAGTGGAAAATATGGGTGTATCTTTACTGTAAATTCTTTTTTTTGTTTTTGACAAACGTGAATGGAAATAAGGAACCATTATGCGTGTCGTACAATATTTAAAAAGCAATATATTAAACCATGAAACGTATCGCTCTTAGAACAACATAATTATAATGCATCTAAAATAACTGTTTCGTTTTGATTTCCTGTGGTATGCAATTATATAGTTACAAATATTTTTCGTATTAATAAATAAATAAAAAAAAATGAGTCTTACTGTTTTTTGTTTGTGGTACGCCGAACATCCATGCTTCTTGTGTATCTTGACTTTAAAACTGATATGAAACATTACATTTTGAGATTTCCCCTATCCCCAATAAAACTTATGGTCGATAAACTTCCTTACTCAAATGTTATATGGTAAGTTATTTATTTATAATATAACTGTGTAATATTGAGAGTCTACCTGATAATTTACCTTCTATATTTATCAAATATAATTCTTGTATAACAGTAAATCGGTGCGAATTAACAAATTATGCACAGACTTTATATCAAATTTGTTAAAAATTAGAAAAGATAGTATATCTTAATACAGTTATGTCATACAATTGTTATTTATGTTGTTAATTTAGTATATATTGCATATATACATATCCTTATTGCTATTGTTTTACAATGGGCGTTTACCAATTATTGTAATTGCGTTTGTGTCAATAAAATATGGTCTATTGTCTATATTTTATTTTTATTTTGTTTCAGTATAAAACGAAAGTAAATAAAAATACACGGTATTGAACAACAACACAACTCAAATAAATATCATTAACAAATGTGTTTTTTTTAATATATATACGATTTTTTGTAAATTCGTAAGATACTACTATATTCTTTCTTTATTTCTAATTATTATGACGCAATGGTGTTCATGAAATGACTGCATGATCCGCCATTATAAGCGGAGAGCACAAAAAACCGTTTTAATTATACATCCGCCCCCTCGAACTTTTAAGTGTCGTGTGTAAAGCATTGTTGACGCTTGTTACTATGTTCAATTTCAATATGTAATTTGAATTTATTATGATTTATCAAGATAATATGAATAAAGTTTCAACATTCCGGGTATTTAATAATGGAGATCCCTTTAAATCATTGTAAATAACTTGTATAGTTAATAAGTTGGGGTTCTTTCTGTTATATTACGGTTAAAACGACTAAACACGGTCACAAATCATATTTTGTTTCTTTTGATTAAATTTTTTTTTTCGCTTCACAGGCGCTCGTGGCACGGATTTACATCCCCCTTTTTCAACTTTCTGTTTGCATATTTATTTTAAATAAAAGTTCTTTATTATTTCATCTCTTTTCCCTTAATTTATTGTGTTTATGTCCAAATATCCATACAATGATATGAGAACAACAAATAGATATTTTGATAAGTAAACAGAAAGTTGAAAAAGAGGGAGGTGATTCCGTGCCATGAGCGACTGTAGTTCACTTTAAAAAGTGACGAAATATTAAATAACATCAGCCATGCTTCATTCAATTTAAGGTAAACATTTAGAATATTACGCAATGTAGATTACCTACAATATCATGTCGAATGTATGTAAGTTTCTAAAAATTATCGGATATTTTCATATAAAACACATTTTCTTTCAAATTAAATATTCTCAAGAGTTCGTTTCTTGTCCAATTTAAAAGAAACTATTGTTGAAGTTATTCTCATCCCGGTTTTTAGTTGGTTTCGTGCTGCTCAATCTTTTGTTTTCTATGTAGTGTTTTGCAGAACATTGTTTGTCCTGTTCTTCTTTTTTCTTTTGGTCATTGTTTTTGTCTGTCTTTCTTCGATTTACGAATAAAACGTGTAACTCTCACTTTGTTAATTAATCTTACCATTTTTTTAAGTTGTTTGATTTGATTGTATTAATGTGACAATTGTTAGTTAGCATGTACCTTAAATAAGGGTAATAACAAAATTACCGAACTCCGAACAATCTAACAAAGGGAAAGTCAAAACTCATAAGTATATAAACAGACAAAATCAGTCAACAACCGGAAAACTGTGAAAACCGTAATGACCCTGACTTGGTACAGGCATTTTTAAAGAAATGGTGGGTTGAATCAGATTTTAAAGCGTCAAACCTCCCCCTTTCATTACGGCTCAAAGTTTCCGGCTGTCACTATAACAGTATTTACAACAATACTTGAACAAAACAGGTAAAACAGTTGTCAAATCAGCGCCAAATGTCAAAAACACTTTTACGTCACACATTGATAAAAAAAAAAAATTTTGACATGTTTGGTGAAACCTTATCTTTATACATTTTCACTATATGAAAATCCATCGTTTATAATCCTTTCTGCAGAGACGGAATATATTTCGACAAGATCTTGGTATCGGAATATAAACTTTTTAAGAGATCGAATAAGGCGAATCTTTTTATAGCTCTGGTCCAGTAGCCTGTTTCTCAGATGAAGATGACGTTTCAGGAAATCAGAATAATTGCTACTGGCCCTTGCATAACGAATCAATTGCGAGATGTAAACACCATATGCAGGAGAAGCTGGTATATTGCTGCACATATTTGGAAAATTTATGATCTTAATATGGAAGTCGTCCCGTTTATCATAAATTTTAGTACTGATTTGACCACTGTCGTCAAATTCGAGGTATAAGTCCACAAATGATGCGGACGAAGCGGTATCTGTGGTCTCATTAACTTCCAGCTCTGGAGGATATATCAATGGAAGAAATTCTGCAAATCTAGAATTATTGATAGATAAAACGTCATCAATATACCTGTATGTGAAATTAAAGGCTCTAGCCTCATGAATCTTCTTATCTTTTACAAGCTTTTCAAGAAACTCCGACTCGTATGAGTATAAAAATAAATCGGGTAGAAGAGGGGCACAATTCGTACCCATTGGTATGCCGACGACTTGCTGAAACAGTATCCCTCCAAAGGAGACAAATATGTTATCGATGAGGAACTCCAGCATACTGATCACTTGTTCCTCGGAGTAGCATGTTTTACCTTTTTGAATTTTGTTTGAAAAATATGTGGAATTGTAGCCTAACACAAGAAATTTTGAGCCATAGTTTCTATGACTGAAAACTTTGTGAATTGTTTCTTTTAAGCGGGTTTTTAATTTGTCATGCGGTAGGGTGGTATATAGAGTTGAAAAATCAAAGGTTTTGATGGAGGATACCTGAGAGAAAGATCTTGATTTAAGGTTATCCAAAAGATCTTTAGAGTATTTCAAAATCCACATGTGATTTATGCCAATACGCGAGTAAACAGTTTCACAATATTTCTGTTGTTCCTCTTTTACTGCAGACAGAATCTTTGTCAGGTGAATAGACAATTCTTTCGTCGAACAAGTTGATGATCCCGCTTTGTACCTTTCTTTGTATGGTGTTTTATGGAGCTTAGGTATCCAATATAAATAGGGTAAATCCTCAGACTCTTTACCAGAGGGAATGTTTAAAGAGGTCATGAATGATCTGTGGTTAGCTAGGATTTCATCTTTGTCGAACGGAGTAGGTTTGTATGTGGTGTTACTAGAGGTGTTGCTATTTATGCCTAATTCCTTGATTAGGCATTCGAAGTAATATGATTTACATACAAACACGATATTGTTGGAAGCCTTGTCCGCAGGAACGATAACATATCTGTCATGAAGAGAGGAAAGACACTTAACAGCTTCTTGGTCTTTAAATACAGACTTAGGTCGACGATTAACACAATTTTTGAGTTTGTGAATCCGACCTTGTACTAGAGAGTTAATTGTTCTAACCCAGTCTGACAAGGACTCTAACTCAGGATCTTGGTCTACCTCTCTCTTTATCCACCTTCTGGCATAATCTTCAACAACATCCATAATTATCTTGAAATTATGTTTCCAATTGATGTGTTGAGGTTCTCTGAATATAGGACCATGAGAAATCATCTTTCGGAAACTCTCATGTTGAATGATATTCAGATCACCAGTGATTACATGTCCAAATGGGTTGTATTGAAAAGGAGAGTGGGGGTAGTCACAAGTCAGAGAGTTCTTAAGGTACTCTTCTATGTTAATATCTTGCAACTTGAGGTTGCTGTGGACAAACTCCTTTAATGTTATTGTGAAATACAATGAAATGATACTCCAATCCACTGTTTCGTAAGGACAAAGTACGGTGACCTTTTCAGCGTGATAAAATGCAAATTTAAGCCGAAAAATAAAAAGAGGTGAATCGCTTTAGATAATTATGTAATGATTTCCATGTACACAATTTCAACTTTTTTCTCTTGTTTTATTCGTTTTTGTTTTTTGTTCTGTTCGGTTTTGTTTTTATTTTATTTATTTATTTATTTGATCTTTGTTTTTTGTTTGTTTTTGTTTTGGTATCACATTGTGAATGTCAAAGCTGTGTGATAAAGGTTATGCCTGGGACTCTGGGCATGTTTATTATTTAAGATATGCCTTCTGAAAATGTCTTTGACATAAACATTATCTACAATTTACTTACAGGTTGACGCACAGCTAAAGCCGATTATGTCAGCAGATGTAAATATATATAGTAAGTTCTTGTTGAAAATGGAAAATGAAAAATGGAAATGAATGTTTGTACTATTTTGTGTTCAGATGATTCTTATTTTACTGGATTTAACCTTGATTAAAACAACACCATTGAAGCACAGGGGCTAGGTGCGTCCGAAATTTCTTTTACTATATAATACAACAAGGGGGAGAACTCACTTGCTTGCATTTTTTTAAGTGGTCGTGTTTAACGGTTAAATACTGTTTATTCAGTAACTGGTTCCAATCTCCAGATAACAAACATTGTCTAATATTCTTCAAGTCTGTGTCATCGCGTGACATTCTTGCTATATCATCTATTTTCACAGCAATCGGTGTCGATTCTTGAGCAATAAGACGAATATATTCCCCCGTTTCATTCAGTTTTCCTTCCTGATTGTTGTTTTTCGATTCGGAAAGTAATCATGACAGTGCATCTGCAATATTCTCTGATCCCTGTATGTACCTAACAGTGTACTTGTAAGGCTGCATTCTGAGCATCCACCTTTCAACTCTAGCACACGGTTTCAATTTTGGTGAAAATATAAACTGTAATGGCCGATGATCTGTAAGCAACTCAAAATCATGACCAATCAAATACATATGGAACCTTTCACAGGCCCATACCAGTCCTAGCGCTTCCCTTTCTGTCTGAGAATATTTCCGTTCTATGGCTGTTAAACTTTGGCTTGCATAGCATATTACTTTGTATTCGTTGTTCTGCTTTTGTACTAGGACGGCACCTAGCCCTACAGGACTAGCATCGGCTATCACCTGTGTTTCAGCATTTAAATCAAATTAGCTCAAATTCGATGCATCGACCAAACTCTGCTTCAACTGATTGAACGATTTTTCTTGTTCCGGTCCCCATTTGAATTTTGTATCTTTGTGTAATGACCGGTGTAAAGGTTCAACTTTTGTTGCTAAGTCAGGGATGAAACGAGCAACGAAATTCACCAAGCCGAGAAAACTTATCACTTCTGATGCGGATTTCGGTCTTCTAGCTTGAACTACAGCATCTACCTTGGATTGAGATACTCCTATGCCATGGGCTGACAATATGTGTCTCATGAATTCAATTTTGTCCATATTAAAGTTACATGTGTCAATATTGAGTGTTAATTCCTTCTCTTGTAAGCGCTTTAGTATATCTTCCAATCTTTTATCGTGTTCTTCCTTTGTAGCTCCGTGTACGAAAACATCGTCAAAAATAATTTTAACACCTTCAAGCCCTTATTATACATCTCCGGTGCACAATTTATTCCAAACATGAGTCGTTTTATCGGTAAACTCCCTTATGTTTCATAAATGCAGTTATCTCCCTTGAATCTGGTGTAAGTTCGATCTGATGATATGCAAGTCGAATATCCAGCTTACTGAACACTTTACTTTGATTTAAGTCTTGGATAACTTCATCAACTGTCGGTATTGGGTACCTTTCACGTGTAACGGCTTGATTCGTTCGGCGCATGTCCACGAATAAACGTATATCTTCATTTTTCTTGGGTATGACAACAACTGGTGATATCCATTGACTTGGTCCGTCAACCGGTTCTATAATGTCTAGATCCACAAGCTCATTGAATTTTCGATCCAACTTCTCTCGCAAATGATAAGGAATATGGCGGATTGGCTGTATCACAGGTTCTACAGTTTCATTAATTGGAATTCGAAGCTGAAAATCCTTCAATTTTCCCACGCCTGTAAATACTGTCAGAAATCTTTCAACGACACTTGTTTTCAAGTTATTACTTGTCACAGTATTCACGTGTTCCATGTCGGCAGCTACAGTTAGTTTAAGAATGCCTAGTTCAGTAGCTGTCCAAGCAGCGTCTGACCTTCCTCTTCCACAACGAAAAACATTCTACCGAAACACATCCGTCTTTAACACGGACATCTGCGATAAAACTTCCTGCAACTGTTAACGGTTTATCGTTGCCATAAGCATACAGCTTTGATGACAACTTTGTTTCGCATTTTATCTGTTTATGTTTCAAGTCTTCCCATGCTACTCTATCAATGATATTAACGGTCGCACCTGAATCTATAATGGCTGGTATCTCTATTCCTCCAACATTTATCATAAATTCATTATTTCCTGAACGACTGGTGTGTACTGTAAACACATAACCATGATTATGACGTTGACTGTCTTGTTCGTCATTACTATCGAATGTTTCTATGTTTCTTACGGATGCATGTCTTTGTTTCGGCTTCCCAAATGTTGACTTTGTTTTGCAACATTTCTCGAAATGACCTTCCTTTTTACACCTGCGACACTTCTTTCCCTTAGCTGGGCACTTTGGATCTGACTTTATGTGTCCAGAATAACCACAAGAATAAAAAATTTCTCACCAGTTTTCTTTAAAACACGTTTGTCAAACTTACTTCCGGTTATATTGTTTACTGCTTCAATAGGTTGCTCGATGAATACTGCTGCTTCTCCGATACCTCCAGTGATTGTGCAATTCCACACAACTGTTGTAATGTTACATTGTGTCTTTCCAGCAATTTTCTCCTTAACCTTTTTGAACTGCATTTCTCTATATTTTGATCGCGTATATTTTCATCTACATCGGCAAAGCTATAGTAAATAGCCTTTTGTCGTAATCGGGTGATATATTGTTCAACAGTTTCTGAGGGCTTCTGTTCCATAGCACGGAACTGTGATCTTTGAGATGATTGTTCAGTATTTCTACTGCTACATCGTAAACAGTTTCGCCTTCACCCGGGTCCCTTTCCCTTGTAATGTGAAATAAATGTCTTGAACTTCCATACCTGCACTATGTAGAAGTAATGCTTTTATCTGTGCGGGGTCTACCACTCCCTTTCTCGTAGCATATAAATTGAGCGATCGCAACCACCTTGTCCATCTTTGTCCCATCGAATTAATGTCATTTCCTACATCAAAACTGGGAATTAATGCAACATACGACAAAATCGGTAAAACCATAATGTTCGTTGATTACCTCGTCGCCAAAATGTACTATTTTCTGTTCAGATGATTCTTATTTTACTGGATTTAACCTTGATTAAAACAACACCATTGAAGGTACAACATTTACTAAATCTAAAAACAATAAACATCCGGTTTTACAATATGTCTAAAACCCAAAGACAATTACAGTTTGTATAAAGTATTGATTGATTGATTGATTGATTGATTGATTGATTGCTTGCTTGCTTGCTTGATTGATTGATTGATTGATTGATTGATTGATTGATCGGTAGATTGATTGATTGATTGATTGATTGATTGGTGTTTAACGTCCAGCGAGCAATTTTTCAGCTATATTCAGGACGATGTATAAAGTAAGATAAGAAAGTACCAAAATACACTACAATGTTGAAGATGTGAAGTCTCACGTCATCCTCGTTGAAAATATGAACCATTCTAAAAGCTAGATAACACCGTTTTAATTTGCCCATTACTGTTTCGTTTCTTTTTTTTTTTGGTGGACGAAAATGCAAATTTTTTAAAGCGTACACATCGCTAATTTTATTCTGCCAATGTGGATTCATACACTTTTATATCATATTTTGTAATAAAAACGTAGATATCAAGTTTACTGCACACGACGCGTTTCTGAAATAACTTTCATCATGAACGCTCAATATCGAAATATTGGAAAGCCAAATAATTTGTGCTTGGTACCAATGAACCAACATAAACAAATGAGAGAATAAGTCTGCTTGAAAAGCAACAAAGCAAGATATATCAGAGAATCAATTAAAAAAACAATAGAAAAAAATACAAATGCATAAACAGTGGAGGAACAGTGGCGTCATACACCAGTTTTCGAAGATATTCACGTAAACAAACCGCTAGGCCGAATACAAACATTTCCTACGCGTCATTCAGGATGTAAGTTTTCTTTCTGATTTCAATTAAAACTCGAGCCTTGAGAAAATTAAAGTTGAAAATTACTTTCGGAGAGTGGAAAATATCATAATTCACTGATAGCAGAAGGAGAATGTATATCATAAATCAACTAGTAAAATAATCCATCACTGACTTTGTAAAAATCTACTGAAATTAAAAACTATTGATTCATTGACTTTAGCAGTATTTCATCTCTATCGTGAGGTGAAATTTGTTTATGTTAAGACAAAGTTAAAAACTAAAATTATCACAAAATTCATATTTTACACCTCCATCCAAATATATAAGTCTCTTATTAAAATTTTCTAATCAATATATCGGGTGCATATTAATTCTAGGGTCCTTCCAGAATGTTGAATTGATCTACAATAATCGTATGTATGGATGTGCTAATGTATTGATGCGGAGGTCCGATATTCCAACAAATAGGAAGATACAAATTCAAAAATGTCAAAGAGATGGCACCCGTGCAATACCCGGCGAAATTGTAAATGTACCTCAGCATGCTGAGGTATCGATACGGAGGTCCATTATTCCAACAAATAGGAAGACACAACAATGTCAAGGACATGGCACCCGTGCAATACCCGGCGAAATTACAAATGCACCTCAACATACTGAGGTATTGATAGGGAGGCCTGATTTTCAAACAAATAGGAAGATACAACAATGTCAAGGACATGGCTCTCGTGAAGTACTAAGCGAAATTGCAAATGTACCTCATCTTGCTGATGCTACAGATTTCGAAGATCCTCTACGTAGAACACATTCTGCAACTAATGGAAAAATGCATAATCGTAAACTACACAGCAAAGTCGAAGATGCACATCGCCATGCAAATGTTATCGATCTACAAAAGCCGCAACCTAAAACAAACAGCTTTATATCTTTATTGTCTGGAAACGTGTTTCCACAGAAACAATTTACACTAAGACACAGGAAGACGATGTCAGGAACAAAAAATCCACGGAGACAAAATGCAGATAGTCGCAGGGAGATAATGTCGTTTAGAAGGAAACTTGTAGCTCGTCACACTAATGCAATTTTCATTCTTCTGGCATATGAGAGATCCAATACTTTTACATCTAATGGTTGGCCTCAAGGACCTGGTACATGGTGGCCACGTGTACTCGCAGAAGCAGGTTTTTATTATAGAGGACATGACTTAGAGGTTCATTGCTATAGTTGCAAACTAAAAACAAGCCTTCGTGATTGGTGTCATAAAGTAAACGAGGCACCAGCTGAAGCCCATGCGAGATTAAATAGAAATTGTGAACATGTAGTTTCAAACGGTTTCATTCCAAATCCTAATGTCCCAGAAGATTTTCAAAAAGACGACAAACAAGCTGGTAATTCGGAAACATGTACGACATTAACAAAGGTTGGCATTCCTGCTGTTAGCAAGAACAATTCACTGAAAACAACTGACACCCCTAATGCTGTAAATGGTTACAGGTGTGAACAAAGAAATCTTACCGATATTGTCGCGACTGATAACACATCCAATTCCGTAAATGGTTACAGTCGTGAACAAAGAAATCTTACCGATATTGCCGCGACTGCTAACACATCCAATGCTATAAGTGGTTACAGCCGTGAACAAAGAAATCTTACCGATATTGCCGAGATCGATAACGCATCCAATGCTATAAGTGATTACAGTCGTGAACAAAGAAATCTTACCGATATTGCCGAGATCGATAACGCATCCAATGCTATAAGTGATTACAGTCGTGAACAAAGAAATCTTACCGATATTGCCGCGACTGATAGCACATCCTATGCCGTAAAACCAGAAATGTCTGATTGGCATCAGAATAGTATAATGTCACCAGGTTCTACACCCAAAGACAAAAATAATAGTATTGGCTCTAAGAACGGATACAGAATTGAGACTTTGAATAATTTAGCAAAATCCAATACATCAAATCAAATATTACAAAAGGAGACAACAGATTCCAATAATTCAGCTTTACCACAGACAAATACATCATCTCGTAAGGAACTGAGCTTTGATGGGAACGTTGGAAATGGAAATTGGTCTTTGTCACAAGATTCCATTTTGAAAGACAACAATATGAGTATTGATGTTAGAAATAGAGAGAGAAACCACATGTTCAACCATTCAATCGATATAGCTCAAATGGACGCCTCAAATGGAATGAACAGTCAGCTGACTCAAGATGGCCTACAATCATATCAACCGGAATTTAGATACCCTCAGTATCAAACTTTAATCGCCCGAAAAAGCTCATATGACAAGTGGCAGTTTGGACACAAGCAATCACCCGATGTTCTTTCTAAAGCAGGTTACTTCTACACAGGTAAATTAATTATCATAACAGGTTCGCTAGAGTTGAATGCTTTTTATATGCAGTTTTCTTTTCAGAAATTGTATTTGTCTGATGTAATGTACTACGAATAAAATACCGACAGCCAATATAAAATAAAGAAAACAAATGGAGTGACGTAACAAAATGATCTTGATGTTATGTTAGGTGGTCGTCATAGTAACATTGTAAAACGTTTAAAGTGTGCTACATAAAAACAAAATTCGGACATTTTGGTTATATGACATTCATGACCTTCCTCGGTCAAATTTGTAACAAGTGAGTGATATGAAGTTTAACGCCATCTCGGCAATTTTTCAACTATATCATGGCGAGGACAAGTTAATATTCAATGAGATGATGATGAGATCCGCTTTGTACTAGCCCACCACGCTTAGTTGTATTGTTATAGTGTTAGCTCACTGAAACAACAGTTTGCGGATAGACATGTTGCCCCACTCGGACACCAAATTTGTATAAATGAACATTAATAAGCAAAATCAATGTTAGATGACTGGCGTTACATAGAATGGCCATTTGTGAAATTGCAACTAAAAAGTGTAACCAAACAAGCAAATAGTATACTAGTATCTACGATCAATCTTAATAAGTAACTGAACTTTGAAACGATAAACAGATAGTGAACGTATAATGATAAATCAGTATTCTTTTAGTAATATTTTCCCCATAAATCGAATGGAAAGGCAGAATCCATAATTTGACATTTGCCATGCGGATTTTACACCGATCAAAAACTACAACCTATGACCAAACCAAAGACAAACCGGACACGTGTTTAACCCTACCGAGCAAAATAAGCACAAACTGTGTGTCATCGGTAACCTACGACACACCACACTCCAATTATCTGTATATATCACCCTTGGGTCAACTGAACCAATGGATTACATTCGTTTCGGAGTTGCCTGGTTATTGATCCAGCATTTAGAAGTCGTTATAGCAACATAGCATTACTCAAACTATCGATTGGTCGGTAGATCATAAAAATAAATTGATGTTTTGTACGTATTATTCAAATAAGGTATCAAGATAGTTTAAAATAATTTTCTGGTCCAGTAGAATGTAATATAATTCCAAATAATAAGTCCTTCAAATTCAGTGGAACCAATCAGATTCGAGAGCAATAATACGAAGATTTTCCTGTCAGTTTATACACGAGTGATGAGTGGAGAGTATTGGCGCGTGATCAGCTGTGGGTTACCGATGATAGAGTATCTGGCGCATAGGAAGTACACATATCCAGAAATTGATGGTACTTTCCTCATAAATATTCATCATATTTAAATTAGATTGTGAACACGTGACTGCAGTTTCAAGCTTGATGGATCGTTTATTAGATTTGTCAAAAAATAGCCTACAGTACGGAAATTCAATGTGTCCGTCAATGATTCGAAAATTAAAAGTTATTGTTTATTTCCGCAAAGTTTTTCTTCTGTCAAAATTCAAATATTTTAGTTTTGTAACGATTTTAGACATGTCTTTGATATCGCGATCATGCAAAAATGATCATATTATATTTAATGTGGGAACCCCGAGTTTAGAAGCTAAAAATATAAGGTTAGTCAATATAATTACATATATAATTATTATTATTGAGGAATCTAAATTAATTTCAGAAAATATGTCGCCAAATGTCATTCATTGTTAAATTTTGTGTCACACGCCACCAGTTTCATGTATTTCAGACATTTTTACATAGACTCTTAAGGACAAAAAAGGGTTCGTCGCCTCTGATTTTCATTTAGTTCAGGAACCTCGAATATTTAATTGTTTTCATTAATTTTTATTTCATTTATCAATTTGATTCAATGTATCATTTTCAAGTTCAGAAAATGACACACATGCAATTATGAATGACATCGTCTATATAGATCATATGAAAATTGCAGACGTCCCGGCGTCGCCATCTTATATATGCAAATGAGCAAAGTACCCATCATTTCTGGCTATGATGTACTAACTTACTAAGTGACATAACAATTTAACATTTCGAAACCCTATGTTTCAATTGTTTTTTGTAGAATACACTAAGAATCTCACCATATTTTTGTTTATCTTTCAAGGTGAACAAGATATAGTTCGCTGCTTCTGTTGTGACTTGGGACTTGCTGAATGGGATGCCAAAGACAATGCCTGGAGAGAACACGCACGACACAATCCTAAATGTTGGTTCTTGAAAAGTCAAAAAGGAGATTCCTATATTAAAGAAATTCAATTTGATTGGAAAAAGGCAAGTTGCATTCCTTAACAAATGTGTGTGTTTTAAGAGCTTCAGGAAAACTGGGTGACACGATTTACCACATAATACCACACACTTCATGTAATTTTTTGCTATAACGTTTTATTTTAATTATTTGCATGTAAAATGATGTAGTAAAGCTTTTTTATGTCTATTTAACTTCAAAAGTTAAGAAATATAACATAATTAGCTCAAAATATGGTGTTCAGTGTTTTCCGTTGCACGTCTGTGAGAATAGCATGTCATGAGAATCACTGTCACATTGGCTCAGTACCACACACCTCATTTTATTAGTTGATATGCTCTAGTATATCAATTTTCTGCTTGAATTTCTGGTTAATTATGAATATTCAATTCAATAGTTAAGAAATTATTTTTAGAATGTTTATGTTGCTTAGTGTGTGTTCTCTAACCACACACTTCATGTAATGTGTCCTTATAATACTTTACTTTAATTATTTGCACTCAGTAAAGCTGTATTATTGATATACAACTTTAAACGTTAAGAAATATTACACAATTAGCACAAATTACGTTGTTAAGTTAATTTATTACAGTGTTTTTCGTACATCTGTGAGAATAACATGTCATGAGAATCACTCTAGCACACTGATTCAGTACCACACACTTCGTCTATTTGATTTTAAAGCCCATTATTTCAATTATTTGCCAGAAGTTTATATGAATATATGATTTACTTCATGTTGGTAATTAATTTATATAGATTAATTATTATTAAGCCATTTTGACAGCGTGTCTGTGTGTATTGATCTAGGCAAATTCTCTAACCACACACTAGGACACTACCGCACACTTCATGGATTATGAATGTAAACTTTATAGAATGAAATATAGCAGAATTGTCCCAGAGTTGGGACTTTTTAATATACGGTCTAACTCTTTTACCACACACTAGTGTACACTTCGTGTAATTCATTGTTATAATTAGATCTACCCATTATTTCAATTATTGTCAAATGTTTGCTTAAGAACACTAGTAGTATTAAACTTCAAAAGTTAACAATCAAATGTAACATAATTGACAGATTTATTCTGTTTGGTGTTTCGAGTTTGGTTGACGAATGAGTCAGAAATGTAACATAATTGACAGATTTATTCTGTTTGGTGTTTCGAGTTTGGTTGACGAATGAGTCAGAAATGTCTCTCAGGCTCTGTTGTTGCAGTTCTATGTATTCAAATTCAAATAGTTTATTGATGAAAACCACATGTTGGCGAGCATCAAAAGTACAAACATAAACAGTACACAAAGTATAAAACTGACAAATTGAACAAAGCAAAAATTTTAAAGAAAAAACAAAACAAAAGTCACTGAAAAAATTAATAAGTGTCCTACAAAAGTAATTCTACATTTAAGATGAATTTAACAGAAGGTATATGAGCAATAATAGGATGACAATGTTAAGTTTCATCATTACGACATGTGTTTGCATCTTTTATGGGCTGTTTAAAAAAAAATGGCTTCAACATGTGAAAAAAATGTCCAAATTAAACTCACTCTTAAAAACTTTCTGCTAGTAATTTTCAATGTTGTATACATTGAAGTAAATGAAACAAGAAAGAAACTATGAACAAATAAGCAATACATTTTTAAGAACCTTTTATTGAACACAAATTGGCATAAAAAACATGTAAAATACATACTTATTCTATATCAGTTCAACAATCTTTAGTCTCAATTATTTTGTATAATGGTTTCTCAAACAATGCAACTGATATAAATGACTTTTTGTGCAAAATATTGGGTTATTGGTAGTTGTAGTTTTTCTTAAAGGCTATTTTTTATGAAAAATTCTCAATATTTTTGTCCAATCTACCTGATAAAGTTTTTATTATCAAAATAATAACGAATATTTTTACTTAAGACAGTAAAATTTTCAAAATTTAAAGATAAGTAGCCATTTGTAAAAAAAAATCACATTGATTCTTTGAACGATCACAAAATAATTGGTTATAGAAAAAACATTTTGTCTATTTTTGTTGCACTCCTGACATTTTTAAACAACAGTATTTAGAAAAAACTGCTGGAACCTGCTAATCTGGGTCACGGGTCACTGTAATCGGGCGGCTGTATCGAGAAACAGATACGGTGTTGAAAAAACTGTTGACACTCATAAAATATTGATAAATGCAATAAAATTTTATGTTTGTCTTCAAGAAATATGATAGACAAAACCATGTGTGAAGTTTTATGATGAAATATCTACGATTTCTATGTAAATTTACGAGTTGAAGTGGGGAAATTTTATGTTCGATTTCTAAAAATCTTCTACTCTGAAACCACAGGTAAATTTACTTTAGCGATGTATTTTTATCTTGGACAAGAATAATGAGCGTCCTGATTGGATGACCGATTTAAAACAAACTGACTCTGCATGGTAAAAAGATGCATGTTAAAGAAATCTGTTATATTTATTCATTTGTTTGATTCTGGAATAGTGTTGTTCATTGATTTAAGCAAGAAAAAGGGGGGGGGGGTGAATTTTATTTGTGAATTTTACAGTTAAATAAATGTTATGTTTCGACAGTTTAAAGAGAAAAATAAAAATTTGTTGCGACTAAAGCTTAAATCAGCATTAAAAATTGAACAAATATCAGTGGTTTTGTAATTGAGATTTATTTTGAATAGAAAATCTGAATTTATTATTTATTAATTTATTATTAATGATACAATTTTATATCCGAGGGAGGGGGGCTATGATGAAAATTTGAAATAAAAACACAGGACCGGATTTTAAGCAAAACTAATAATCCAGGATTAGTTTTTTATTAAAAAAAATCCAGGACCCTGTGTTCATGAATTTTTTTTTTTTTAAAGTTAATAATATATAATATTGACATCCACACTTGCCTTTTGGACCCCACATTTCTGTGTCCACACTTGTATAATAAAGAAAAAAAAAGAAGAAAATATCACATTTTAAAATGCCAACATTGAACAGTGATGTTACTGTTAACTCATACAATAATGTTTACCTGTTTCAATGAAATATTTGTACAGAAATGACAGTATTTGGAAATTTGCAGCAATTTTTTGCCATACCACTTCTTTAATACCCAGTTTTAGCAGCAATATTTTTAATTACATTTGAAAATTTGTATTATACCACTCTAATATATTAGATAAATCATAAACAAATAATTAGAATATTTTTATAGGCTAGAAAAGGCAATTTATTATAAATTATTATTTTATCAATGGTACTATTTTATCAGGATATGTTGCACTCCTGACATTATATTGCCATCAAGAAAAAGAAGAGTTATTAACTTAAAAACAATTCACAGGGGGAAAAATCAGTTGGTGTTCTTTCAAGCATTAGTTTTACCAAGTTTTAATGATAATTGTTTCTTAAAGTAACATTTTTCTAGTTATTTGTAACTTGTTTACAGCCATACTTCTCGAAAATTCCAACTTATTTTTGAAATATACTATACAAAAACATTTAAAACATGTATTAATCTAAATTAATATTGAAAATAGATGTTTAATGTACAATTACAAATATTTTTTGGATACTTAGAAAATTGATTATACCAAAGAGGGAGAGGCGTTAAGGTGCAAAATTGGCCCCACATTATATTAAAAAATAAAGCTCGACATAGAATAAAAACAATTTACCAATTTAATTGTTAGATAAACAAATTTTCCAAAAATATAACTTTCCGTGAAATTGGATGCGCTATGAGTCATAATAACATCATAATTAAATGGATAATGCTAAAAATGGACTACAAACGACATATTTAATGTACATTTTAGCTATTTCATATACCTCCACAGTCTTCCACCAACACCAAATTGAGCAGTTGTTTTGAGTATAGAGGGTTAATGATTATATCAAAATATTTTGTTAGTGGAGGATTGTGGAGGTTGTTAAATATTTATAACCTCAGCCAGACCCTTAAAATTAATATTTTCACTCTTCTGATTGTAAATATGAGACCATTATATACACAATCTGTACATTTCATGATTCATTTCAAGTAATGAAATTCATCAGTAAATAACTTATGTTTCTGTAAATAATTGTATTTATTTTAAATACAGTTTGTGTACATTGAAACCAAGAGAAAAACTCAGTGCATGCAATCCGGCGTCAATGCCATAAAAAGAACTGGGGACTATAAGTGCCATATATGGCCCCATATTTAATGAATCATTATCTTAGAAAATACTTGATTAAAATTTGATGTGTTTTATATTATAGACGAGATCATACTTTTGATGTTAAAACTTGCTTCCAACAAAATCGATACGTATTTGACGTCATTGTGACGTCATGAGCGTTATTTGTTTTCTGTATTTCGTGGAATTTTGCCAGCGATATTTGGGCAGTTTTCGAATAAATTAAGCACCTCCGCAGTCATGTACCAGAAAAATATTTTACCAGATTATTAAAATAAATAAAACACAAATACTGTTAAAAGTATTTTTTGGTTTCACAAGGTGTTAAATTTCTTGAAAAACGACGGGAAAATGTTCAAATATTCCAAGCGCTTAGATGACGTTTTGATATTTGAGAAGCAATCTTTGCTGTAAAAAAACGATGGTATGTCGGCATGTAACAGTTATATACAAATGTAAGATAAAAATAAAATAAACACCACTTCATCCAAAATAGTTTTTTTCATAAGCCCCCAATTATAGATTATATATTTTCTTCCGGGATACTGAAATAGTTATTACTACAGGGATACGGAGGTAGGTTTAATGGTCTATTGATGCTACTTCTAAAATGAAGTAAAATAGTTTTATCCAAAAGGAGTAGATATTTTTTGGGCACAATCCAACAGATAGCTCTCACATTATGACCCAAAGGTGTTTTATGTTATGCACTACATACACAAACGTTTGATCCATCATTTGTCCATTGGAGGTTAGGTGTTTAACACCACTTTCAAAAATATTTCAGTTACTACTTTTGTCACGGAAATCCACAGACCTGTCGCAAGTCACTGACAAACTTTATCACATAATGTTTTATCGAGTACACCTCGCCATGAATGGGGTTCAAACTCACAACTTAAGTGGTGATAGGCAATGATTGCACAGGTAGTTGTAAATTCTACTACCATACGACCACGACGGCTCAAGTTCAGTTAAGATGAAAGGTAATAGTTTTATTGATATTGATGGAATTTATGATTATCACTGTTTATAAACTTTCTTTTCATATCAATCAATGAAAAGAATTGGTTTGCTGAAAGTAGGTTTTTTGTTGGGGTTCTTTGGATGGAATTTGTATCTCATGTGAAGTTCGGTCAATTGAAGACACAACGTTAGGTATATCAGAACAATACCTTTTCTTTTGCCACCAGACTGGGATGGTTGGCCACTGAATTCACATCACATTTTCATAAATTATATAAAGTTTCCCCTTTTGTGCCCAAATTAAACTTTTAACTTCTATCAGTTCCATTCTCTTAAATCAACCTCCAATGGACAAATGATGGATCAAAAGTTTGTGTATGTAGTGCATTGAAAATGCGTTCTGTCATGTGCATAAGTTATTGTTTGGATGATTGACAGACAATATTCATCATATTGTTTTCTAGCTTCTGAACTGTCCATCGAGAAAAATATAAAATATTCTAGACGGGCAGCAAATAGCCAGTCAATGGGGTTTGCAATTAATATTTCGCATGCACAATAGCGACCCCACACCACACGGTGTGGAAAATAAAAATATTCTTCTGTGGCTTAAATGAGTATTAACTGCATTACATGTAAACTGTATGATTCTGTTTGATAAAGTCCTTTAACTAGAACAGGAACAAAATGTACACTTGAGTGAAATAGTGTTGTAATAAAAGATCGTACAAGTATGAAAGAATGTCAAGGTATATTTTAAATGAGGTTGAAACAAGTCGCCATTTGATATTAATTCGGTTGTATTTCATTTTGACGATTATAATTACGGAATACGATCACAACCATATTGTTTTTGATTGGATTAAAATTATAGCTGTATAATAATGTATAATAACCTCTTATTATTAGAATCCTAACATGACTGTGAATTTAACATAAATAAAATAACAAACGGCTTCCTCTAGGAAAACACCGACTTTATGTGAAAGGGACACCAGACAGCTATGAGGAACGAATTTAATACATTCCTTAGCGCGGGATGTAAAGGAGACACTCCTTACACGTAAAAGACAACTTACAGCAGATTCTGATAGCAACAGTTTATTAGGAGTGTTGTTGTTGGTTTGTCACAAAGCAAAATAATATCTACATTCTCCTCTTGTTCTAGTGACAATCAAAACAATCATACATAGACTCATGACAGCGACACACATTTTACCTACACGATTAATCATATGGGTGTAAATTTGTTCTCATCATAAATATATATGAAATACTTGATTGTAAAACAATTATCTATCGACAACCACTTTCTATGGGATATCTGATTCCAAGGCTTGTTATCAGTTTATCAAAAAAACAAAAATAATTCTCACAGGGTCCTAGCTAAATCGTTACGCATTAAACATTTTGCTTCACACCATTTCCCAAAATATTTCCATATTATTAAAAAAAAAAAGCGATCTTTAAATATTGGAGTTCTCTCAACCCGCACCTTGTCATTTTTTGTTATAGATTTGTGATGGTTGTCCGTAAAAATGTACTGGAATATATCATCTCATTGGTTTTCGTTAAGAATAAAGTACGGTTAAAAAAGTGTTTAAAAAAAATTCAAATATGACAAAGTTCTATTGTCCAAATAAATCTATCTATTACTTCTTTAAGATTAATACCAAAATTTCGACCAGTTTTCGACGATCAATGTTAATAAGTTTCTGAATTGATGTCCCCCCCCCCTAACTTGAAATTCTGGATCCGCCCCTGATTATTGACCTCAATATGTACATTATCAATGTCATAGCAGACGATGACTCCAAAATTGTATGAGATATATTTTTTAATTGATTAAAGCTTTGTAAAGGTAACGACAAAATGAATTACGAAAAACTACAATTTGAACATGAAATAATAGATGTGGTACGTAGTTCTTACATTTAAAATGATGACATTTTTAGATCAGATTTCATGAGATCATTCATGTAATTTCAGCATCATAATATAACCTCTGACAAATTAAGCGATCAACATAATGAGAGATTTTATCACGTGAAACAAACCGTCGAAAGTGGGTGACGTTGCGACATTACTATTCGTTCACTTTAATTTCATAATACATCTTCGGAACATGTTTTTATTCCTGAAATCAATCCACATTGCATATTAAGTCAAATGTATGCTTTGTTTATTCAGTTTTATTATGCTTTGTTTTTGTTTTTGTTTTTTTAAAGATATGCATTATAATACAATGATACGTACGTTCTGTATAATGAAAAAAATGACATTCACTGCTTTTCATTACCTGAATTTGTCGATCCGCTGTGAGGAATTAGATACACATATTAACTAACTGTATTTATTTCTGAAAAGCACATATTGTGAATACATTTTGGAGAAAATTTTATCGACATCTGAGGTGGGGCCGATTTTGGCCCTTATAGCTCCCAGTCCTTTCAATGATTTTTAAATATTTATGTCAGGAGTGCAACATTTACATGGTCAACCATAAATTATCTATAAGAAAATAGATAAATGCATTTATCATAAACTTTATCAAGTCAATTAATCTCCAATAGCTAATCAACCTAGAAAACATGTTCCCTTGTCAGAGAATGTCTCTAGTTAGCTCACCTGACCCAAAGAGTCATGTGAGGTATTGCCATCACTTGGCGTCCGTCGTCCGTCCGTTAACTTTTTCATATTTTAATCTACTCTTCTGAAACAACTGGGCCAAATGGAACCAAACTTGACAGAAAGCATCTATATAAGGTCCTCTATGAAGTTTTTTCATTTCGTCCCATTCCGCCAACAAATATGGCAGCCAAGGGCAATTCTTGTTTCTGATTGGCTAATGTTAAAAAAATCTTTTCCTCTGAAACTGCTTGCCCAAATGGAGCCAAACTTGGCTGGAAGCATCTATGTAAGATCCTCTATAAATCTTCTTCATTTGATGCCATTTGGCCAACAAACATGGCCACTGTTACTAAAAATAGAACATACGGTAAAATTGCAGGTTTTGGGTAATAACTCAAAAACCGTTAATAATATCAGAAATCTGACGAAGTAAAAATGATCAGCACAGCAAGATCTAACTACTCTGAAATTTTGAAGAAAATCTGAATACCTATCTTGGAGTTATTGCCCTTTTTTCATGAAATTTTCAAAATGTTAATACTTTTCGTTTTTTATTTCAAAAACTATAAGAGATAGATGTTAAGTTTAAACAGCAAACATTTGCAGCATGTCAAGAGTTACCTAGCCTGCAATTTTAAAGTAAATCTGATTACCCATCTTGAAGTTATTGTCCTTTTTTCATCAAATTTAAAAAATGTTAATACTTTTCATCCTTTATTTCAAAAACTATAAGAGATAGATGTTAAGTGTAAACTGAAAACATGTTCAGCTTGTCAAGATCTACATGCACTGCAATTATGAAGTAAAGTAAGCATCTATGTAAGGTCCTCTATAAAGTTTCTCCATTTCGTTCCGTTCCACCAACAAATATGGCCGCCAAGGGCAATTCTTGTTTCTGATTGGCTACTGTTTAAAAAAATCTTCTCCTCTGAAAATGCTTGTTAAAATGGAGCCAAACTTGGCAGTAAGCATCTATGTAAGATCCTCTATAAAGCTTCTTCATTTGGTTCCATTCGGCCAACAAACATGGCCACCAAGATTAATTCTTTTTTCTGATTGGCTAATGTTAAAAAATCTTCTCCTCTGAAACAGCTTGGCCAAATGGAGCCAAACTTGGCAGGAAGCATCTAGGTAAGGTCCAAACCTGGCATAGATGGTCCCTGTGTGTGTCCCTTTCAAAATTGTGTCCGACAGCCCCACCCTCCATTCAAGATGGCTGGTGGTTTTTAAGGTAATGATTATCTCCCTTTGAAATTTGTTTCAGTATCATTCTATTGTCAGGTGAGCGATACAGGCTCAGTGGGCTGAGCCTCTAGTATTAATACCTAATAGATATTAAAGCACGAGACCATTTAAAATGAACAAAAATGCTATATTACATTAAAAATTAAAAGCACATAAAATGCTATTGGCACTTTTAATTTTTTCAAATGTTATTCTAAACTTGACAGAATCTCATTTTATCTAAATCATCCATATAAAAAGCTATAATTTAGACTGTGTAGAAGATCACTTAAAACTAGTTGCACTCCTGACATGAATCAAATGCTTCTGTGAGAGATATTTTATGTATCTCAAACAGGTAAATGGGTTTTATCTGTTCTCTTGGTCAGTCTCTGTTGAAATAGAAAGACAAATGTGATATTAGTTACATTTAAAAGAAAATATGTCTAAGAAAATATCAAATGTTGCACTCCTGACATTTGAGAGTGATACCTTTAATGTGACATTCTTGGCCTTACTACTGATTTTAGTGTATCCTTTGACTATGGTTTTGAAGCAACAATGATGTATTAAGATTTATTTATACCCCATATCTTTGAAAACTAAAAGACAACATTTCTACAATGTAATTTAGGAAAACTTGCATAAATGTTTGTTGCACTCCTGACTACATTTTGTAGGTACATCTTTTTTACAAAGCCATATTTTTATGCAATAATAAATGTGAAGCATGACCTATTGCTATCTTAAAGTATGTCAACATATCAAAGTTTGTGATGAAATAGATTTTGATAACATATTGTTTGATTTAGCACTGTGGTAGGTTGTTGAAAATTAAGGATTTTTTAAAGTGTCACAAAAAGGGTTGCACTCCTGACAATTTTGACATGTTTTTTGGACATATTTTTTTTGTTATTCTAGATATCTTAAAGATTATTTGCAGTAACAAACATTAAATCATTACAGATCTTTTGAACTATATAGATCCAATAAAATCATAAAAATGAGTAAATTAGACAGCTATAACAGTAGGAGCCATTTTTTTTAAACTGCCCTTATGAAAGATTTTGTTAATAAAGGACTAGACTTCATATAATTCGTTGTTATAGCTATGGTTGGCGACAAAGGTGACAAAGTGTAATAGCATAATTGTATAATTCCCGATACTAAATCTTGTTTGTTGTCGGTACTTTATGCTTGTAATTTTACAAAGTGTATATATATTCTTTAATTCCTCTTGTACAGAGGTATATATAACAATTTTGAATCATATATTATAAAATATGGAAGAGTTCTTTAAAGAGAGAATACAAAAAAAAGTAACTCAATTAATCGTCCTCGGTCCTGTGAGAAAAATATACGCGCAGTATCACGTAAATATTTTGCACAAATGTTTATAAACGTATATATACATCGTCTTCAATATCTGGACAATTTGTGGTTAAATTCTGCACACGTCCTAGAAGTATGTACAACAATTCTTCAGTCGACGAAGAATATAAAGTGTCAGGATAAATAAAAGTTTGGATTCCAAATATATCAAGGATTGATGTCCAGAATCGGGTAAAGTCACTGTCCTGTTCAATATGAGATAAACGTTCAGAAGTAGCTAAGCTATTAATAGCATTTGAAACTGTCCTTTTCCATACCAATTTTGTTGGAAATACCTTCGTTTGTATATAATTTTTAAAGTAATCTTCAAGTTTGTATTTTTTAAACAATTTGAACATGTCCGGGATAAAACCATACATGACTCTCTTTCCATATGTAAACGTATAAATTATATTTAGAAAAACATGCTTCACAGAAAACGATGTGTTCAGCAACGCTAACCTCTGAAAGAACATTAATTTCTTTCTATCTTACTTACGGTTGAATTTTTGACCGTCCTTCAGGACAACCTCATTAGAGTTGATTCCCCATTACCAATTCACAGATCTGTAAAAACAGGACTGGGACTATATTAATTTTGTGTAAGTCAATCACCTTCCACCATTTAGAAGTCAAGCTAATGCTGTATATACATTGGGAAAATCCTTCACCATTAATCACAGGGTTAGTTACTCTATATATATATAGGTCTGAAAATTAAACCAAACAGTGTTAGAATTAGATTTTAGAGCTGTCAAATTTTTGTTCTTCCCTCGACGGGATTTGAACCCACACCATTGATACACTGCAGCACCATTCGCTTAGCCTTACGTCCAGCGCCCTAGACCACTCGACCACATCCACTCCATCCACATCTGCATGCAGGTTACTCTTTTCAGAGAAAATGTTCTAATTCATCATACCTCCATTATTCAATTATATTGAATAGAAATGAAACGGTCCATTTACCTTTGCCTTTTCACTTTTTTCCTACGAGGGATAATTGACATTGTACGTATACAATGTAAGGCGTAGCACATTTTTCTAGAATTCAATTCTAATTGCTGTTCAGCAATTCTACTGAGTCGGGTAGATGTTGATCTAAGCTTCGTACAGTCCGTAAGCATCTGAACTTTAATTTCAGAGTCTAAGTTATCAAAACTTATTTCTGAGAAACTTGCGAGAATGTCACTGATTATGGAAAGATGTTCTGAGTGAGGAGCATAGAGTAGTTTACATTCTAGTAGAAAATGTTCTAGGGTCTCATCATTTTCACCACAGAGTTCACAGATTGGAGATATATTTGAGTACTTAGCAAGGGATCCTGGAAATGGATATATTCCAGTCACTATTTTTTATTTAACTCCAATGCTTATTGCTGCTCTTGATGGGTTAAAATCTTTTGAGACGTCAATTATTGGATGAGGTAGTTTGCTGTTCAGATGTTCTAGTGATGGATACCATGTAGCTGTTTCTCGTATCTTTTCTGACCAAAAATTTTCCACTGCTCTTTGAACGGACGACTTCCATATTGACTTTCTTATAGGATTTGTCAATAACTCGTTGATATTAGAAAATTCATATTTGAGTAAGATTTTCTTAATATTGATGAACCAACTTTTGCTGTCTGTTGACTTATTGAGTAGTTGTCTCATTGCAAGCTGTTTTTCTATTGCCTTGTCAGGTTGTCTACATATATTATTGAATAGAGTCATGCATTTAATGTCAATTTCAAACGAAATGTCGAATAGTCCAACTAAACTTTCAAACATTTCAATGATACGTGCGAACAAATTAACGTCATGTACGTGAGTTGGAATATAAGATCTTAATGTCTTGTATCAAAAAAGATTAAGATGACAAAATTCGCACAATAGAATAAAAACACAACTTAAAGAGAACTGACGAAAATTTCGTAGGCTACGGTTACTATTGCTAGTAACAGATTCATGGCACCAGCTATTTACTGATTAAACTGGCACCGGTTACTGAAGGTTATATGAAATATTTTTTTCAGCGAGGAAAAGAAAACGGAAGACAGATATGTGGCTTCATCGCCCCAATAGATTGAGAACAACAGATAAAATTATCACAAACAAAAACCATCAGCTCACTATGAGTTGTATGTTAATGTATCTTATTCAGTTTCGAGGTGATTCCTACTCATTTGTTAAAGAGTTTGACTACTTGATTGACAAGGCTTATCCAGTCGAAGCATCTCGTTTCCGCTACTAGAATTTCACTATGTGCTGCTTTATACCTTTTTGTTGTAGTGTGACATGCATATATATTGCATGCCGTTACTGTCTGTTTTACGACGGAAACGTATTCGTAGCATGGGTTCTACAAGTACGACGGGCGGAAGTTGTGACTAAATGATCAACCGGTTTCCGGACATGGACACCTATTTTACGGAAATTAATCACGTATTGCTAGCATCTAGAGGCTACGAATACGACGGATTTTTGTTTTCTTAAATATATTGTTTTTAGACATTTATTACTGTGATACTATAGTATTGTAATGACTTAAAAAATTCTAGAAACATGTATTTGCTGCTATACAGAATATGATTGAAGACATCGCTGCGAATTTAATATGAAGAACTGCAATCAAAGTGATGATAATTTGCTTATTTAAGGTATATTATATGTGATTTTACCCTGTGTTTGGGCGTTGACCGTTGGAAATGGAACTAAATGTTTTCCCTCTATGAATACAGGAATAATCCAACTCCTTATAAATTAAAAGACCCGCTGCACTTTCTGCAACTTCCATGTTTTTATATTTGAACCCCGTACCAAGCTTTCTTGAGCTACGCTTATAAAGTTGGACATAGTTATCCTGCTGGAATTTTTTTAGTGCACAGTCTAAATCTGTAAAAGATTTATACTTTGCTCCAACACGGAGCGCACTACCATCGTCGTCCATTTTAAAAATAATTAGTGTTGGGAAGTGTGAGTTGTACTCTGAGAAGTACTCATACCAGTGAAATCCATGGGCTTAATCCTGTATTGTAAGACTAGTTTTTCAATGCATCAGATTTTATTTGAATAAAAATAAACTAGAAGCAGAAAATTATATAAAAAATTCATGAATTGTCATTTAATGAAATAAAAACAATAGAATTAAGAAAATCGAGAAATCCGTAAAATAGGTGTCCATGTCCGGAAACCGGTTGATCATTTAGTCACAACTTCCGCCCGTCGTACTTGAACCCAGGCTACGAATACGTTTCCGGCGTATTCGTAGCCTGTGCCTTAAAACAAACACGCATTGCAGTTCACGATGGTGTTGAATGCATTATAATAAAGAATAATACGCATTAAATAATCGCCATCCATTTGATGACACGACTCATCACAAAAAAAACTATTGCAGATTCTTAAAAGTGTCCCATTCACCTTTATACACGCTGCATATTCATGAGGACATTTTCCTTATTATTCTTGTGTGTTGACTGGTCATTCAGTAAGAGCTAAGTTATTTAAAAAATAAACGTATCTTATAATTCATTCCTTATCTCTTTCATTAAGATTCTTATTTCACAACTGACTTTAGGACTTTCAAATATTTTGCACGTTTTGTCTGACCAGTCTGTTTACAATATTATTATCGAAGATATATTAGTTATCAAACTACATTTCTAGTCCATCGAAATCCATCCATTATCCAATGATAATTTATGATTATCTTACAGAATTCTGTTGCAAATTCCTTCTTTAAGATTTGTACATTTTCCCTTTGATCTTTATAAACGATAATATAAATTAAAATTTTTATTGTCATTAAACAACACAGATTGTGACAGTTATAAATACAAATTATACAAATAAACATGTAACAAAGAGAACATAAAATCGACATTTTATATATATTATCAAGCAACTAGCGCGATATTAACATAATATCACTGTTTTTCTTACATCCTATTTTATTTTTGTTTCATTTTGAATTTAAATATACAACCAAAAACATACTGCTTTTGATGACAAACATCCAAGTTTTTTATTTTTAATTTAGATATACAACCCAAAACATACTGCTTTTGATGACAAACATCCAATTTTATTTATTTTTAATTTTGAAATTAGATATACAACCCAAAACATACTGCTTTTGATGACAAGCAATCGCGTGTTGCAACATTTGATGGATGGAGAATGGATATTGAACAGACACCAGATATATTAGCTGATGCAGGATTTTTTTATACAGGTATTTTAATATGCAGTAACAAAATATTGAATAGAATCAAACCCCTACTGAATAAAATAACAGTGAATCGCTTCTATATAGGAACTATTTCACATCTAGTTTTTATAAACGTCTGTGTTACTTACCGTCTGTTTTCTGTTGGATTATAGCTTATTACCCATTTACTCTACATTTATAAATGACAAAAACGTAGATATCAAATTTAGTGCGCTCGGTGCACCTTTTGGAACCAACCACATCAGGCATGCTCAGAATCGAAAGATTGGGAAGCTAAGCAATTTAAATGTGTTGGTGAGCAATCAAACCAAATGACTCAAACAGGTCAGCCAAAATCGGCCTAACAGAGAAGATTTTTTTTTAATTTTGAATTTTTTTGTCTTCGTCCTGTGTCTTGTGTGCACAGTGTCTGTAGATTGTATATTATTGACTGCCCTTTTGCTAATCTCTAATATTTATTATTAATGTTTGAAAACAATGATGGTCCACCAACATCACCAATATTCAAATATGACAGATGGTATTTTACTTACATGTAGTAGGTAAACACTTGCATGATCACATCATTTTACTTACACGTGGTAGGTAAAGACTTGCATGATCACATCATTTTACTTACATGTGGTAGGTAAACACTTGCATGATCACATCATTTTACTTACATGTGGTAGGTAAACACTTGCATGATCACATGATTTTACTTACATGTGGTAGGTAAACACTTGCATGATCACATCATTTTACTTACATGTGGTAGGTAAACACATGCATGATCACATCATTTTACTTACATGTGGTAGGTAAACACATGCATGATCACATCATTTTACTTACATGTGGTAGGTAAACACTTGCATGATCACATCATTTTACTTACATGTGGTAGGTAAACACATGCATGATCACATCATTTTACTTACATGTGGTAGGTAAACACATGCATGATCACATCATTTTACTTACATGTGGTAGGTAAACACTTGCATGATCACATCATTTTACTTACATGTGATAGGTAAACACATGCATGATCACATCATTTTACTTACATGTGGTAGGTAAACACTTGCATGATCACATCATTGTACTTACATGTGGTAGGCAAACACATGCATGATCACATCATTTTACTGACATGTGGTAGGTAAACACTTGCATGATCACATCATTTTACTTACATGTGGTAGGTAAACACTTGCATGATCACATCATTTAATTACATGTGATAGGTAAACACATGCATGATCACATCATTTTACTTACATGTGATAGGTAAACACTTGCATGATCACATCATTTTACTTACATGTGGTAGGTAAACACATGCATGATCACATCATTTTACTTACATGTGATAGGTAAACACATGCATGATCACATCATTTTACTTACAGGTGATAGGTAGACACTTGCATGATCACATCATTTTACTTACATGTGGTAGGTAAACACATGCATGATCACATCATTTTACTTACATGTGGTAGGTAAACACTTGCATGATCACATCATTTTACTTACGTGTGAGACACTTGCATGATCACATCATTTTACTTGCATGTGATAGGTAAACACATGCATGATCACATCATTTTACTTACATGTGATAGGTAGACACATGCATGATCACATCATTTTACTTACATGTGATAGGTAAACACATGCATGATCACATCATTTTACTTACATGTGATAGGTAAACACTTGCATGATCACATCATTTTACTTACATGTGATAGGTAAACACATGCATGATCACATCATTTTACTAACATGTGATAGGTAAACACATGCATGATCACATCATTTTACTTACATGTGGTAGGTAAACACTTGCATGATCACATCATTTTACTTACATGTGGTAGGTAAACACATGCATGATCACATCATTTTACTTACATGTGATAGGTAAACACATGCATGCTCACATCATTTTACTTACATGTGATAGGTAAACACATGCATGATCACATCATTTTACTTACATGTGATAGGTAAACACTTGCATGATCACATCATTTTACTTACATGTGATAGGTAAACACATGCATGATCACATCATTTTACTTACATGTGATAGGTAAACACATGCATGATCACATCATTTTACTTACATGTGGTAGGTAAACACTTGCATGATCACATCATTTTACTTACATGTGGTAGGTAAACACATGCATGATCACATCATTTTACTTACATGTGATAGGTAAACACATGCATGATCACATCATTTTACTTACATGTGATAGGTAAACACATGCATGATCACATCATTTTACTACATGTGGTAGGTAAACACTTGCATGATCACATCATTTTACTTACATGTGGTAGGTAAACACTTGCATGATCACATCATTTTACTTACATGTGATAGGTAGACACATGCATGATCACATCATTTTACTTACATGTGGTAGGTAAACACTTGCATGATCACATCATTTTACTTACATGTGATAGGTAGACACATGCATGATTACATCATTTTACTAAGAAGGAAGGTTTTGGCCCATATAATTAGTTTAACCTTGCCACTTTTTATTGGAGTGTCCATACCAAGGTAGGAAAATGAGAGGATGCCTATTTATATGGCAGGGATATCAATTTTGCCTCTTTCTAGGATTTTTCTATAGGGTTTTGGAACTGTTCCGACAGATTGGTATTTTTAGTTTTTCATTTTATTAGAACTATTATTACACATAGTTTATCAAGAAAACTGTTCATAGCAGTTAACATTTCTCGTTCTTTTGTAGGCGAAGAGGATGTGGTTCGATGTCATTACTGTGATGGAGGTTTACGTCACTGGGAACCTGGTGATGTACCTTGGGAAGAACATGCCAAATGGTTTTCTTTCTGCAAATATGTCATCAAAATGAAAGGGAGAGATTTTATTGATAATATCAAGGCTGCACGTGAGGTATGTTTCAACATGGACAAATTTAAATTTTCTCTGCGGCATTCATTCGTGTTTTCTCGTCTTCCTTTGCCTCATCAAACAGACGATCTCACATTGATTGGTTATTGATAATTATCGTTAATTTCAGCAATTTTCAGTAATATCGCAAACCGCATCGTTGATGTAATCATTAGCTTGGTCATAACCAGTACGGTATATCGTTGGTTCGAGACTCGGTCGTGTCAAGCTATTAATTTGGTATTAGCTGCTTCTCTGTTAAACACATGGCATTAAGTAGCAAGAACAAAGACTGTTTTGTTCGGAATCAGGATAATTTGTCCGAATGGACCGACATGTCTACTAGCAGACCCTGTTTCAGAGAGCTAGCAAAATAAAATTCCAGCTACAGTTGATATTCATCTCACAATTACGTTGTCTGGTCACCTACAAATACGATATTTGGTCACACATAAGTCACACCCTTAGATAAGACGCCCCTTGTTTTCATCTGGAAAAAATAGTGTTTTACTTAACGAACAATGTGGTAATCATATTGGACTAGTACACAGCTAGTGGATACCATCAAATCGAATGTATCTTGTTCTCGTCATGATATATCTGAAAAAATGCTCATTTGGGGTTAAACAATAATTACTGAATCAGACATATCTAGATATCTACGAGTTTTATTTGGAATGTTATTTGACTGTATACGTACAGGCTGGTAATATGCATTTTTTTTTAAAGAATTCTTTTTCAAGGAGAAAATCTATACATTACGATAAAAAAAAAGTAACCAAAGTTACTACTCTGCCATTTTGACTCACGGCAAAATGCAAGAAGACAAAGCATTATTACTATAACTTTTTTCAAAGTTCACTACATTAAGGATGTGCCTATATCAAACAAATACTATTGTAATTATAGTAAGTTGGGTATATTTTCATTTTGTCAAATTTTGATCATGTCTGTTGATGACCAATTTCACGGTTGTTCAGATATGTTTCATGATTAATTGAACTGAAGTCATCATAAAGTGTGTATGAATATGCAAACAAGGTGAATAAATCAAGCAGAACTATCACAGCCAGGCATATCCGAAGACCTTAGCAGTAAAGTAGTTTTGTCCTATTTGACTTTTTAAATACTGTTGACAGTGCACAAACGAATATTAAGCAGAAACCAATGATTACTTATATATATAATTACACCTACTGGGTAATTTCGAAATATCAATTTTCCTACGAGTACCTTTTTTTTTATTTACGAAATGTCCACAAAACACCGGCTAAGAAACATCGATTAATATATTCTGTAGTAATTCGTTGATAATTCATTATTGAATCTCTTTTATTAGCAAAGGGAAAGAATACAAAATATGGACACCAGTTTATCTGGAGGTAAGATATCATACAAAATAATGTACTAACATTTAAAATGTGAAGCAAATAAAAACTGCCACCATAAACATTATTTGATAGTTTTCTCTAAATAAATGTTAGGCAATCAAAAATGGACAGTCCAGAGAAACTGGCAGCATATGGCACACATGACGAAGACAAGCAAACCAAAAACACAACGCAATATGTGCTGGACAACACTAGGCGCAAACAAAAACAAATAACGTAAATAATACATAAGCTCTCCTACAAACAGCTGGAGGAAAAGACAAACCAAACATAGTTTTTATGCGAAATAGTAACGGGCATCACAACGTGGAACTCAGAACGTAATGACTACTTTTTCTCCTGGGAGTCATTTGATTAGTTCGTTTTGTGTACATATGCATAGTATTCTCAGGATATTATTGAGATGAGAAATTTTGAAGTTGCCAAAGGATTAATCAGATGTTGTGCATTGACAGCCAGACAAGACAGTGGCAAAAAGAAACAGGACTAAAAGACAAATCACTACACAGAAAATCAAAGATTTAAAGATTGAGCCATACGAAACCCACACACAACAGGGGTGAACTCATGTGCTCTCTAAGGATAAACATGTGCCTGCTTCACTACTGACACCCGTCGTGTTTAGTCTTAAGTATGAGATCAGATGAGAAATAAAATTTATTTTCATGATGATTTGTTTTCTAATACAAAAGTCAACCTAACATAACAAAAATAAAAAGAAATGCTATGCTAAATAAACATTAGAGAATACCTAAAGGGCAATCAAAAATGGGCAATCCAGAGAAACAGGCAAACCGTGGTACTCAAGACAAACAAAACGGTAGGACTTATATTTTATTTCAATTCATAACTGACATTTCTTTTCATTAAATTTGCCCAGTTTACCCATAAAATTTGACTTATGAATATTATTCAACTATTTTTATGCCATTAAAAAAACAGACAGATAAACATAATTATATTACATATGTACTGCAAACATGGAAAATGGATGTATTTCGACCTTGATAAAGAGAGGAAAAATAATAAAACAGAAACGAAAAAAACCAAAAAAATGAAATATTACTCAGCATAAATGATGATAATGAATATGGTCAACGTTTATTGTATATTTACATAGGCAAATATTACGCTATGTGGACCAATCTTATTTACTTTTAATTTGTTGTATAGAAAATGGACATAACGGTGTCTTAAAGACATTACGAGATCTTCAAATCAATGACGATGACTTAGCATATGCCGTAGAGGAATATGTAAAGAGAAAAGGTATACAATTATCATATCAGTATTTACTTAAAGATGGTTGGATTTGTGGAAGCTGGGCCTTCTTTATTCGTATAAAGCGGACTTCATACAGGATCTTCTGAAGAAAAAGGAAAATAATTTCACGTTCCTCTATAGTCTATAGATGATGTCCTTGCACGTTTGTCAACTTAGGTGATCGCAACTATCCAGTTGAACTTTAAAAAAAAGGCATCACAAATACATTTACGCTTTTCTGCTTCAAAAATATATTGACATACGCCAAGAAATTGACACTGAGTGTCGGTCAAGAACGACACTTTATGATCGACTATAGAGTTAATATCTCTTCGTTGATACCACATTCCACAGTTTATAGTTCTTATCAGGTTTTTCTTGATAGAGGATTGCTGCTAACAAGGAAGCTACTGAACCAAGGGTTCCTATATCAGCACGACGTGGCTAACAGAAACGGAATATAAATGTCACAGGTGACCACGGATGTGTTCCGTTTATCATAGTCACAATCCCGTCATCCTGTCCTCTCATCATGATTTATCACTTAAGTAAATTGATGGGTACCACTAGTGGCACAAAGAACCGCTTACCCTTCCGGAGAACCTGAGTAACTCACAGGTTTAAGTGATTACGTAGTCCACAATCATTAGCTTATTGTGTGGTGTTTGTCTTTTGACAATTATAGCATAATTATAGCATAGTTAATTACTACGAAATTTGTCTTTCTCTTTTGACAATTATAGTGTCTGTTAATTACTACGGCATTTGACTACCTCTTTTGACAATTATAGTGTCTGTTAATTACTACAGCATTTGCCTTCCTCTTTTGACAATTATAGTGTCTGTTAATTACTACGGCATTTTACTACCTCTTTTGACAATAATAGTGTCTGTTAATTACTGCGGCATTTGCCTTCCTCTTTTGTATCTCCATACTTTTCTTGTATATTTTTATAACCAATTTACACTATAACTCTTCTTCTGAAAGACACTTATATGATACATTTTTTACGAACGAACTAAAAGCACATTGTTTGTGTATGTTATGGACATTAGTATATGATGGTATATATTGCAGGTAACAACAACTTCAAGGTTGAAGACATACTTGATCTGGTGCATGAAAAACAAAAGAAGCCTGCCTCAAATCCCTTTGCAGGTAAATCTTCTTAGTTTTGTTTTTTCTGTTTTTTTGGGGGGGGGGGGGGGGGGGAGGGGAGTACCATTTCCTATGAAATGTATTACTATTGGGAGGTTTTGAATGATGAAATAGCAGAAATATATATATGTGTGTGTATGTGTTACTTAAAGTTTGATTAGAATAATCCGTGGTTTAATAAATCTTCATTCTTTTAGATCATTATCAAGAAATATTTCTGTTGAGAAAAAAGACAAAGTACAATGTATTTTGAATGAACAACTAGGAAGAACTGTTTTAGATACCTAAAGCTTATGTCTCCCCTTAATGCGGCCATCTGTACATAAGGTACACATTCTGAGTTGAATGTTGTGGAAAAAATATGTCATGAAAACAAATATTTGCAAGCAGTGGACCAAAGTAATTACTGTTATAGTATCTTCCAATAAACAGTTTGTTGGATATATTTGAATTATTTGACCTTGAGGTCAAAGGTCAAGGTCCCACAAAGGCCATTATGGTATGTGACGCACCACCTTATGGTCATGCACCCACATACCAAATATCATTGACCTATCTCGAAAGACAAAAATGTTATGGCCCGGACAAGAAAATACTATTTAAAAAACAATTATTTGACCTTTAGGTCAATGGTCAAGGTCCCACGAAGGTCATTACAGTATGCGACACACCGTCTTATGGTCATGCACCCACATACCAAATATAATTGACCTATCTGGAAAGACAAACAAGTTATGGTCGGACAAGCTTCGCTGAGAAGAAGCAGAAGCAGAAACGGAAGCGGAAGAAAAAGTCAGACTAAAACAATATGTCTCCCTTCGTTCGAAGGGGAGACATAATTAAAATATTATTATGCACCCCGCAAACAAAGTTTGGGGGGGGGGGTATATAGGAATCACCCTGTCCGTCCGTCCATCCGTCCGTCCGTCTATGTACCTTGTAAGCACAACTCCTTCTAAGCCGCTTATTGGATTTTTATTAAACTTTACACAGTTGTAGTACACAACCTGCAGATGTGCATGAAGGAATACCGTTGCTGTCTAAAATTTAAAAGGGGAGATAATTCAACTTATACTTTCACGAAAAGGGGGGTTGTGTACCTTGTAAACGCAACTTCTCCTAAACCGCTTATTGGATTTTTATGAAACTTTACACATTTGTAGTACACTACTTGCAGATGTGCCTGAAGGAATATGGTTGCTGTCCAAAATTTAAAAGGGGAGATAATTCAACTTATACTTTCACGAAAAGGGGGGACATGTACCTTGTAAGCGCAACTCATACTAAACTGCTTATTCAATTTTTATAAAACTTTACACAGTTGTAGCACACAACCTGCAGATGTGCATGAAGGAATACCGTTGCCGTCTAAAATTTAGAAGGGGAGATAATTCAACTTATACTTTCACGAAAAGGGGGGGTCGTGTAGATGTATGTTCTTGGTTAGTTTATTTTGGAGATGGGATGTTGTTTCCTTGACATAACTCCATATCCGTTCATTTTTCATAGGTAACTTGCTAATATACCTGTATTCCAAAGTTTGAACATCATAGTATTGCAAGCGGGGGGTATCACTCAGTGAGGTCACTCACAGTTCTAGTTTATTATATTATTAGAGGATAAATATACAGAGAATAGATGCATAAACAAATCTAACTCAAACTACAATGAGATTGTGTCAACAAAGTTCCAATGAGCGCATCATTTGAATTTTATATACATATTTGTATACATTTTTATAAATATTTCTTCTTTTTTAGCTAGTAATTTTATCCATGATGAGCCACCAGTTGAAAAGGGTAAGCGTCTTTGTTGAAAGAAATAATTGTATAATAGTTATTGATATGGAGGGAAATATCAGGATATACAGACTGCCCAAGGGTCGTGGTACGGACCAGTGAAAATTATATTGCCCGAGCCGGAGGCGAAGGAAATATATATTACATGGTCCGTACCATGACCCGAGGGCAGTCTGTATATTCAGATATTACCCTCTATATCAGTAACTATTGTGTTTATTGAATTGAAGACATACAAAATACAATTTTTTCCAGGAATCAAGAAACCTTAACAGAAACTGCAATTCTAGGAACAAGTAAAACCTTACATACAGACAAATGAAAATTTTTTGTTATAGTACCAACTCACCGAAACAACGGTCTGCGGATAGACATGTCGCCCACTCGTACAAATTAACTTGATTCCGAGTTAACCAATTTCTGTTCTCTCTCCTTAGTGTTGCATGATTAGCGGGTCTACCGCACAATATAAATATCAATACAAGTGGAATAGGGTATAGCTGCTCAATCATTGCTGAACATGCATTTAAAATCATCTTAAGACTTAAGCTTGGTACAATAAAAAAGGTTCGTTTATCAATTTACTTCTTTTTAATATTGGTATTATTATGTGTTTAGATCCAAAGAAAATAATGGAAATAAATAGACAGCTTAAGGAGAAGATGAGATGTATTCGTTGTAAAAACAAGGAGATATGTATGTTATTTGTCAACTGTGGACATCGAGTAACATGTGAAGAGTGTTCCGAAAGGATGGACTTCTGTCCGTATTGTGATGCCAGGATAAAGAAACGACTAAAAACCTTCCTGTCTTGAGCTGAATCCCAACAATAGGTAAGTAAGGATTAATAGTAAATTTTAATGTTTGTTGTGATATTTATAACACAATGGGTATGTTTTTATAAACATTAGAGAATACCAAAAGGAATAGAAGAGTTTGAAGATACCAAAGAGATAATCAGAATACATAAATCAACGAAGAACAGACAACATAATGACCCCCAAAAAAAGGACAAACAACGATCTACAAAACACTATACATAAAACTAAAGATCGAGCAACACGAATCTCGCTAAAAACCAAGAGTGAACTCATGTGCTCCGGAAGGGTCAATACAGAGACACGGGGAACATTGGGCACAAGACACAGAATGAAGACAAACAAATCAAAAAACACATCACAGAGAAAAATAAAAAGATGAGCAACATCCAAACAGTATATTTCTGTTCATTATAAACTCATTTAGAGTAAATTATTTGGACAGTAAATTCCAATATCAGGAAAGAAAGATTTCTATATTATTGATGTGCCTAAAACCACCATAAATATGTGATCATCCTGAACAAGACATCATATTTACTTTCGTTATATTAATAGAGATTATTATGTAAATTATAAAGCCTACTTGTGTATGCTCTAGCAGAAATGGTCGAACATTTTATTTTGAAACTTGTGTATTTTATCTCAAGTTATTAATTATTAAGTCTCCCAAGCAAAGTTTGGGAGACTTATTGTTTTTGCTCCGTTTCTTATTATTATTATTATTATTATTATTATTCTCTTTCTCCTCTTTCTCCTTTCTTTCCGCGGACCATGAACTTGTCCACGGCAGATCTCAGAAACTACTGGACAGAATTTCATGAAACTTGGTGGAGTTATAGATATATGTTTCTAGTTGGTCCTAAAGTTTTCAGCTTTGTGGTAAAGGGGGTCAAAGTCATATTTTGAGGGGCTCAAAGGGGGTTGGGGTTACTATAGAATCCTATGGGAAAGTTGAAATTTCGTACATGTTGATAACTTCTAAATTAATAATGATAGAGACATAAAATTTGACATAGTGATAGGTCACCATTAGAGGAGCAATTCTGCATTTCAAAATTTTCGAGATGTCTGCCATTTTCAAAATGGCTGCCAAAACACGGTATAAAAAATGGGCGGTAAAAATTCAACATTGCCCGATATCATCAAAATTTGATATGTGGGTAGATAATGATGTCCCGAATTGATTCCCAACATTGAAAAATTCCTACCGATCGCCATTTTCAAAATGACCACCACGATACCGCAAAAATTCAACATTGTCCGATATCATCAAAATGTGATATGTGGGTAGATAATGATGTCCCGAATTAATTGCCGACATTGAAAATTTTCTACCGGTCGCCATTTTCAAAATGGCTGCCACAATACCGAACAAATTCAACATTGTCCGATTTCAACGACATTTCATATGTGGGCAGATTATGATGTCACGAAATGATTCCCGACATCGAAAAATTTCTACCGATCGCCATTTTCAAAATGGCCACCACAATACCGCACAGATTCAACATTGTCCGATTTCAACGACATTTCATATGTGGGTATAGATTATGATGTCCCGAAATGATTCCCGACATTGAAAATTTGTTACCAGTCGCCATTTTCAAAATGGCCGCCACAATACTGCACAATACTGCACAAATTCAACATTGTTCGATTTCAACGTCCTGAATTGATTCCCGACATTGAAAAATTTCTACCGGTCGCTATTTTCAAAATGGCCGTCACAATAGTCGCCATTTTCAAAATGGCCACCACAATACCGCACACATTCAACATTGTCCGATTTCAACGACATTTCATATGTGGGTAGATTATGATGTCCCGAAATGATTCCTGACATCGAAAAATTTCTACCGGTCGCCATTTTCAAAATGGCCGCCACAATACCGCACAAATTCAACATTGTCCGATTTCAACGACATTTCATATGTGGGTAGATTATGATGTCCCGAAATGATTCCTGACATTGAAAATTTTCTACCGGTCGCCATTTTCAAAATGGCTGCCACAATACCGCACAAATTCAACATTGTTCGATTTCAAAGTCCTGAATTGATTCCCGACATTGAAAAATTTCTACCGGTTGCCATTTTCAAAATGGCCGTCACAGTACCGCAAAAATTCAGCATTGTTCGATTTCAAAGATAGCTTTTAATTTATTTTTTAAACTGGTTGTCTGTGGCCGGTTTGGGAGACTTCATAATCGTTAGATTATAATCATATCTTGTTACAAGTTGGATTACAACTACCTATGCAATCAGTACCTTTCACCACTGATGCTGTGAGTTCGAATCTCGATCAGGGAGAGGTGTACTACATTATGTGATAAAGTTTGTCAGTGACTTGCGACAGGTTGGTGGTTTTCTCCACCAATAAAACTGACCGCCACGATATAACTGAAATATTGTTGAAAGTGGCATTAAACACCATAATCCTAAATCTAACCTTATTTTGACACTCTAATACTACATGATTATATAACTATATTTTTTTTCAGAGATGTTGGTAGCCAGCTCACTTCTACAGGAAAAGAAATATCTAAAAATAATAGATGATGCCATATACTAGTAAAATATTCTTTATTTTATTTTAAGTGTAATATTTGTATTTCTTTTCTTTGTAGTTAAGTTTGTCATATAGCTAATGCTACTCAGTATTATTATAGTAATATAAATACTTCCATAGACATGCATTTTAAAGTTAGTCCGCAATACCTACAGAAGGTAGTCGGACGTAACACCCTAATAATTAATTAATTTTACCGGAATGGGCTGGCATTCAAACGTTCACAACATTAAATGTCACGTCTGTTGTCACCTGGTCGTTTTATTTTTATTATCTAAGACTGGTTTTCGCCACCTCTTATGAAGGTTGCCAGCCATAGCATAGCTGACAAAATACCATATTTGATCCATCCAAATAATACTTTTGTATATCAGGTACAGTGTTATAGACCAATTGATTGTTTGCACCAGGCCAGACCATAAAAGTTTTACATATAAATGCCAATATAAAGTACAATCTCATCTTCTTAATGTCTTCTTTTTTTTTTATAAATACACTAAAATTCTTATCTACTTTCTTTCCTAATTATACAAAAAAAAAATATTTATCACATATATCAATAGTAAACAATTTTAAACTGCGAAATACCTCTTTTCTCATCTTTTATATACTAAAAAAAAACAACCTCCACTGCAATATACATATGATTATATATTGGAAAAGATTGTAAGAAGATTTAATTGTACTTTACTATATAGATTGTATGATGTTTTATATGTTATTATATTATTGTACTCTATTCTGTATTGATGTATTTTGCAGTTGAGAGAGAAAAAAAAATAAAAATTGTATTATATGAACTGTTAATTAATTGACTTTGAATACTATAATTTGGAATGTTTTTGCTCATCATTGTTATATCACTTGTATAATGTGTGTCCCTTAATGTATCTCTGTGCCCCTTAATGTATCTCTGTGCCCCTTAATGTATCTGTCCCTTAATGTATCTGTGTCCCTTAAGTAATTATTTGTAACAAATATAAAATTGTTTCTTTATTTAGGTTGACCCTGTCTGTTAGTCGCTTGATTTTTTAATGGTAATATTAATGGAGACAGATAATCATTCACACTTTTATTACAGGGTAATGGTTCATTATATGTATAATATCAATGTGTAGATATAATGTGTTTATTTACCCCTAACGTAGTTATTTGTAACTACAATGTAATATAAAATGTTTGCTTGTTTCTATTCCTTAACACTGATAGTCATTCACAATGAATTGTTTAAGAGTGATAGTGACTAATAGTCATTCAAGCTAGATTTGTGAATGGTATGACTAATAGTCATTCAAGCTAGATTTGTGAATGGTATGACTGATAGTCATTCAAGCTAGATTTGTGAATGGTATGACTGATAGTCATTCAAGCTAGATTTGTGAATGGTATGACTGATAGTCATTCAAGCTAGATTTGTGAATGGTATGACTGATAGTCATTCAAGCTAGATTTGTGAATGGTATGACTAATAGTCATTCAAGCTAGATTTGTGAATGGTATGACTGATAGTCATTCAAGCTAGATTTGTGAATGGTATGACTAATACTTGATTTGTGAATGGGAATGGTTTGTTAACATACTTCCAATTGTATTTATCGTTTATGAAGATCGTCGTTTAGGATATATGATATGTGAATTTTCAGGTTTACTGTTGAATACCATGATACTATCCTGTGGGCATCGGGTTAACGTGATATGATATGACATCACTTTAGTCGACTTGCAGGATATGAAATTTCACAACGCCTCCAGTGTTAAGAGGAGGATCACAACAATGACAAAGTATTTCGCTCTGCCAATCAAGGGCCATCGTCTTACATCTTGATGACTAGTGTGTTTGCATTTTTTGCATTTTTAGAACCTGGCATTAGGGATCGTTTGACAGATGGCCGTTGATTACCAGGCCAAAATGTTTTTCATCGAGAATACAAACGTTGGAGGTGACATGCATGGAATATTAAAAAGAAACAACAAATTGAAACAACATCTGAAGAAAATAATAAAACCAAATTGTAATATATATTAAAATATAAGATGAATCGTTAAATGAGGAGTGGATGTGGCTGTTTACTTGTTAATAGCATAATATAAGACAGTTTGAAGTCCTAAAATTTCAATAATACGATGATCCGTACAAGTTATTATCTTTTATTTTGAATGAATTTTGTAGCCGATTTGTTATTACTGTTCCGTTCATTTTACCTACGCCGCTCTTCCGTCGAGAGTTTCGCAGAAAGAGATTTTTTTATTAGAATTGTATTTCAAGTTTAATTCGATTTTGCATAGAGTAAATAATTAAAGAATTGGGAATTTTTCATTGAAATATATTTCTTTTGCTTTTCTAAATATCAATTGATCTATTTTTTTTAACCTTCCGGTGAACAGATATTTGGCTATCAATATAGAAAAGAGGAAAAATCGGACAGCCTACTGTTAAAAGGACTTCGTCCTTTAATAACTAGTATAGGAATATATACTTTGTTGAAGGCAATGAGTGGAATCGTGTGTCATAATGGTGGCATGTAGAACTATATGTATATTGGGTTGTCATAAAATTTATTTTTTTGGAACATTAAAATCATTTATGTCAACAATATAACAATTGTTTTAACAATTTTTTTTTTTATGTATATTAAATATTATAGTTTGATAACCAGTTAAGTATATTCTTAATTCTATTGTGATTGTTTACTAGTTTTTTAGTAGTATAATGATATATGATGCAATTTCTGTAAAATTTAGGTTATGTCACAGGATTGTTTACTGATTGTTACTTGTGAGAATGATTACAAGAATGCAAATCAATCAGAGTTCAGTAATTGAACGAAAAGGGATATAGTAGTATTTACCAAATAAGTAAAAACAAGCAATATATTTTATATGTATTGCCATTAATGTAAATATATATATACACAAATATATAACATCATCATATAAATAATGAAAAACAGATTAAATAATAAAAATTACATCAATAATATATCAATATTTTGACCACAAAGTCTGCCAAACCGAAAGGCCGCCAAAAATTGATGAGATAATAATCCTGTACATGTTACATACTAAATGCTTATTGGAAAAAATTCCTTCTCTAATCCATTAAATTATTTCTCTTTTCAAAACCCATATGTGTAATGAAGGGGGAAAAATCTACTCTTAAGTATATGTAGACCTAGAATAGACTCTGACAAGGGAACAGCACCGTGTTCTGGGTGTCAACTCCCTGAAAAGAGAAAGAATAAATTCCAATAAGTAAAAGCAACACATACATGATACAAATGTATACATTTATAACTGAAACAATTAATATATGAAATGAATATCTAATTTACACTGACATTTTTGATAATGTTTATAAACTTTTTCCTTAAAAGTGAAGTCCCAGCAAAATTTAAATGTAACCCATCTCTTGGAGCATATAAAGAAGAATCAGGATGATTATTTAATAAAAAAAAACCTACAATATAAATTTGTATACTGTACCTTTTTTATAATGCAGATTATTTTTAATTCCAAATTTACTTTATTAATTTTATTTACAGTTTTGTCACGATCACATAAACGAGGTAGTATTGAAGTACAGACAATATGAGCATTTGTTTTATATTTAAGTTTGTGTATTAAATCCCCATAGTAAGAAATGATTGTATCCACATTTTGAACTGATGAAATATTATTAGTTCCTACATGAATAATAACTATACCAATAGTACTTATATTTATCTTTCCTCTAGAGAGTAATTCTGTAATTCTACCTATTGTAGCCCCTGGAAATGCTTGTGTTGTGCACCCTCTAATCCCATCAACATATATTGGTATTGATGCAGAAATTATTGTCGCTCTCTTTTCATGGTAAATGCCTGTAATATTCAACAAACAACAAATGAATGAGAATTTAATATATGATTTCTCATCTTTTCAGCGACAGCAATTTTATCATCCAATTTGAACCTAATATATTTTTTTATAGGCATCACTACTCCAGTCTCCGTAAAGTTGGATTAATTCACTAGGAACTTCCATAATTTTTTATTTATATATATATATATATATATATATATATATATATATATTTTATATGTATTGCATATATTCTTTATGTTATTGTCCTTTATAGGTTCACGCAATCATTGCATATAAATTAGCCAAGAATGAAATAGAAATAAAATGTTTGAGATTAAATATCTATCTAGACAAAGGATATTATTTACCCAATGACAGACTTGTTATGTAGAAAGTGAGTACAAACTCACTGAGTTAAATTTACACCTGATTAAATATATTTATACTCTTACTAAAATTATTATAATTATTATTTTATTCTTACTATTATTAATTTATTATTTGATTAAATTCTCAGTATAATCAATTACATATGTTTTAATAAAAAATATCACGGTATAATGATATCAGAAGCAATTTCTGTAAAATTTAGGTTATGTCACAGGATTGTTTACTAGTATAATGATATAAGCAATTTCTGAAGCAATTTCTGTAAAATTTAGGTTATGTCACAGGATTGTTTACTGGTATAATGATATAAGCAATTTCTGAAGCAATTTCTGTAAAATTTAGGTTATGTCACAGGATTGTTTACTAGTATAATGATATAAGCAATTTCTGAAGCAATTTCTGTAAAATTTAGGTTATGTCACAGGATTGTTTACTGGTATAATGATATAAGAAGCAATTTCTGTCAAATTTAGGTTATGTCACAGGATTGTTTACTGGTATAATGATGTAAGAATGCAATTTCTGTCAAATTTAGGTTATGTCACAGGATTGTTTACTGGTATAATGATGTAAGAATGCAATTTCTGTCAAATTTAGGTTATTTCACATGGTCAGTGCATGATCAATTAATGTGCACTTCTGATTGTTCAACATCTATCTTAGCATACACGTTAATTACCACATGTTCTTTTGCAAGCACACTGCCGTCCAGTTCGGATGTTCTAAATTATATTGGAAATTTTTTAAATCCCTCCCACTTACCACCCAATTTTAATTTAGATTTTTATACCAGTAATTTTCAATAGTGCACTTTTTGGTCTTCACCTTTGCTATTTAATGTCATTTATTCATTTGATGTTATGTAATTATTATTTAATTTCAGTCATGATTATGTTATATTATGTAACAATTTTATATATGCAATTTATTGCAGTTTATGATAATGATGAAATGACCTTTTCCACAAATCAGTGTTTGTTTAATTTAGCAAACTAGCTAGGACTCTGTTGTCAATATATTTATTCTATATTGGATGTCATAAAAACTTTTCCTACTATCGGCTAGTATTGCAATTTTATACACCTGTCTGTAGCAATGTATGTGTGTTGCAAAAACGAATATTTAAACCTGTCCTCTTAGAGACTATATACAGATGCATAAGTTAAATTGTAATGTTGTTTTAATATTTGTACATTCTAGATTTTTTTTAATTTTGCATAACCCTTTCTATAAAATATTCATGTATATAGTAGAGTGGCATAATAACATCATTTCAATTTAAAAAACCATAGATATTTAATTTGGTACGCACAACATGTTTCTGGAATAACCTTCACCAGATCAATAGTTTTCAATAAATTGAAGAACACAAAATATCCCACTGTCAGGAGAGTTCAAAAATCTAATAAATTGATTGATTGATTGGTGTTTAATGCCAATTTGAGCAGTATTTTAACTATATCGTGGTGTGAACAATAAATCTAATTGAAAAATCGAAAGGAAAGCCAAATATTTTAAAAGTCGCAAGTAAATCAGACTGTCAAAGATGTATTCCAAAGACAACCCATCTATTTGTTAAGTTAATATTTATTGTGCCATCCTATTATTAAATGCTTGATTCATTCGTAGAGAAGTACAACTATTATAGTCAGGGCCGGATTATTCTATCGGCTAGTATAGGCGGCAGCCTATGGCCTCTCAAGCTTGGGGCCTCCAAGCTTGACAGGCCCTGCTTAAATATTTTCAAATATGATTTTTTTTTTAATGAATATATTTTAATGTTTTCATTTCTGAACAATTCATTTAACTTAAAATATTCCAGATGGGTGTGGGCGAGTTAGAGAGTGGCTCCATCTGAAGGGGCCATAATTTCATTAGAGTAGGGGCTCCAAAAGGTATAATCCGGCCCTGATGGTAGTGTTTTGGTTTTACAATGTAATAATTTATTTTTTTATAATTGGGTCTTTTATGTTGTTTGTCAAATAAATATTTATTCAAAATTTATATCAAAGTTTGTTTTTAATAATTTATATGCTATCAAGTGAAATGCAGTGAAAAATTATTGTAATATCATCATCACTTAAGGTTACATCCTCTAATTGAAAATAATATTACAATTGAATTAAACCACTGGCTCCTATCAGCTTATATTTGTAACCTGTTTCACACGTATCATCCTTATTTGGAGGCTCTTTCTACCTGGTCATGATGAAATGAGGAATTATGTGTAGCAACATTTCAGCAACAACTGCATGTGGAGAATATATCTCAGTTTCCTGTCATGTGTTCATTGATAGAGGGTTGCTGCCAACAATGAAGCTACAGAACCAAAGGTCGTTAGACATGAAAATGAAGTCTTCACTTCGAAAGTTTTACTATTGCTATCATGACTTGGTTAACTGTCACGGAAAGTGTATGTCACAAATGACCACGGATATATCGGTTGTAGAAATGAAATCCTGTTCTTTTTTTCTTTCGTGGTTTATTGCCAGATTTTTGGAATGATCAACATGAAGTGTGCCGAAGGCCTTGTGCGTAATGAGGTTCGTGTTGCTCGATCTTTAGTTTTTTGTGTAGTGTTTTGTAGGTTATTGTATTTCTTTTCGTCTTTCTTTCAGCTATCGCTACATATATTGGTGGTTCTTATTCCATTTACGTCTTCTGGTTAGAAAACCAATCGTCAATAAGATTACAATAATGGCAACATCTAGTCGATGAGGGAGCGAAAATTTGCACCGGATAATTCAATTTGATTCAAGCCACACAATTTATTAAAGTGAATAAAGAACATTTGTAGGTCACTGCATGGGTAGATTGGTTTTAAATAGTCTTCCTGTACATATTAAGGTTAGGGTTATGGTGTTTACAGGTTTTCAAGCAAGATTTTGTGAAAAATAAGGGCCTTTTTATTAGGGCAAAATTCTTAAAAAATAAGGTCTATTTTTTGGAATTTTTAGGACTTTTTTGACAAAAATAAGGACTGAAATTCAATAATCAATATAAAAGAAAAACATTCTGTACTCACCTCCAGGGAGAACATAAAATACACCAGAGGCTCTCAAGAACCTGTATCGTTCACTTGGTTATAAAAAAAAACAATTGGTCCTATGTAAAAACTATATCCTGCAGTGGTAGTCATTTGTAGTTTCTGAGAAGAAGGCATTTGAAAATTTTCCCATAGGGTCCAATGTTAATCTATGTCCTGCGGTGGCAGCTATCTTGGATTTCCGATCGGCATAAAAAACAGAAACTTGATCATTCATTTACAGTTTGGGTTCAGTCAGTTCATTAGTTTCAGAGAAGATCTTTGAAATTTCAGCCAATCAGAGCATATTATTGGCCCTGGCAGCCATGTTGAATATCCGACTAGAACGAAAAACAGAAAATTTGTAGAGGACCATCCAAGGAACATTCCTGCTAGGTTTGGTTCCAATTGGCCCAGTGGTTTCGGAGAAGGAGCTTGAAATGTGAAAAGTTTACAGACGACGGACGCCAAGTGATGGCAATAGTTCCCATGGACCTTTGGTCCAGGTGAACTAAAAAGCTAATTACCAACTCAGAAGATCATGCCAATGGTCATCAACAGCGATATTCAGCATATCAATACAACCAGATTAAAGTAATCTGATATGGTGCAAATCCATGCTGAATATGATGCTGATAACCACCCAGATGTCTTCTGAGAAATACATTAATTCAACATATTCATTATCTGAAAGTGTACTAAGGCTAGATTTCATTAATTCCAACACTTTATTCTATGTTGCAAAATTTGAAAATTTAGGATTTTCACCAAAAAATTTGGGCTTTTTTAGGATTTTGAAGCTTTAATAAGGAATATTAGGGCTGCTGTCAAAAAATAAGGAAAATTAGGAAAATAAGGGCCCACTTGAAAGCCTGTGTTTAACACCACTTTTCAATAATATTTCAGTTATATCATGGCAGTCAGTTTTATTGGTGGAGGACCTGGAGAAAACCACAGACCTGCTGCGAGTCACTGACAAACTTTACCACATAATGTTGTATCAAGTACACCTCACGTTAGTAGTGAAAAGCACTGAATACATTGTTAGTTGTAAATCCAACTACCATACAATCACGACAACGATGGTATATTTTGGTATGAAACATTTAAAACTAGAACTGTGAGTGACCTCACCGAGTGATACCCCCTGCTTGCAATACTATGATGTTCAAACTTTGGAATATAGGTATATTAGCAAGCTACCTATGAAAAAAGAACGGATATGGAGTAATGTTAAGGAGACAACATCCCATCTCCAAAATAAACTAACCAAGAACATACATCTAGGGGTCGCCACAAGGTCTTCAACAAAGTGGGATTGTTTAAAACCAATACGGTTTCATCGGTATACATGAGGATTACAACATTTCTTAACTTTTGTACAAGAGGATATAGGTCACATCAAATGTTATTGATTCAAAATTAATCATTTATTCTTGAGTAGTTCTTATATTGCAAATATCCAGATGTGAAAAGGTAAACTGAAATCTTATTTCATTTAGGAATAGTTATGCTTACATCACCTTCCAAATTTTTGACAGGAACCATATTCCTTCATGCACATCTGCAGGCAGTGTATTACAACTGTGTAAAGTTTCATTTAAATCCAATGAGCCATTTAGGAGGAGTTGCACTTACAAGCCCATCTCTCCATACAGAACGTATTTCAGAGTATAAGTTAAATTATCCCCCTTCCAAATTTTGGACAGCAAGGTACAATCCCCCCCCCCCCTTTTCGTGAAAGTATAAGTTGAATTATCTCGCCTTTTAAATTTTGGACAGCAACCATAATCCTTCATGCACATCTGCAGGTAGTGTACTACAAATGTGTAAAGTTTCATAAAAATCCAATATGTCATTTAGGAGGAGTTGTGCTTACAAGGTACAATCCCCCCCCTTTTTGTGAAAGTATAAGTTGAATTATCTCCCCTTTTAAATTTTGGACAGCAACCATATTCCTTCATGCACATCTGCAGGTAGTGTACTACAAATGAGTAAAGTTTCATAAAAATCCAATAAGTCATTTAGGAGGAGTTGCGCTTACAAAGTACATGCCCCCCTCCCCTTTTCGCGAAAGTATAAGTTGAATTATCTCGCCTTTTATATTTTGGACAGCAACCATATTCCTTCATGCATATCTGCAGGTAGTGTACTACAAATGTGTAAAGTCTCATAAAAACCAATAAGCGATTTAGGAGGAGTTGCGCTTACAAAGTACATGAACGGACGGACAGGGTGATTCCTATATACCCCCCCAAACTTTGCTTGCGGGGGGGGGGGGGGGGGGTATAATAAATTTAAAAAACAACAGTTCATATCTTTATTTATAAAATGGTCAATATTGTGCTCATGAAATGTGACACAAAGTGCTATACAGAATTATTACAAAATAAATACTCTGAAAAACAAAAATATAAATAACCCTGTAAGCAAACTATTTTATAGACAGGAGTACAAAAATTAACAGAAAACAAGCTCACTTTCAAAAATAAGTAGTAAATATCCCATGCACTTGATCTCTGCACATTATGAATTTTTTTTTAAAGTTTAAACAGTGATAGTCATCACTTCCACCAATATTAACAAAATGAACAATCACCTCTCAACTTAGCTGAACTCACTGAACAAAAACAAATCATGACATCATGACATATGATGTTAGAAATCCAGATCCTGGATTAGGACAGGCAATTAAAATGTTACGGTGATAAACCGGTTAATGGGGTCCCAACCCTGCCTTCTGTATGACTGGATCTTCAACTTCCTATACATTTATATAAAACAAGAGCACTGCCCACGGGTGCTGGATGCTCGACTTTATCGTATCTGATATTAAACTGCAATCAATTTACAAAGTTATACATACTTCTAACTTGTCAACAGATTGGGGTCAACATTTTCTACAAGTGTATTGAGTTTCAAGTTAATAGCTTTGATAGTTATTGAGAAATTTTAATTATACTAAAAAAATATCCCAAATTTCTATGTACTATGTTGAAACAAGGGCAGACAACTCTGGATATACAAATCATAGGGTCACCTGCCTTGTTGTAATGGGTTCCCCATTTGATAGTGAACAGGTATGTTGAGTTTCATTTCAATGCCTATCATAATTATTGAGAAATTGTATTTTTAGCTCATTCTAAGTAAAAAAAGTGGAATAACTCAAATAAAATGCTAGATGGAGTTGTCTTCTCTTGTCAACAGATTGGGGTCAACACTTTCTACAAGTGTATTGAGTTTCAAGTTAATAGCTTTGATAGTTATTGAAAAATTTTAATAATACTAAACAAATATCCCTAATTTCTATGTACTATGTCGAAACAATGGCAGATAACTCTGGATATACAAATCACAGGGTCATCTGCCTTGTTGTAATTGGTTCCTCTTTTGACAGTGAACAAGTATTCCAAGTTTCAAATGGATACCTTTGATAGTTTTTGAGAAATGGACTCTGACAAAAAACTTAACCCACCCAGATGCTGACGACGTAGTGACGACAATAGCTCGACTTTTTTTCTTCGAAAAGTCAAGCTAAAAAACAATAAAAAATACCTGCACAGATTTGTTTTCACTCAAAAAGACTACATACTATCATATAAATGAATGACTTGTTAAACATGGACAGTACTGTAGCAGGATCAATGAATGCTCGTAGTTGAGTGAATACTAGCTAGGAAGGTAAAAATCTGTTGGTTAAAGACAATTACTTTTTAAGACAAAAAAAAATCATAACTGATGCTTCTAATAGATTTAATATCAATTAGTCATGAATGTCCAAAGAAATTAATGGTCTTCGTGGGAGACCAGAATGAATAGTTCATCAACTTGTTGGAATAAAAAAAAACAGTAATATAATATGGAATGAAATATAAACGTCTATAATTTTTAGCAAAGTAAACCTGCCTCAAAGGATCAAGTTGCTAACCTTTATGAATAAGATTTTTCATGGATTTTATGGGTCTAGATTTCACCATTGTCTTGTTTCAACAGAGATAGAAAAATCTAAAAACTAAAATACAAAATAATATCATTTTCAACCAATAAATAAATAATTCCTCATTACTTTCCTCATTAAACTATTCCCTCAACTCCATTATACTATACACCATACATGTAAAACATTCAAACCATTCCATGTTTACTATTGCACTATTTACCATTTACAATTACACCATTCAAACATACATGTTAATTTGGCAATGTTGAACAATTCAATAACTGTATATTAGACTCATTAAATATGCATCACTGACGTAGTTGTCCATTTAATTTAGCTTATAAATAACTTAAGAATATATTATAAATAAAATGATGAATAAAATTTTAATTTCATGAAGATAACAATAATTTTAATTTGTGTAAAACTTTTTTTTTCATTATTACAATTATTTCCTTTAAATTCATATTTCACATTTGTGACAGTGCATTTAATTAATAAATTATAAATTCACAGTTGTCATGGTAATGAAAGGATATCATATATCAGTGATGAGTGCAAACAGTCAAATATATCAGCAACCATACATTTTGTTTTGATCATGGATCAGTCACTGATCATTCAACAATCAGTCAAATAGCTATTGCTACTGTTCCAATGATTTTAAGACTATGGTTATTTCTTTACCCATTCTAATAATGTTATTTTGCACCAATGGCCATTTCTATCAGTTACTGAAATTGTTTTTCACTATTGTGTATTAGAATCCAGTCAAAAACAATATGAATTTCTATTAACATTTTGAAACCTTATTCTTTTACACATTATTTACCAAAAATATTGAAATATTTCATGTTAAACATGACTGACTATTTTTTCTTAATGTCCAAGTTTAAATATTTTAAAAAATATTGAATAATTTTATTTATCTAAAATATTTAATAATTTTATTCATTTAAAATATTTAATAATTTTATTTATCTAAATTATTTAACAATTTGATTTACTTAAAATATTTAATAATTTTATAGTTAATATCTGCACATAGGGAACAGGAATGTCCCCTGGACAAACCCCCCCCCCCCCTCTAATAATGAAAAAAACATACAATCTTAATACATTTTTTATATATTGATGGTGACTGAAGATATCTGAAGGTATAAATCTCACTCATATTTATATAAAAAAAAAATGATAAAAATTAATTAAAAAAATAAATACTTAGAGAAAATGTTTTTTTTTTCTTCACATTTTGGTTATATATTAAAATCATGAAATGCATATGGAATTCATAACAGTATCTACAAATGATAGAAAGATTATTGAAGCAATACCAATGTGAATTGAAAATATATCAGTAACAAAACAAAATAATCAACAATAATTACAAATAATATACATTTCCTACAACTACACGACATAAATTTTATCATGCAAGATGTACCCCAAACAAATGCCCAGCTTTGAGCTGGTTCAGTGTAAAATTTATGTATTTACATTACACTTGTAAATTAAATTTACAAGAAATATTTATGTGAAACTAGATGTCCCACTCCAAGAACACATAAATGTTGACAAGCTAACAATTAAATTAAAATTAGATCTCCTCATTTGTACCCTCTTTTTTTTTCTTTGTAACTGCATTAGACCTAACAACATCTATATATAGGAAACTTCATAATAATAATAAATGTAACATGAATGCATAACAAGGAAGTTTCTTAAAAATGGCTCAGATTCCAGAGAAATAGATTTTTTAAACATTTTTCTCATGCTAAACTTCCTCCTGTGGAGGTGGCCATCTTGGATTTCCATTCAAATATAATATTGTTAAGGCACCATCTGATAATACATCACACAAAGTTTGGGTTCATTCATGTTCATAGTTTCAAAGAAAATGTTTTTATTTACTTTACCATAGGGTCATGTGTAAAAAAAAAATAAGTCCTGAGGTGGCGGACATCTTGGTTTTGTATTGACATAAATAAAGACCAAGGATAATTTACACCATATTAAATTTTAAACTACTGAAAAGGTCTTGGAACAAATAGTATTTAAGGCTAATCCAATCAAAATTTATCATTAGCTATGGTGGCCATATTGAATATTGGATCAGCACCAATACCATCACATAAGGATGAGGTCTGATAAAAAACCAAAACTGCAGAGTTGGTCAACATTTGAACAAAGAGATCTATAGAGAAAATGTTCATGTACAATGAAGATTGAAAAGATCCGACAACAATAAGAAATGAAAATAGCTCACTTGATCGCTTGGACCAGATGAACTAAAAATAACAAAATTATAACTATTAATAATAAAAACAAAACAAATAAAATTACAATTAAAATTTGATTAAAATAATATAACCGTGATTTTCCGACTGCGTTTTTGGGGCCAAATATTGGCCCCAGTCCCAATGTGAAAAAGGCTCTTTTTTCCCCAATTTCATGGGGGAAAATTCCCAATAGTGCGGTGATAAAATTATTCGTAAAAATCGTTAATGAAAACTTTTTCAAATGAAATTAAATGTCAAACATTTTCAAGTTTATGACCTGGTTACTGTTTGTTTTGATTATGCAAGCGAAATACTATGCACAAGATACCGGGAACCAGTGCAGTATATTGGGTCGCTTGATTTGTTGAAAGTGGCGTGTACTGCCCTGCAATAAAACTTCAGAAAAACGAAAGTGGAAATTGTAGTATTTGGAATAAATTTTATATTAAAGATGTTTATTGAAATAAATTTAATGTAAAAATGGTAAATATGTCCTGTGATTTACGTTGCTTGATATTTTGTCAATTCATTTGGGAATTAAAAGCGGAAAACAGTTGATGAAGCTGAATACGCAAATTATTGCCAATTGAGTTAAAAATAAAAATGTCTCGATGTTGCATAATTCTAAATAATACGCTAAAAAATTTCCCAGTAATGATGGAAGCAAGTACAGGTAACTTGAATCTTGGATTAAAAACAAAGTTTTTACTGCCCGAGAGCAATGAGGTTGACGACGTTAAAAAAGCTAGTGAAACTGTTTGTGCTTCAAGTGAGTCCGACCCACTACCGGTCACTGACACTAGTACTGATACACCATGTCCCTAGAAGTTGAACGCCTTGTTACCACTGTCAGTTACCACTGTCAGTGTCACTTCAGAAACAACAAATTCAAATTCTTTATTACATAACACAGCTTCAATTGACATCCAACAACATGTAAATAGTGCAAATAGTAGCGATGTTGATAATGATTCGCAATCCGACTGTCACTCTGATTCGGACAGTTGTGCTCCAGAGGTCATGGTACCAGATGCCAGGGTGTTCAGTTCAATAAAGAATGAACAAAAATACGGCCATGGCTATATGACAGTGTGGTACACCAAGGGTATTTATGTAAGTTTTGTGAACTGTTTTGTGGTCATTCTTCCTCATCACAAGAATCTGTTACTGTTGGCATTAATCATGGTACAGTATGATCGATATTCTATTACTGGGTATCCAAACTAATAAATTTATTGATCTTCCCACATTTTCCCAATTCACATCATTTACGCACTAATTTTCCAAATTATAAGGTACCTGGGTTCCAGATACAAATGAGTAGGAAAATCACTCGATAATTAAAATTTAATTGAAAATAAAATCTGAACATTTCACAGAACAATTAATTTATTAATACTATCATACCTCATTCATCTTTAATACTTTATTATAATACTGATGAGGCCCACAAAGAAAAATGGCACCAAAAATCGCTGCATCAAATTATAAATATATTATCTTAATGTTGAAATTGTAACAGAAATTCATATTTTATATTACTGAGAAATAAGTATTTTCAGTATGTTTTATAAACTTTTGTGTAAATTTGCATGAAAATGCATTATTTAATATAATATATGTACATAACAGTGTTATCTACTGGGTAGATGTTGTCCTTCCATTATTTTTTTTTTATATTAGATCCCGTTTACACTAGTGAGATCCATCTTGCGCCAGTGTAAAGTTTATTTCTAAATCAATTAAAATAAAGATCACTTCATTTTAAAGCAAATGTTTACAAGGTCTTAGACCCAAAAAAGTATTTTCTTCAATGTGCTGTCATATATCATAATGAGTTTCCTATCAATATTTGAACCGTCCAAATCTGCTGAATATCTGTACACTAAATGTAAAAACCAGTCTAGAAAAATGTATGTTTAGAAAAGTCCATAATGGCCTCACCAGTAAAGCTTCATTAATCATCTTGAGGTAAGTCTTCTTCACCTGTATCACCTAGAACGAAAATTATAATACATTTAAATAAATCTTTGGCTTAAAAGTTGATTTGGTTTTGGTTTATGGTGTTTAACGCCACTTTCAACAATATTTCAGTTATAACGTGGCAGTCAGTTTTATTGGTGGAGGAAACCGGAGTACCCGGAGAAAACCACTGACCCGTCGCAAGCCACTGAAAAACTTTATCACATAACGTTGGATCGAAGTACACCTTGCCATGAACGGGGTTCAAACTCACAACTTTAGTGGTAATAGGCACTGATTGCACAGGTAGTTGTAAATTCACGACCACAACAGGCTTAAAGGAGCTACTGAACAGAACATATCAAAATTTTAACGAGAGGCTCACATGAGACTGTATCGCTTACCTGATTAATTACATGTATTGCCAATTGAAGCCAACATGAAATTGTGGTTTGCCAGGAGTTGTAGGAACTTGAACCAAATAGACAGAGGGTTCAATCTTTATATCGTGCTTCATGCCAACTAATATTGAATTTCCATTACTGGTTTTTAAGGATATGATTTAATTTTGTTTTGTTTTGTCTCATTGGGGCCTACATGTATTTATAACTTTCAACAGGGACCGTCATGGTCATGATCATATGATAATTGGATTTACAACTACCTATGCAATCAGTGCCTATCACCACTAACGTTGTGAGTTCAAATCCTGCTCATGGCGAGGTGTCCTCGATACAAAATTATATGATAAAGTTTGTCAGCGACTTGCGACAGCTCCGCAGTGGTTTTCTCCGGATACTCCACTTTCCTCCACTACTTATCAATGATTTGTATATTTTTACTTTGATGTTTACAATTGATAATATACATTTATTTAATGGTATTGCAAGCAATAGATCAAACTGCTTTTCCTGAGGTACTGGGAAAGACTAAAGTGTTCTATTGCCCGAGGCCAATGGCCAAGGATATAGAACACTTTAGTCTTTCCCAATATCAAGAGAAAAGTGGTTTATATAAAGTTGATAGCTTTAACTTTCTGTTAGTATATATATTGTTCTATTGTAACATGGTTAACTGTTTACAAATTTATGTCTTTCTGATTTAAAAAAAATTCTGAATACCTGTACTACATGGACACTCATTAATCACATCTTCCCCTTCATCTCCATTTTCTTCTCCAAGTCCAAAACTGTCAGCTGTAAAAAAAAAAAAAACATGTATTTGATGCATCAGTTTTTGACAAGCATAAAAAAAAACATTCATGTCTTGAAAATTATGTCATTAAATTGATTTAAATGGTTCAAATTACACAAAAATAATAATATTCTAGGAAATCCAGCGAAAATGAAATACATTTTGTATATCATTTAAGGAGTGGATACTGAAGAAAAACATGTATAGTGTAGTTCAGTAAATGAGAAATCTTTTCTCCAATATTTCACTTACAATTAGGAATAGGAGATTGTCCTTCGCCAAACAGATCATCGTCGTTGGTCAAGGAACTGCTTGCCAGTGCCACCTTCAAAAAACAAACAATGATAAAATTATCTCAAAATAAACACTTTTGTTTATATATATATCTGTATTTAATATTCCTGCTCATTAAAGATGTCAGAAGACACTGTTTATTAACATTACAAAATAACAAATAACTGCAAAAAATCTATTATTTTCTCAAAATACATATATACATGTATCTTCATCTTATAATTAATCTTTTTGTGCCAAATTTATGTCTCTGAAATAACCCATATTACTGTAATAATGACCCACGTTTACTGTAAAATGAAGAACAGCAACAAAAGAATGCTTGATTTGCATGCTTAGAAAATACGGACATATCTAAAATCATAAGGCATTTTCCATCGTGTTTATTAACATTGATATTTTATTTTGTGAAATTTTACACAGAGCTGTCCTATAAGAAATAATCACTAGAGGCTAACTAAGCCTGTACCATGGATCTGGTTTTAAATTAGGCCACAATCAAAATTAAGTTTGTTTGCACTAACCCGACAACAGACCCTTGAAAAACCTGCCGATTCAAAAGTTTTTATTGACGTTTTTTTCAGATTTTTATTTTACGCCCCGTCTGGAATCAAGTTCAATCTGTATCTGACATTTCGTATTGCTTGTTTATTTCCGGTATTAGGAACTGTCAGGCGATCAGGTATATTGTTGCGAAATTTTTTAACCTATCAGAGTAAGTTCAGATAAAGTATTAACAGTATAAGAAGATAAAAAGTGTCATCTCAAACAGGCTGCACATGTTCAAACACACAATAACCTGGAAAGAGGTGTTTGATGAAATAGTTGATCATGAAATCGAAATAAAAATAAACGAAATTCGTATTATTATTTTCTTATTTGTTTTGTTAGTCTGACACATTAAGTACTGGTCTCCTTAAGAATCATGGAAAATTAACATTCTTGAAAGCCTGCAAAAAATTCGTTTTAATGTTTTGTGGAGTACTTTTTCCAAAACATGAATCTTTTTTTTTAAATCATTTGGTTCAAGCTGTCTTACCATAGAAAATATTATATTTAAGACAGGTTTTACTGTATATATATAACATCTAACTATAGATTTAGAACACTCATCGCTTATTGGTCAGTTGAAAAAACGAAACCCCGACATGACCCTATAGAGGATGATTCTAGATGAGAGTGTATCAACAAAGAAAAAAAAAGATATAGCAAATATCTAAATCTGATTACATTGCCAGCACATGAACAATACACCACATGAACCACTGAGGCTGTTTTCATGGTTGCCCATGGTATTTTCATATCTACCGGTACTCTGAAACCTAGATTACACAATTATAAAAGTAGTGTTCCACTATTAAAAGCTTTTTACAACTTACACCGTAACTGCATACAAGTTAAAAAACCTATTTTGTCATACATGGATTTCAATATGAGTTTAATATAACATGTACCCCAAATATGATTCCAACCGACGCTTGTCTTTCATTCTTTTCTTCGGTGCACGTGGTAGTCAACAAGCTTCCCTGTGCTTGGTCTGAATTAAAAAGAAAGCAAATGTCGTACAACAATAGCAGATATTTTCTTAGGACAGAAGATTAGAAAGTATTGGACTTACTTAAGAAAAATTGTAGAGATTTTGACAGGAGATTTCATTTGGTTTGTCTTACAACAATAGCTAAATATGTTCTTATATCAGAAGCTTAGAATGTCTTAGAACAAAAGCAGAGATTTTCAGAGAACAAGAGCAGAAATTTACGTTAAAAAATACATATAGCAGAGATTATCCTCTGGTCAATCAATGATTAGAAATACACTCTGGTCAAAAGCAGTCATAGAACAGGAATTGAAAACTATCTCTGGTCAAGCAGTCGTGAAGCAGATATTTTAACAAGAGATTTCATTTGGTTTATATTAACTTAATTGTAGGTTGGTACTGCATAGATATAAAGAAAGATTGACCTACTTGAATAATTAAATACTGTTCAGTGTGGACAGGAGTACCCAGAGAAAACCATTGACCTGCACACGTCACAGACAAACTTTATCACATAATGTTGTATCGGGTACACCTCACCATTACAACGTTAGTGGTGATAGACACCAATTGCACAGGTAGTTGTAAATCTAACTACCATATGATCACGACCACGACAGCTCCTGACAATAGTTCATCATCTTATGCAACCGAAACATATTTTGTAATGCAACTTGATATTCTGACAGAAATTGAAAGCAGCCTAATTAATTTCTTCAACATTATTTGTTTTAATACACTAACCTTGACACCTGATATTCCCGTTATGCTGAATCCTGTCAAAACTGCCATAATGATTACTGTTTCTATGACAACAGTCATTACTTTCGTCTGCTTTGCATATACTTTCTGTTGTGTCATACCTTTCCAACATCCATGGTTGATCTCGAGGTCTTGGACGAGAACTTGCTGTAGATGTAGGGGTGGCTAGAGCTACCCGTTGATGAGAATTATCATCTGGTGCATTTTCAGCAGATCTTGATGTGTTTTCAGAGGATTGGACCTCTTTTCTCTGTGTACATGTACTTTCACGAAGAGAAACGGTAGAAGTATTTTCTCCACTTGAAAGTCTATTTTCTCTGACAGATCTCAATATAGCTCTAACAGGTATTGGACTTGATCGTGGAAAAATCTCAGATCCTCTAACAGTGGAATTTTGCTGTGCTTGTTGTCCTGCAAGATCTTGAGAACATATTGGAAACTGCTGATCGTTCCTTGAGCAACTTGCATGAGGATCTATATTATCAATGTTATCATCTGTATATCCAATGTTCTGTTCCTCTTCCGTGATTGGTCTATCAGCTTGAGAAAATGAAAAAGATCTTGAAGCAGCAGATGATCGTCTTTGCTCAGATTGATAACCTGATGAATGTATATTTTGTTGATCAGAAATACCCGACGTAATTGAAACATCATTTCGACCAATGGCAAGGTAAGATGTTAAAGGCGATTCACTATGATCGTAGACCGTGAGTGAATTAAATCCACTACTGGTATGGCTATCTACCAGTGAGAAGAGATTATTCCTTGTAGATTGCCTATGCCTACGCCTACGATACTGATTTAAATCAACAGGAATGGCATTATCATCTCTCTCGTAATTTTGGTGATTTTGATTTTCTCTTTCGGGCGGTTGATCAACTTCCTGAACTAGGGCTCGGGTATTTCCTAATTGTATATATGTATGTTCCTCATCTGTCTCTGTCTGTATAACCATAGTAACAAGACTTATAAAACTTTCATAAAAAAAATGATTGGTTAAAAAATCCAACTCAATGAACTTACAAGGTCCATTTTCATAGATTTTAGTTTGAATTTTCATCTGGGTGCTAATTTCTTTCTGTTTCTTCGTATTTTCCTGAAAGTAACAAGCATTTGATATCTAGACGATTATACTGTTACAGAGGGAGGTAAAGACCTATTTTCGTTCAACGTGTTTGCCCTTTTATTTAACATGTTTTCGTGTTTTGGGACCTGTGTTTCATGCACACAGACAAATATACTCTGTACAAGGATAAAAATTATTTTTTGTTCATTGTGAAATTCAGTTTTATTTCACGCTCTTCCGTGCTCATACCTGCTCTTTACCACCCTCGTTACAAAATAACAAACTTTATTATCTTCAAGAGTTACATGTAACGGTACTATATACATTGTATGTCACTTGTTTATGACAAAGTTTACCAGGAGCTTGTTGATTCTTAAGGAACACCTTCCATCACTTAACCTGGTTTTACAGTGATAAAACTGTTGAACCGCATCAGTGGTGTAATGGTTAGCGTGCTCTTCTGGAGTGTGATAGATCATGGGTTCGATCCGTGATCGGGTCAAATCAAAGACTATAAAATTGGTGTCTGCTGCTTCTCCGCTAAGCACAGAGTATCAAGGAGGATCAGCAAAGACTAGTTGGCTCGGAAGCAGGATATTGTGTCCAAGTGGGGCAACATGTCTATCCGCAGACTGTTGTTTCAGTGAGCTAGCACTATACAAATCCAACTAAACGTGTTGGTCTAGTATAAAGCTGAATTCATCATCATCTCATTTAAAACTAGGAAGAACTGTTTTAGATACCTAAAACTTATGTCTCCCCTTAATGCAGCCATCTGTACAACAATAAGTTACACATTATGAGTTGATTGATACTATTTAAAAAACAATTATTTGACCTTGAGGTCAAATGTCAAGGTCCCACGAAGGTCATTACGGTACGCGACATACCGCCTTATGGTCATGCACCCACATACCAAATATCATTGACCTATCTCGAAAGACAAAAATGTTATGGCCCGGACAAGAAAATACTATTTAAAAAACAACAAGATATGAATATAATCTAACGATTATGAAGTCTCCCAAACCGGCCACAGACAACCGGGTTAAAAAATTAATTAAAAACTACCTTTGAAATCGAACAATGTTGAATTTTTGCGGTATTGCGGTGGCCATTTTGAAAATGGAGACCGGTAGAAATTTTTCAATGTCGGGAATCAATTCAGGATGTTGAAATCGAACAATGTTGAATTTGTGCGGTATTGTGGTGGCCATTTTGAAAATGGTGACCGGTAGAAAATTTTCGATGTCAGGAATCAAATCTGGACATCATAATCTACCCACATATGAAATGGCGTTGAAATCGGACAATGTTGAATTTGTGCGGCATTGTGGTGGCCATTTTGAAAATGGCGACAGGTAGACATTTTTTAATGTCGGGAATCAATTCGGGACATCATTATCTATCTACCCACATATCAAATTTTGATGATATCGGACAATGTTGAATATTTGCGGTATTGTGGTGACCATTTTGAAAATGGCGACAGGTAGAAATTTTTCAATGTCGGCAATCAATTCGGGACATCATTATCTACCCACATATCAAATTTTGTTGATATCGGACAATGTTGAATTTTTGCGGTATTGTGGCGCCCATTTTGAAAATGGTGACCGGTAGAAATTTTTCAATGTTGGGAATCAATTCGGGACATCATTATCTACCCACAGATCAAATTTTGATGATATCGGGCAATGTTGAATTTTTACCGCCCATTTTTTATACCGTGTTTTGGCAGCCATTTTGAAAATGGCAGACATCTCAAAATTTTTGAAAATGCAGAATTGCTCCTCTAATGGTGACCTATCACTATGTCAAATTTTATGTCTCTATCATTATTAATTTAGAAGTTATCAACATTAATGTACGAAATATCAACTTTCCCATAGGATTCTATAGTAACCCCCACCCCCTTTGAACCCCTCAAAATATGACTTTGACCCCCTTTACCACAAAGCTGAAAACTTTAGGACCAACTAGAAGTTTCATGAAATTCTGTCCTGTAGTTCCTGAGATCTGCTGTGGACAAGTTCATGGTCTGTGGAAAGAAAGGAGAAAGAGAAGAAAGAGAAAAAAGAGAAGAGAATAATAATAATAATAATAAGAAACCGAGCAAAAACAACAAGTCTCCCAAACTTTATTGGAGACTTAATTAATTATTTGACCTTGAGGTTAAAGTCCCACGAAGGTCATTACGGTACGCGACACACCGCCTTATGGTCATGCACCCACATACCAAATATACTTGACCTATCTGGAAAGACAAAAAAGTTATGGTTCGGACAATATGTCTCCCTTCGTTCGAAGGGGAGACATAATTAACATGTTCTCGCCATGATATAGCTGAAACATTGCTGAGATGGCATTTAACAACAATCACTCACTCACTCATAAAATTTTCCGAGTTCGAAAAAGTAAGCCAATCAGAACATCATATCCAAAAAACTGTGTTTAGATTGGAAAATTTAGGAGTACATGTATGAAACTCGTACTCAACAGCTTTATGACAGCGAGTCATGATCTCAAGAATATACAATGTACTTTCACCTTGAAAAATTCTTGAAGGTCACATAAAGCAAACAGTTAATTAATCAATATGTTTACCATATGTCTCCATGGCAATATCTGCCTCACGTACAACACTTCCAACATTTTCTTGGTTATAATACAATGGGGATCAGTTTTGTATCAAAAAGGTGAAGCCCAATAAAACTATCGTCCTGATATACAAGAAGAGTTTGAAGATACCAAAGGGGTAATCAGAATCTGTATATCATTGCAATATGGTATTACATTTGAGTAAGTTATATCATCGGTATAATAATGCTCTGTTACATGTAGAGCAAGAATCTCCATCTTCAAGCTTTATCTGATGTAGTTTGGCTCAATTTTTTTTGTTCTTTTATTAAACAATAATTTGTTTTTTTTCATATATATATTTATTTAATAAGGCATTTAAAATACTTCGCAAATCTGCAGGTCCTCTATTAATGCCAATTTACAATAGGGTTAAGGTTACGTTGCTTAGCGCCACTTTCAACAATATTTCAGTTATATCGTGGCGTTCAATTTTATTGGTGGAGGAAACTGGAGTACCCGGAGAAAATCACCAAACTGTCGCAAGTCACTGACAAACATTATCACATAATGTTGCATCAGGTACACCTCGCCTGAGCTGGATTCGAAATCGCAACGTTAGTGATGATAGGCACTGATTGCATAGGTAGTTGTAAATTCACAATACCATGCTATCTCAATACTGAAGGGGTCATCAGAAGTCGTAAATGGAAGGACAGAAAAATCGATGGGCAACAGAAAAAGACAAACAATGGTCCACATTGAGCAACAGGAACTACCATACAATCACGACTGCCCCTTGTGAAATGACAATATATAAAGAAAATAATGTTTTGTTTATAATATATTATGAACCTGTCAAAAACTCTGTAATAATCGTGTCATGATGAGTAAATTCACAATGACGATCATAAAGATTTTTGAGAGATCAGAATTTCTTTATTTAAACTTAAGTATTCTTGTGAAAGTAACATTATGCAATCCTTAATATTAGTATAACTAAAATATAAGATAACTACCTTTTGCTTATAGCTTTTTCTTTTTCTCAGCTGATAACCAATCTTTTCTAAGAAAAAAAAAGCAAACATAAAAAAAAATGACAATTAATATTAATTTTCTATCAATCTGTATCTCCTTATAGAATACAGTAATAAAATTATTCCTTGATTTTATTTTTGATTATTTCATAGAACTATTTGAATTAGTCCTTTGTGAATTACTATATACAGGTACATGTATATACATTGGCAATGTCACAATACCAACCCAGGTTATCAAGAATAACAAATGTTGCTCTAGGCTGATCAGCTTGCAGTATTTACAGCAAACATCATTTAACTATGGCCAAAGTATTTCTATTAGTTGAAACAAAAAAATATATATACATGACGTATATGTGCATCACAATCATACGAGCAACAAAAACAGTACAAAATTAACATCAGACCTTATCATTTTATGTCAATTCAAAAATCAACAGTCCTTTCCCCGATTTATTCTAAAATTATACATTTTTATACCTTTGACTGCCAAAATGGTACCTGTTCTAGCAAGAACAATGGAAAGGAAAATGAATATGATTTCATTTTACAATTTTCAGATTTTTTTTGCAGATATCTGAAACTTGTAAAAAATCAAAGGATAATTGTATGGTAAATAGAAAATTCACAAAGTTGCTACATCATTAAAATTTCCCCAACAGTTTATGGGGGAAAAGGGGAATAACTCCAGTAAAAACTATAATTTTAGAAACAAAGACTGAATTCTGCAAATGGTCTATTGAAATATGTGTGATTATTATCGACAGACTGATCCCTCCTTGAGATCGTTCTGACATCTTTGATTTAACATCAGAAAGAACACGACGGTAAACAGTGTTATCTTAAGAATACCCTCACCCATTTGTCATTCCTTACTTACGATCTTAAAGTTAGAAATTTGTCATAACTCCCATGTAACTAATAGTCTAATACATCTGAAAAATTATCAGATACACAGATGTTCATATCAAAACATGCCGATAGGAACATTTAGTTTTTTTAAGTACTTCAATGTCTGGTATTCTCTTTAGTTTTGCATTAGTTTGGGCTTCAGATTAATAAGAATAGCAGTGAAAAATCTAAACATAAAAATATGGCAGATGTGATGGATTAAATATATATTTTTGTATATTGGGCAACGTAGTAACTGGATAAAACTGTCAACCAGCCGCAAGTCACTGACAAACTTTATCACATAAAGTTGTATCAAGTACACCTCGCCATGAACAGGATTCGACCTCAGAACTTTAGTGGTGATAGGCACTGATTGCACTAGACATTTTAGAAGTAAAACTACTAGGCTATTATTTTTACCTTGGTTACCCCCATCAAAATGTTTACAACTATCATCAACTTTCACATAGATTTCATCTTTTCGTCTGAAACAAAAACAAAAAATACATTGTAGCATTGCTAAACAAACATTGATGGATACTAAATTGTGTAAAGGGACCCTTTCCCAATGAAAAATATTCTCAAATCATACAAAATTCCCAACATTTTCATTCTTACTCCCTTTTTTGATTCCCAAATGGCTAATTTGTCCATTAAAAATTTGAGCCAAAATGGAACCAAAAGTACCATTCCCAAAACACCTTGGTAACCCCTGGCTGAATGAATGAGACATTAATTAAATTTGATGTCCCATGACTAGTGATGAACATGAACAGTATACTGGTACCCTATTCTTGATATGAGCTCTCCTTTTCATTGTGGTACATGGGTACTGACATTTTCCCCCATATTACTTAAGAAAATTCTTTGTAAAAACAAAGACAAATCAAATTGTATCTCTTATATGGTTTGTGCATGCAAATGATGCTCAAAAGATGCTTACAGTCAAACATGAAATAAGAGGTCACCTAGGCTTTGGGACATAGAAAATGTGGTCTTATAAAATAGGTGACATGTCGTTCCACTCAGGCATATTATCCTGATTCCATTCTAAGTTGTATCCCCCCTTAATGAAGCATGCTTAGCAGAGAAGCAACAAGTACCAGATTCCATTCTAAGTTGTATCCCCCCTTAATGAAGCATGCTTAGCAGAGAAGCAACAAGTACCAATGTGCGATAGTCTGTATTTTAATCATTTTATATGTTTTTGTATTTCTATTCTTTTTCAGTATTGTCATTGGTAATAAGTTAATTAAACGGAATTATTTAATTACTTTCTTTTATTATGGATTAATTACAAAGTGTAATTAATTATGTTGATATTATTTTGATTAATTGATTTTACTGTAGATCTGTTTGACGGACATGATATAATCATGGACTGGTTCTACTATATTTCTATCCATGGTTTGTTGAACCGCACTATTACTTTATCTTCATTGGTCACTTCTAATTTTGCCGGTAAATTCCTTTGTCTATTGTCTTAAATTCTATATGACACCATATTGCTTTTGATGTATCTCTGTGCAACATTGAAATTTAGAGCTGGGATTCAGAAGTTGAAAATCTAAATATTTGGAGAACTTATTTCTTTTCTAAGGTCAGTTACTTTCTTTTCTAAACTCTAATGATACTAAATGTCCGTATTCATAATTTTATCCTGTATGAATGGATTGTATGAAATTGTATAAATTTGAATACAAGTCATTTGAATGATAGTTGAAAGTGTAAAATAAATGATAAACTTGACTACAGATTAAACCTTTTAAATTTTGTAAATAATACTTATGTATATCAAAGTTGATAATTTAAATTAACAAATGGACTGTTAATTAAATTTATTATCCTAACAAGTTTACACTTAAGAATGTCAGAGGAGTGAGAGCAGTTAAGATTTTAAAACAGGTAAATGGTAAACATAATTTATAAAACAGTAATTTATAAATACAGTCGTGTGTGTATTTTTGTTTATTAAAATGTCATGACTATATTAAACAGTCAGAGTAAAATAACTCTTTTGTTATACAGGTAAAATTGAATTGGTTTCACCACTGATCCACCTATGGAGATCTAATAAAGAAATCCTTTACACCTCATATGAGGTAAGAATCAGTGTATTCTATTTTACTGTTGCTTTGCTTTTGTTTTGCTTTGTTTTTATTAATTAATTTAGTTAATAAATTATTTAGCTTATTGTATTAATTGGTGTAAGAAGCTTATGCTAACTTTGCATATTATGATGCTTATTAGTTTTGTTCATTTGTAATATCATATTTTATTTACATTTATTGTATTCCGGAAAATAAGATGTATATGTACCTAAAGAAGTATTTGTATTTGCTTGCTTCATCACTAAACCTTTTGATGAGTTCATGACCCCCAGGTCACTTCTTTAATATAAATCGTGTAATCACATTGAGTTACCTTGCATTGTATTTTTTACTGTAATTATGATAATATATAAGAAAGAGTTATCTTTCTTTTCATTGACTTTGTATTTATATTGTTTATTTTAATTGCAGGGATATTAGAGATTATATTATAATACTATATATAAAATAATTGTGTCTAAATAAAAATAGAAGAACCCTACAGTAAATGTGTTATTTTCATTTTGAGGGAGAACGAAATAATACTACAAATGTTATACTCTTTCCTTTGATCCGACCAGGGCTTGCACCCACAATCTAACCACAATGGAGGCAGGCGCACTAACCATTACACCATTATTGGTGAGGTTCATAAACTTAATTACAATTGGTGGCCATGATTTTTGCTATATATCAAGACTAACCATGGATGGCAAAAGTAATGGCATTCAGCTGGGTTAGTTCAAAAGGATAGAAAATTGATAGTTTTTAAAGTATTTTTTTTTCAAATCCATTAAAACAGAACTTGATTTCCAGTGCCATGGGGTTTTTTTGTGCTCAGAGTTGATTAATCGCTTTGTTGATCTTGGTGGAATTGATTTAAGCATCACTGTTTTTTGTTCTTCCTTCTTTTCATAAGAATCTATATACATACAGCTTTGAGATACAAGATGGTTGGTTGGTTTATGGTTTATGGTTTATGGTTTATGGTTTATGGTTTATGGTTGATGGTTGATGGTTGATGGTTGATGGTTGATGGTTGATGGTTGATGGTTGATGGTTTATGGTTGATGGTTGATGGTTGATGGTTGATGGTTTATGGTTTAAAACAATATTTCAGCTACATTTTTGTATATTGTGAGGGTCAGTTTATTAGTGGTGGAAACCAGGGTACCAGGAGAAAACCACTGACCTGCCGCAAGTTACTGACAAACTTTATCACATAATGTTGTATCGAGTACGCCTCACCTGAACAGCATGCGAACTCACAACTTTAGTGATGATAGACACTAATTGCATAGGCAGTTGTCGATCCAACTACCATACGATCACGGCCAAGACGGCTCCATTGTGATGCAAGATAATATATACAATTTACATTGAGTACAGGTTGAAAAAAGAAAGATAAAGTCTGTTAAAGTTATTAAACTAAGTTTTTTTTAAATGCCTACACTAACAAAACTAAGTTGGTTTGCTTAATTCCTCCGACAACAACAGAACCAAAGTGAGGCAGAATCTCGAGTTCGGGTTATGGTGTTTAACATCACTTTCAACAATATTTCAATTATATTGTGGCGGTCAGTTTTATTGGAGTAGGAAACCATGGTACCAGCCACCAGGAGAAAACAACCGACCTGCCGCAAGTCACTGACAACCTTTATCACATAATGTTGCATCAAGTACACCTTGCCATGAGTTGGATTCGAACTCACAACTTTAGTGGCGACAGGCCCTGATTGCAAATAAAGGTAGAACTTGTAAATCCAACTACCATATGATCATGTGACAGCCCTAGAATTTATATACATGTACATACAGCTTTATGATACAATATTAATAGTACTACATGTATATATAAATTACAATGCATTGAACACAGGAGGAAAAGGGAAAGACAACTGATGATTAACAACACACAGCCAAAGTGATGCAGAATCTATATATATATTTCTATGATACAATCAATGTAACATTCAATACACAGAACACAAGTTTTAAAACGCGAGGAAAAGTGATAACACCATAATGTGAGGAAAAGTGATAACACCATAACGTGAGGAAAAGTGATAATAATAAAAGTGAGTTAAGTTAGTGATTGTTGTTGAACTCCTAATGAGCAAATGTTCAGCTTCATTGGTATTAAATTGGCACATGTTTTCAAGCGCATATTAAACTTAAATTTAAACATATTTTTATAAATGTTTTGTTGTAACAATGTATCGATGAGGATAAAACAACCAAGACCGACCGATCATTTTGTTCTTATGTTGGACATAAGACAAATTTTATGCTTCAAATCTCGCCTCTTTTTAAGGAGCTCAACAAATCATGCAGACAATACTGATGACACATGACCATACATTTATATTCTGAATGATGTCTGTCATGACTTTGTCCTTTGGATACAAAATAATCAAACATCCAGAAATAATCTGAATTAGTCAGCAATGATGTCCGACATCAGGAACATGTCTGACTAAGAGGCTAACTATCCAAAGAGGTGGATGACTTCATGCAGTTCGTGTAATATAAAACGTGCAAATTACATGTAGAATGGCTTCTGTTGAATGGTCTATGAAGAATTAGTGTTTGGAGATGAGTACCCTTCTTGGTACATGTACCACATTGAAAATCCCTGTTTGGCTCTAGGAAACCCCACAAATTAATGTGATAAAAACGATAAATAGTTGAGTTGAGTGGTCTATGAAGAGTTGCCAATAAGCAAGAAGAGTTTGAAGATACCAAAGGGGTAATCGGAATCCATATATCAAAGAAGAGCAGAAAACACAATAGCCAAAAGAAAAAGAACCAGAGGCTCTCATGAGCCTGTATCGTTCACCTGGTAGTAGTCATCTTGGGATTCCGATCAACATAAAAAACATGAATGATTGATGCAGTTTAGGTTCAATCGGTGCAATAGCTTCAGAGAAGAAAATATTTCTGTATTTTCCCATATGGTCCAGTGTTAATACTATGACCTGTGGTGGCAGCCATCTTGGATTTCGGATCGGCATAGAATTTTTTTTTTTTTAGAGGACCTTCAAATGATTATTTCTGGGCAGTTTGGTTTCAATTGTCGAAGTGGTTTCAGAGAAGAAGTGTTTTGAAACATTTTCCCCATAGGGTCCAATGTTAAACTAAGTCCTGCCGTAGCTGCCATTTTGAATTTCATATCGGAACAAAAAACCTCAACTGTGTAGAGGACCATCCAATGAACATTCATGTGCAGTTTGGCTTTAATCATATTTGTAGTTTCTGAGTTGAAGGCATTTGAACATTTTCACATAAGGTCCAATGTTAATCTATGTCCTGCAGTGGAGGCCATCTTGGATTTCCAATCGGCATAAAAAACCAAAATTTTGTAGAGGACCTTCAAATGATTATTCCTGGGCAGTTTGGTTTCAATTGTCCAAGTGGTTTAAGAGAAGAAGCGTTTTGAAACATTTTCCCCATAGGGTCCAATGTTAACCTAAGTCCTGACGTAGCTGCCATTTTGAATTTCATATCGAAAAAAAAAACCTAAATTTGTAGAGGACCATCCAATGAACATTCATGTACAGTTTGGCTTTAATCATATTTGTAGTTTCTGAGTTGAAGGCATTTGAACATTTTCCCATAGGGTCCAATGTTATTTCCTGCAGTGGTGGCCATCTTGGATTTCCGATCGGCATAAAAAACCTGAATTTTATAGAGGACCTTCCAATGATCATTCCTGGGCAGTTTGGTTTCAATTGTCCAAGTGGTTTCAGAGAAGAAGAGTTTTGAGACACTTTTCCCATCTATAGGTTCCAATGTTAAACTAAGTCCTGCTGTAGCCACCATCTTCTATTTTATATCGGAACAAAAAACCCAAACTTTGTAGAGGACCATCCAATGAACATTCATTTCTAGTCGGATTCAGCCTGATTTGTAGTTTCTGAGAAGAAGGCATTTGAACATTTTCCTATAGGGTCCAATGTTAATATATGTCCTGCGGTGGTGGCCATCTTGGATTTCGGATCGGCATAAAAAACAGAAACATTGTAGAGGACCTTCCAATGATCATTCCTGAGCAGTTTGGTTTCAATTGTCCAAGTGGTTTCAGAGAAGAAGCGTTTTGAAACATTTTTCCCATAGGGTCCAATGTTAAACTGAGTCCTGCCATAGCCGCCATTATGAATTTCATATCGGAACAAAAAACCTAAAGTTTGTAGAGGACCATCCAATGAACATTCATGTACAGTTTGGCTTTAATCATATTTGTAGTTTCTGGGTTGAAGGCATTTGAACATGTTCTCATAGGATCCAATGTTAATCTATGTCCTGCGGTGGCGACCATCTTAGATTTTCGATCGGCATAAAAAAACGAAACTTGGTAAAGGACATTCCAATGATCATTCATTTACAGTTTGGGTTCAGTCAATTCATTAGTTTCAGAGAAGAAGATCTTTGAAATTTCAGCCAATCAGAGCATATTATTGGCCCTGGCAAACATGTTGAATATCCGACTGGAACGAAAAACAGCAAATTTGTAGAGGACCATCCAAGGAACATTCCTGCTAAGTTTGGTTCCAATTGACCCAGTGGTTTCGAAGAAAAAGCTTGAAATGTGAAAAGTTTACAGACGACGAACGCCAAGTGATGGCAATAGTTCACTTGGATCTTTGGTCCAGGTGAACTAACAAAAGGAGAAACAACGATCTACAAAACATGCATATAAAACTAAAGATCGAGTAACACGAACCCCACTTAAAAGCGGGGGTGAACTCAGGTGCTCCGGAAGAGTAGACAGTTCCTGTTCCACTAGTTGCAATAAGAAATATGTACTTTAATAATCTTAAATACATAAGAAGCTCCTAAGCTAGCTACAGGAACCAGTATCTATCCGTTACCTGATTTGTCAATAGCTCCAAAGCAATCTAAATAAAATAACATGTAGATATATTTGTTTTGACCTCTTACACATTATATGTTAGTGCATTACCAAAAAATAAATAAAATTTGTAAAAAAGATACATTTGTACAACAAGCATCAAAATGCAATAAGACAGGCTCCAATGCCATTGAATGGTGCTTATTTGAAAACTTTTTCACCTGCTTATGATCAAATGATGAATCTTAGAAGACATTATTATCAACATTTGTATGAAGTTACAAAACATTTGTTCTTGTATTTTAAGAGTAGATTTTATCTTAGAAATTAGAAAGCAATGTGTTTTGCCCAATTAAATTTATTTGAGGAATCTTTGTAGTGGACCTCACATTCATTTGTAAACCAGGACTGGGTTGCACAAACGTCAATTAAGTTAATAGTGAATTAAGATTTAATAGTCTATTAACTCGCTAATTGTAAATAAGTTAATAGTATGAGTTAATAGCATTGCTTGACCGTCAATTAGACTGTCTATTAGTTAATAGTAAATTAACCTTCAATTAAGTTAAAATCGCTCCCATAATTAACTACGGCTTCACACATCCGTTAGCAACTTCTTTTAAATCTCTAGTTTTTTCTATGACAATAGCTGTAGAAATTATATGCACGTTTTTGAAGGGCGAAGTTCAATGATTTCTTAATATGACAGGTTGCTGCAAAAAAGCTGCGGAACCGTTGTGTGGTCACACAATACGATTTTCCATCCGATATTTCCTTGTGATATGCCTTCGGCAAAAATCTTAGTTATGATGTTAACACAAAAGTCGAATAAAAAAATTGTTTCAAAATCGGTTGGCGTTCTATTTCAATCGACAGTCTGATGAGAATCGCATCAAGAGAACAGTATAAGAAATTCGATCTGATTTTAATTGAAGTATCAATTTAGTGAACATTTTAATGTTCACCCATTCTCTGATGTTTAAATTCAGTTTTTGTCATTTTGTTTATTTCCTACTTTCCCCACTGTTCCGTTTCGGCTTTTGCAACATTTCTAAAGAATACAAAAACAAACCCATAATATTTGATATGTCTTTTTGTAATAAGTATTCTGCCGAGCTCATGCGTGACGCAGATCTATCTATCTTAACTAATATTCAATTAATTAAAAAATAATCATCAGTTCCCGATTTTAAAAAGGATGACACTACAAGTATTCGATGATTTTGTATGTACATCCACAATTTTCAGTTAAATATGCCATTTCGCTATAATCATGTATAAAATATAAGAAAAATCAATTAAATAGTTATTGTATATTAACACGTTGACGAGAAAGACTACATTGTATTTTTTTCCTGAAATGTCTCTTTGAACATCCAGAATATATGTTTATTTATTTAGAAGGAAAATATAATTCTTTAAAAGGAAATTTAATTATTTTAGGCACCATATAATGGTCATAGGTGCACATTTGAAAAATGTCAACTGTGTCAATAATATGGGAAAAAAATACACTTTCGCTTTACACATGAAAAGGGGTGGTTTTAAAATTAAAACAGTATTGATAATTGTGTATTTCATTGGAAATCTTTTTTTTTAATAATTTGTACACCTTTTTGTCACCTATCTTCCAATCCTTTTACATTTGTATGTAATCTACACTGCAAGATACTAAAATATATGCAATTTTAAGGATGGAGTGAATCAAAAACGAATTACTTATTTCCGCTGTGAAACAGTTATGATACCAGGATTCCAGACCAAGGAGTGAGTGAGTGATTGTTGCTTAGCGCCAACTCAGCAATTTTTCAGCTATATCATGGCGAGAACAAGTTAATTTTCAATGAAATGATGATAAGGTCCACTAACGTGGGCGCTTTGTACTAGACCAACACTCTTAGTTGGATGTTTATAGTCTTAGCTCATTGAAACAACAGTATGCGGGTAGACATGTCGCTCCACTCGGACTCAGTATCTTGATTCCGAGCCAACCAGTCTTTGCTCTTACTCCTTAATGCTGCGTGCTTAGCGGAGAAGCAACAACCAGACCGAGGAGAAAAGCTCGTTCCTAATACATTTTTTGTACTTTCATAATGTTTGGGTTTTTTTTATTTACAGGATTAAATCCTGTTCATATTCATACCCTGACTTTTCAAGGATCTGATGATTGTTGAATATTTCTAAAATTTATACAAAAAAATTATCATATCAAAATCGAATGGAAAGTTTGATAGTGTCATTACTTGGCCATTGGACATACCTGTGTCATCTATTATGAAGTTTGTTATCTTACATTGTTTTAATTTATTGTATTTCTCCCAAATCTATATCAGGAAAAAGGTTCCCGTTCTTTCAAATCATTCACTGTAAGTTGTCTATAATGGTGATTGCTGGTAAGAAGCGAGTTTAAAGCGACATAAGTATTTGTACTTGCATGGCATCCATTTTAATTTACAATTAAGAATTTAATAGCGCTAGTTTGTACAATTAAATATATTCGAAAGTTAATAGTCTATTAACGTTAATTGGCATTTGTGCAACAGAAATAATTCACTATTAACATTAATAGTGACTTTTAATAGTAAATTAACTTTAATTGTGCTTTGTGCAACCCAGTCCAGGTTGGCTACAAATAAATGTGACTTGTACTAGTAATTTTAAAATCAAATGAGGTGTCTTACAAACATCATTTGGGTTAGGTGAACTAAAAATATTTCAAACATGCACAAAACTTACATTCTGGTATACACAGACTAAAAATAGCAAATGGTTGATTTTCAAAAAAATGAAGACTTTTCATTTTCAGAGAATAATTTGAATATTAAATGATATGAAAGAAAGGTAAATATCTCAAAACAAGCACAATGGTAACAGTTATCTTCATGCAAAGTGTCATGGAGATTGCTCTTCCGGTTAAAAAGTTATCCTTTAAAAACTGGTCAAATTTGTCAGGAGTGTGACGTTTTAGCGTGACAAACTTTAAATTGCCTTAACTTACCTGGATGATAAAAAAAATAAAATAAAAAAATATATTAAAGAAAGATGGTATTCTATAATTTCGTACCATTTTACTTCAGATATCTAGATGTTTTGTGACCCTATGATTATGCGACAAAAAATTATTCTATTTTTTAAATTAGTGTATGTGAATAAACTTAACTTGGAAAATTGTACAAATGTCAAATTAAACCTTAATAGTTTTTCATTGTTGAGACTAATTAGTTCAGAAAAGTCAAAATATGTCGTAAAAAAACATTAGTTATAATAATTCAGTAGTATTAGACTGGATGAATATGATAGTTGTAAAATTGGGCTTGCATAAGGAGAGGCACAAAAAATGTCAGGAGTGTGATATTTTATCTTAGTTGTATGCTTTTATAATAGTTCACAATTTTCTTTATTTTCCAAAAGCTCCAGACCCAATCAAAGAAAAAAGTTTGAAATAGCTCTGATATTTGACATACATGTATCATAGCTAGGAAATCAAAATAACTAGGGTCAGGAGTGTGACACTTTTAATAGGCATATCTTTTAATAAAAAAAAAATAAACCATACTTCTACAAACTTCCACAATGTTTTCAATTTAATTACATATAAACAATAAGTAATAATTGTAGAATTTTAATACGCCCGTCTTTAAGACGGGACGTATTATGGTATACCAATGTCCGACTGTCCGTCTGTCTGTCAGTTTCACATGTCGCGCTCTAACTTTAAGAACCCCTTGGCCAATTCACTTAAAATTTCACAGAGTTATTGGAATTAATGGTCTTACGGCCTGTATACTTTATGGTGAAATTTTCATTCCAGAGTTATGGGACTTTATTCATCAAATTGTACGTGATTTTAAGGCAAATTTTCCGTATGTCACGCTGTAAATTGAGAACCCCTTTGCGGATTCACTTCAAACTTCACATAGTTATTGGACTTGATAGTCTTATGGTCTGTATACTTTTTGGTGAAATTTCAATTTTTCATTCCAGAGTCATGGGACTTTATTCATCAAATTGTAGGCGATTTTTCGTATGTCGCGCTGTAAATTGAGAACCCCTTGGCTAATTCACTTCAAACTTTGCACAGCTATTGCAATTGATAGTCTTACGGTCTGTATACTTTTTGGTGAAATTTAGATTTTTCATTCAAGAGTTATGGGAAAGAAAGTCTTTACAAGTATTGTATGAATGTTGACGACGGTCGTATCATGCGCTCTTGGCGCAGCTGTTTATTGTATATTGCATGACACCTTTCTCATAATAAGTAATGATAAAGGGTTATATTTTCTTAAAACATGTCAAAATATGGATTTTTTTTCTAAATGAAAAATTGATGTATGTTGCTTTAGATAAACAGAATACTTACTTTAATATATCTTGCCTTTCATAAACCATTTTCATTCTTTTGATATAGCATTTTTGAAAATTTATCAATAATTTTTCATTCAACAGTAATATGTCACACCCGAGTGCCTGTCCCATAAATCCATTGTTATAATATCACGGATTATAAATTCATTGGACGTAATATTCGATTAACTGTTGCTAAAAAGTGACAGTGTTATTCGGCAGCTGTATGTCATCAATTCAGATGAAAAACGATGAGAATGTCCGCAGTTGCTCCCGCGAAAAAACATTGCAGAAGACGTTGGAAAGTCTTCATGTCACTTCAGGGTCTTTAAAACGAAAATTAGATGAAGGTAACTTTCAAAGCATCAATGTGGATTGCATATTCCGATATCTGTCAATTTGTTATCATAACAAAGTGACAGATATCGGATTAATAGAAATTACATCGAAACATATTTATTCACTGAATGATGTGTGATAGTCGATATTTTAACCTCGTTTTTTAAGAGTGGGAAGAAAGAAAAAGCACAGACTTCAATGGAACAGGATGGCAGTGGATGTATTGGTGTAGTTGCAACGAGAGTAAAGCAAGACAATTGGCTGGTCTTGAACACAGACTTAATTTATCATATGAAGGTGCATGCAGTTATATTTCCCCACCTTTTTGCATGGCTTCGTGTACAATGAATATGAGCACCACATCAGCAATGTGGGAACCTTGCAATTTTTACTTTATGTTCATCTTCCTTATTTTCTGCTGGAAATTGTCTAATAGATTTCCTTTTTTAAAACAAAATGAAACTTTACACATTTCCTTTATACAATCCTATGGAGTTGTAAATATCACTTTAACTGATAGAATTTATTTCCATTTAAGTGTCTGTCTCACAGAAAACCATGCAAAATCCAAAAAAATGTAACAAAGCTAATTTCAGTAAGAAAAAAAAGTTATACATTTTCTAAATATTTGATGCCTAGTGTTTCTTTGATATACTGAAACTGTTTTCTCATGATATATACAAAGTTTGGTACCAAAATGTGCCTTTTTCATATCATTATCAAATGGAAATACATTTAGGTCTTTTACCATACCCAAAAGAAAATGATACCTCTGAGGAAGTAAGTCTGTATTTGTTATCATTTTAACACTTTGTTGCTAATAAAAGTTGAATTTTTTTTTGTCTTCATATATTGCACTGAGCAACTGAATCTGAAAAATATATCATAATGACATTATTTTATGACCAAAATTATGTCAATTTGTCCAATTTGAAATTTCACCCTCTATGTCACACAAAGTCTTCAAATTGACCAAATCCCTACTGTATCGTATTCCCTTAATAGATCGGGACAAAATTAGCAATCTTTACAGAGGACCTTCCATAGATGCTTCCTATCATGTTTCAGTTCATTTGGCTGAGAGGTTTCAGAGGAGAAGATTAAAATGCGAAAAGTTAACGGACGACAGACGACAAGTGATGGCAGAAGCTCACATTGCCTTTGGCAAGGTGAGCTAAAAACTCAAAAGGGCAGGGCTTGGATATCATTGCAAAGCTTAACCCCACAGTGATCATAATTTTTTTTAAAAGCATCAATTCGTAGTGTTGTGTCATTTTATCTATACCTTTCTGAAAACCCAAAATATGTAACTTATTCCTGATTAATTTGATAAAAAAAAAAAATTGCTGACCAATATTTTTATAATCCGGTTTTGAAAAACTTCCATGGGTTTTTTGAAAAAAAATATTTCAAAAATTTATCATCTAGATAGGAATGTTTATGACGTGTTTATTTTAGGAATGTTTATGACGTGTTTATTTTAAGTCAAAGTACCAATTGTACTGTTCTTCCTACCTTAAATCTAAAGATAAACAAAATGGTGACCATTCATGATTTCTTTGTTTTTGCATTTTTTGTTTGATTATCATGGTACCCTTTATTTACCTTAATAAAGTAAATTACAGTCAAACGGTACTCAAACCTGCATATAAAGGCCACTCAAAGGAACCCGGAAATGTGGCCTTTATGAGGTGTTGCCCTTTATATACAGGTTAAAATTATATGCACTATCCATTAATGTGAAAAAAATGAGACTGCCCTTTATAGACAGTGATTTTTTATATAGAGGTGCCTTTTTAAGGCAGGTTTGACCACATATATTAAATCTCCACCAACCTAAATCTTCCAACCTCGCCATCTGACACAATTCTTCCAGTCCAAGTTATTAACATCATGGCAATGACAGCAAACAATAAAACTATTGCAAGCCTGAAATTATAAATAATAGAATCGTATCTAAAAAGAAAATAATGAATATCAATAAGATATACCTGAAATTATAAACAATAGAATCGTATCTAAAAAGAAAATAACATCGAGGGGTTATGGTATTTAACGCCACTTCCAACAATATTTCAGTTATATCGTGGCGGACAATTCTATTGGTGGAGGAAACCACAGACCTACCGCAAGTCATTGACACACTTTATCACATAATGCTATCTAGTACACCTTGATTCAGCGGGATTCAAACTCACAACATTAGTGTTGATAGGCACTGATTGCATAGGTACATGTATTTATAAATCCAACTACCATATAATCACGACTACGACAGTCCCTAAAATAACATCATAAAGTATGATCAGTGATTTAATAAAGATTCATGCTTCCTACTGGATACATGTATTTTAAAAGCAAACTTCTAAAGAACATAACCGTATTAGTGGAGTAATGGTTAGCATGCTCGAATTGAGTGTGGTAGATTGTGGGTTCGAGCCCCGGTCGGGTCAAACCAAAAACTATAAAATTGTTATTTGTTGTTTCTCCGCTAAGCACGAAGCATTAAGGAGAAAGAGCAAAGACTGGTTGGCTCGGAATCAGAATAATGTGTCCGAGTGGAGCGACATGTCTACCCACGGACTGTTGTTTCAGTGAGCTAGCACTATAAAAATCCAACTCAGCGTGTTGGTTTAGTACAAAGCGGACCTCATCATCATCTCATTGAAAAATAACTTGTTCTCGCCATGATATAGCTGAAAAATGCGGAGTTGGCGTTAAACAACAATCACTCACTCACTCATTATTGGCTTTCAGCACTTCCATCTGAAACATGCGACAAAAAAATATTCCTTGCTTGATCCTTTTATTGTGTTGATTGGAAATTTGACACGGCCACATGTACAGCTTAAGTTTAACATACAAAATGTAGGACAATATTGGGAAATGTTTCCTGTTAAAAATGCTCAGAAACTACAATTTTAATTTACCCATAAAAGAACATGAATGGTTATTGGGTGGTCATGTACAACATTTGTGTATTTATTTGTTGACTAGAAACACAACAAAGCCAACACAACAAAAATTAAATTAACAAAACTCAATAAACCCAAAATGAAGATTGGATAGTCCTCCTATGCAATGTTTCTTTTTATGTCAATCGTATATCCAATCTGGTCAATGTTTCACAGGATCTATCTGGGCATCTAAGGTGTTTTGTTGACAGGCAAGTAAAACAATAAAATATTATGTTATAACCCCCCCCCCCAAAAAAACATCAACAAAAAAACCCTGGTACTTTCAACAATGTTTCAATTAAACCGTGGCAGTCAGTTTTATTGGTGGAGGTAAACGGAGTACGCATACCCGGAGAAAACCACCGATCCATCGAAAGTTACTGACAAACATTTCACATAATGTAGTATTGAGTATACCTCGCCATGAACGAGGTTCGAACTAGCTGCGGAACCGTAGCACTTACGGTCCTTGGCCAGTTTTCTGATATTTACATGTCCGCAAATATCAGAAAACTGGCCAAGGACCAAAAGGGCTCCAGTTCCGCATGTCCGCAAATATCAGAAAAACATGGAAAAGGACCTCAAGGGCTACGGTTCCGCAGCTAGGTTCGAAGCCACAACTTTAGTGGTGATAGGCACTGATTGTACAGGTAGTTGTAAATTCAACTACCATACAATCATGGCCATGACGACCCCTTTGACAAATATGAGATAAATGTCAAGATACCGGTATTCATGACCCAAAACTATAACATTGTATTGTTGCCTACCATTTTGGAAGTAAAATGTGTTGTAAATAATTTCTTTTAAATGGATTTCTTCTAATTGTTTATATTGATAATTAACTTGTTCTCGCCATGATATACAAACATGTAGTTGAAAAATTATTGAATTGGCGTTAAACAACAATCACACACTCACTCACTCCATAGAACATCAATTAAAACTTTTCCTTAGCCATGTCACTTTATTGTCAGTGATCTTCCCAAATCTTCAATCAACATACAGTACAGTCAGAGACATACATGTAGCGTGATAAATCACTGTCAACTCAGCAATTTTGCAGCTATATCAAGTTAATTTTCAATGAAATGATGATGAGGTCCGCTTTGTACTAGACCAGCACGCTTACTTGGATTTTTTTAGTGCTAACTCATTGAAACAACAGTCCGCTGATAGACATGTCACCCCACCCCGACACATTATATCCCCGATTCCAACAAACCAGTTTTTGCTCTTTCTCCTTATAAATGCTGCATGCTACATGTAAGTGGAGAAGCTACAAATATCAGTTTTATAGTCTTTGGTTTGACCCGATTGGGGCTCACACCCACGATCTACCGCACTCGAGGTAAGCATGCTAACCATTGACATTACACAATTGATGCAGTTCTGACACATCTGTACTGTAGTTTTGTAGTTTCTGAGTTCAGGATTTCAGGATCACACCTGATTCATTCTTAATAACTACCAGTATTGAAATGATTGCTATTAGTCTCGGGTCGGATCTCTTGAACTTTATAAATGATCGCAATACTTGTATACGACGGACACCAAGTGATGGAAAAAGCTCACATTGCCTTTGGCTTTGTGAAAAAAAATCAAATCATAGTCAGAGTTCAACTTTTTTGGGGAAAAAATAACAATACTTGTACACTTGGCGTCCGTCGTATACAAGTATTGCGATCATAAAGTTTAAGTGATCCCTCGGGTCTCGTGTCGGTAATATGGAGGTACATGTAGATAACGAGAAACAATAATTACTAAAATACTAATTATAAATATAAGAATAAAGAGAGCTCTGCAATACACACTTAATCAGGGGCAGATCCAGATGAACCCTGACTAAACAGGGGTCCAGTAATATGGAGTAGGCATTGCCTAGATGCGAGCACAGCATTTCTGTCTGGCCAGTGTGTGTATATTTGACGGGGGGCCGGCTCAGTTATGGAGCAATATTTTCAATGATAGATGGAACCAACTGTACTGGTCAAGGACCACTTATCGCCAAGTACCAATTATCGCCAACTTGCACCTTACTCGCAAGCACACGAATTTGTGGATCATTTGTGGGTAGACATGTCGCTCCACTCGGACTCAGTATCTTGATTCCGAGCCAACCAGTCTTTGCTCTTACTCCTTAATGCTGCGTGCTTAGCGGAGAAGCAACAACCAGACCGAGGAGAAAAGCTCGTTCCTAATACATTTTTTGTACTTTCATAATGTTTGGGTTTTTTTTATTTACAGGATTAAATCCTGTTCATGTTCATATCCTGACTTTTCAAGGACCTGATGATTGTTGAATATTTCTAAAATTTATACAAAAAAATTATCATATCAAAATCGAATGGAAAGTTTGATAGTGTCATTACTTGGCCATTGGATATACCTGTGTTATCTATTATGAAGTTTGTTATCTTACATTGTTTTAATTTATTATATTTCTCCCAAATCTACTGTATATCAGGAAAAAGGTTCCCGTTCTTTCAAATCATTCACTGTAAGTTGTCTATAATGGTGATTGCTGGTAAGAAGCGAGTTTAAAGCGACATAAGTACATGTACTTGCATGGCATCCATTTTTAATTTACAATTAAGAATTTAATAGCGCTCGTTTGTACAATTAAATATATTCGAAAGTTAATAGTCTATTAACGTTAATTGGCATTTGTGCAACAGAAATAATTCACTATTAACATTAATAGTGACTTTTAATAGTAAATTAACTTTAATTGTGCTTTGTGCAACCCAGTCCAGGTTGGCTACAAATAAATGTGACTTGTACTAGTAATTTTAAAATCAAATGAGGTGTCTTACAAACATCATTTGGGTTAGGTGAACTAAAAATATTTCAAACATGCACAAAACTTACATTCTGGTATACACAGACTAAAAATAGCAAATGGTTGATTTTCAAAAAAATGAAGACTTTTCATTTTCAGAGAATAATTTGAATATTAAATGATATGAAAGAAAGGTAAATATCTCAAAACAAGCACAATGGTAACAGTTATCTTCATGCAAAGTGTCATGGAGATTGCTCTTCCCGTTAAAAAGTTATCCTTTAAAAACTGGTCAAATTTGTCAGGAGTGTGACGTTTTAGCGTGACAAACTTTAAATTGCCTTAACTTACCTGGATGATAAAAAAAATAAAATAAAAAAATATATTAAAGAAAGATGGTATTCTATAATTTCGTACCATTTTACTTCAGATATCTAGATGTTTTGTGACCCTATGATTATGCGACAAAAAATTATTCTATTTTTTAAATTAGTGTATGTGAATAAACTTAACTTGGAAAATTGTACAAATGTCAAATTAAACCTTAATAGTTTTTCATTGTTGAGACTAATTAGTTCAGAAAAGTCAAAATATGTCGTAAAAAAACATTAGTTATAATAATTCAGTAGTATTAGACTGGATGAATATGATAGTTGTAAAATTGGGCTTGCATAAGGAGAGGCACAAAAAATGTCAGGAGTGTGATATTTTATCTTAGTTGTATGCTTTTATAATAGTTCACAATTTTCTTTATTTTCCAAAAGCTCCAGACCCAATCAAAGAAAAAAGTTTGAAATAGCTCTGATATTTGACATACATGTATCATAGCTAGGAAATCAAAATAACTAGGGTCAGGAGTGTGACACTTTTAATAGGCATATCTTTTAATAAAAAAAAAATAAACCATACTTCTACAAACTTCCACAATGTTTTCAATTTAATTACATATAAACAATAAGTAATAATTGTAGAATTTTAATACGCCCGTCTTTAAGACGGGACGTATTATGGTATACCAATGTCCGACTGTCCGTTTCACATGTCGCGCTCTAACTTTAAGAACCCCTTGGCCAATTCACTTAAAATTTCACAGAGTTATTGGAATTGATGGTCTTACGGCCTGTATACTTTATGGTGAAATTTTCATTCCAGAATTATGGGACTTTATTCATCAAATTGTACGTGATTTTAAGGCAAATTTTCCGTATGTCACGCTGTAAATTGAAAACCCCTTTGCGGATTCACTTCAAACTTCACATAGTTATTGGACTTGATAGTCTTATGGTCTGTATACTTTTTGGTGAAATTTCAATTTTTCATTCCAGAGTCATGGGACTTTATTCATCAAATTGTAGGCGATTTTTCGTATGTCGCGCTGTAAATTGAGAACCCCTTGGCTAATTCACTTCAAACTTCGCACAGCTATTGCAATTGATAGTCTTACGGTCTGTATACTTTTTGGTGAAATTTAGATTTTTCATTCAAGAGTTATGGGAAAGAAAGTCTTTACAAGTATTGTATGAATGTTGACGACGGTCGTATCATGCGCTCTTGGCGCAGCTGTTTATTGTATATTGCATGACACCTTTCTCATAATAAGTAATGATAAAGGGTTATATTTTCTTAAAACATGTCAAAATATGGATTTTTTTTCTAAATGAAAAATTGATGTATGCAACATACATCAATTTTTCATTTAGAAAAAAAATCCATATATTTAGATAAACAGAATACTTACTTTAATATATCTTGCCTTTCATAAACCATTTTCATTCTTTTGACATAGCATTTTTGAAAATTTATCAATAATTTTTCATTCAACAGTAATATGTCACACTCCTCTGATCACATAAAAACATTAAAGGTCGATTGCAATTGCAGTAGGAAGTTTTTTTGCAGAGTAAATTATTGAGAAACATGGGGAAACTAATTTGAAAACCACTAAAAAGTAATTTTATACTAAGAAAAGATGATCTATTGCTAGTTTTAATAAATTTCAAATCCATTTTAACCATTTTTAATGAGATAAATTCCTAAAGGGCAAATAATTAGCACACTAATCATTAGAAAAAACAAAATTTTGAATCTTCTTTTAATATTTACTGTTAACTGTAAGAAATATAAGCTTTTGAAGAAATATAATTTTTAGTTTGGAAAGAATAAGTTGATTATATTATTTTCAGCTCGACACGTTTATTTTCGAGAGGGAGTCAGGAGAGTGACAATTTTAATTAAGAAATAGATTATTTTGTAAGCATATAGCCTCCATAAAACTGCTTGTAATTGTCTCGGCGAATTATTTAATTATCAATAAGCACTATACTCTTGAAAAGATGTATAAATGGTTGAAAATTTAGATGTCATTTTTTTTATAATTATGATAGTATTACTTAGAATATGATAAAATATAATTGAAATAACATCATAACAATGCAAAAATGAAATATATTCAAGGGAAACCTTTTTTCAGTCAAAATAGATTATGTACTACATGTACTACTTAAAACAGTTATTGTGACCAACAATGATTGCATTTAGCTTGATATTTGGTGTATTTATCTTTTAGAAAAATGTGTCAGGAGTGTGACAAAACATCAAAAAATGGACAGTATTTTCATTTGGTTACCTCTAGTTTATACCACCAATGATCAACTTAATTTAACTTTTGTTATATTTATTAGGCATATATAAATAATTGATTTACAACTATTAAGCCTCATTAGATCATATTTTTTATGCTTGTATGAAAACTTTAATTACCAGATTTTTTAAAATATACAGTAAAAATAGTGTTTCTTTGATATACTGAAACTGTTTTCTCATGATATATACAAAGTTTGGTACCAAAATGTGCCTTTTTCATATCATTATCAAATGGAAATACATTTAGGTCTTTTACCATACCCAAAAGAAAATGATACCTCTGAGGAAGTAAGTCTGTATTTGTTATCATTTTAACACTTTGTTGCTAATAAAAGTTGAATTTTTTTTTGTCTTCATATATTGCACTGAGCAACTGAATCTGAAAAATATATCATAATGACATTATTTTATGACCAAAATTATGTCAATTTGTCCAATTTGAAATTTCACCCTCTATGTCACACAGTCTTCAAATTGACCAAATCCCTACTGTATCGTATTCCCTTAATAGATCGGGACAAAATTAGCAATCTTTACAGAGGACCTTCCATAGATGCTTCCTATCATGTTTCAGTTCATTTGGCTGAGAGGTTTCAGAGGAGAAGATTAAAATGCGAAAAGTTAACGGACGACAGACGACAAGTGATGGCAAAAGCTCACATTGCCTTTGGCAAGGTGAGCTAAAAACTCAAAAGGGCAGGGCTTGGATATCATTGCAAAGCTTAACCCCACAGTGATCATAAATTTTTTTAAAAGCATCAATTCGTAGTGTTGTGTCATTTTATCTATACCTTTCTGAAAACCCAAAATATGTAACTTATTCCTGATTAATTTGATAAAAAAAAAAAATTGCTGACCAATAATTTATAATCCGGTTTTGAAAAACTTCCATGGGTTTTTTGAAAAAAAATATTTCAAAAATTTATCATCTAGATAGGAATGTTTATGACGTGTTTATTTTAGGAATGTTTATGACGTGTTTATTTTAGGAATGTTTATGACGTGTTTATTTAAAGTCAAAGTACCAATTGTACTGTTCTTCCTACCTTAAATCTAAAGATAAACAAAATGGTGACCATTCATGATTTCTTTGTTTTTGCATTTTTTGTTTGATTATCATGGTACCCTTTATTTACCTTAATAAAGTAAATTACAGTCAAACGGTACTCAAACCTGCATATAAAGGCCACTCAAAGGAACCCGGAAATGTGGCCTTTATGAGGTGTTGCCCTTTATATACAGGTTAAAATTATATGCACTATCCATTAATGTGAAAAAAATGAGACTGCCCTTTATAGACAGTGATTTTTTATATAGAGGTGCCTTTTTAAGGCAGGTTTGACCACATATATTAAATCTCCACCAACCTAAATCTTCCAACCTCGCCATCTGACACAATTCTTCCAGTCCAAGTTATTAACATCATGGCAATGACAGCAAACAATAAAACTATTGCAAGCCTGAAATTATAAATAATAGAATCGTATCTAAAAAGAAAATAATGAATATCAATAAGATATACCTGAAATTATAAACAATAGAATCATATCTAAAAAGAAAATAACATCGAGGGGTTATGGTATTTAACGCCACTTCCAACAATATTTCAGTTTTATCGTGGCGGACAATTCTATTGGTGGAGGAAACCACAGACCTACCGCAAGTCATTGACACACTTTATCACATAATGCTATCTAGTACACCTTGATTCAGCGGGATTCAAACTCACAACATTAGTGTTGATAGGCACTGATTGCATAGGTACATGTAGTTATAAATCCAACTACCATATAATCACGACTACGACAATCCCTAAAATAACATCAAAAAGTATGATCAGTGATTTAATAAAGATTCATGCTTCCTACTGGATACATGTATTTTAAAAGCAAACTTCTCAAGAACATAACCGTATCAGTGGAGTAATGGTTAGCATGCTCGAATTGAGTGTGGTAGATTGTGGGTTCGAGCCCCGGTCGGGTCAAACCAAAAACTATAAAATTGTTATTTGTTGTTTCTCCGCTAAGCACGAAGCATTAAAGAGAAAGAGCAAAGACTGGTTGGCTCGGAATCAGAATAATGTGTCCGAGTGGAGCGACATGTCTACCCACGGCCTGTTGTTTCAGTTGTCACTGTCTGGACTATAGGGACACGATCCTTGCCTTAAAGGCCTCAGGTGTGTCCAATTCAACAATGTCTGGAGCTAGTAGGTTCCAGTCTCGTACCGTTCTTGGAAAGAATGACATTTTCCTGGTGTCAATACGGGAGGATGGTATCTGGAATGACCTGTTGTGTGATTTTCTGGTTTTTCGGCCTGTTGGAATTAGCCTGTTTTCCTTGTTGATGGCTACAAGTTCTCTATCGATTTTATATAGCATCACAAGTCTAGCGTCCTTTCTTCTGTCTGCAAGTGGTTTCCATTTTAGTCTTTTATGATGTTACTTACACTAGATCTATTTCTGTGATTGTTTGCTACATATCTAGCCGCTCTTCTCTGCACTGCCTCCACCTTGTTTATATCAGCTTGTGTATATGGGTCCCAGACTGTACTAGCATATTCTACTAGTGGGCGTGCAAGAGTGAAATATGCTTGTTCTTTTATCCTGATAGATGGGATTTTCAGGTTTCTACGCAGAAAGCCAAGAGTTTTATTTGCTTTGCTGGTAATACAATTTATGTGCAGGTCCCATTGTAATTTGTTTGTGAACGTGAGGCCTAAATATTTGGCGGATGTAACTGACTCTAGCATATGTCCGTGGAGTTGGTATTTGGCATCAATTATTTTCTTTTTGTTGGTTACTCTGAGTACTGTGCATTTATCAGGGTGGAATTTCCTGCACCATTCATTTTCCCAATGTCCCAGCTTTTCTAGATCTTTTTGTAGGGTTTCAGCATCGTTGTTATTGGATATTGTCAGGTACGCTATTGTGTCGTCGGCAAAGAGTCTTACTGTTGATGTTAATCTTGATTGGAGGTCGTTTATGTAGTAGAGGAAGAGCCCAGGACCTAGGACGGAGCCTTGGGGAACTCCCGAGTCCACACTGACTGCCTCAGAGGTAGATCCATCAATTACTACAGATTGTTTTCTGTTATGCCATTTGGGCCAGTGACTAATATTTTACTGGCCCTTTGGCTTTGTTTCAGGCACTGATGTCTAGCGGTTCACACAGGGGCTAGGTGCGTCCGAAAAAAAAAAAAACTATGTTGTATTTTATTTTTATTTATTTTTTTCGGACGCACCTAGTCCCTGTGGCGGTTCACATATTATTAATAATGACTTACCAAGTAATCCTGATAACAATCGCCAAAATCATATTCCTCCTAACATAAACATTAATACTAAAAGAGAAAGTAAACTTTCTAAATGTAAAAATTTCGGCCAATTTAATAGCTAAGCACATTATTACTATTGGGATGAAAATTCCAACTGAAATTAAGTATTTTTGTCCAAAATTAATCATGATTTCTACTGATGGTATATTGACGGCGAATTCTTCAGCTCGATATCAAACAAAAAAATCCGAGGGGTCCCGAGTACCAGACTATTCGACCAGCTACAATGCGCTACCGGATGTTTCATCCCATAACCAAAACGGACCATAACAAAAACGGACTATTGAAATAAAAAATGTAAATATCTTGAATAAATATGATATTTTATGTATTATTTCTATGATTTTATATGTATTTAATTATATGTATTAATTTGTTTAGTGTGTTTTAATTATAAACATATGTTCGTTTGCACATAAATTTGCCAAAAAAAAAAAAAACCCATTGCAAGCACATTTTTAGTCAAATCATACAATTAATTGTTACACACTTAATTACAATTATGATTAATTTGATTTTTATTTGATTAAAAGTTAATTAATTTTAAAGAATTTGGTTTAATGTAATTAACTTTAATTTACAAAGATTATTAAACCCTCAATGCTTTAATCTTAAGCTTCCCTCAAAGAATATGGGCTTGGATTGATAAAAAAGAACATGTACATAGTAATTAAGATATAATTAACCGATTGCAGTACATGGAATTTTGATAAATTCCATTACAAAAACGAGTAAATTTCTTTGATCTTTGGTTCATAGACAATAAAAGAACATGGAGTTTGTTTTCATTCATTATCATTCTCACAATGGGGACAGACCACTGTGTAGATTGCTCCAGAAAAGTAAATTCAAGACAACACACTTCAGTGATTATTATTATATACAATCACCTGATAATCAAATGATTTAATCTAATTAAAAGTGATTTGGGTGTCATAAACCAGTTAAAACACCAATAATTACTTGGCTTCATTACCTGTACTAATTTGATTTATTCATAAATCTAAAAAGTAATTATCACAATTAAGACAAGTTTTAAAAAAAAAACAATAAACGCACAATAAAAAAAAAACTAAATAAAGATGCTTGCAATACATTTTTTTTTCTGGACGTTTTAGTGTAGTCCGTTTTGGTTGTGGTCCATTTTGGTTATGGGATGAAACGTCCACTCGTCGCAACTTCGGCTGATTCCGTACAGAAGCGGACTCGCCCGAGGTTTACCGATTGATGAAACGTCATGTACAATCGTAACTACTCGGCCATTCTCGCTACCCTGTGCAGAGTAGCGAGAATGGCCGAGTAGTTACGATTGACGTCATGTAGTCTTACAATGTTACCGGTGTCGTAAAATGTTTAGCTACCCATGAAAATTAGCTACCTCCAACTTCCGGTAGCTAATTTTCATACGGCGGAGCTATAAAAATAAGCTATCTATGAAAATTAGCTACTTGTAGCATAAACTTATAGGATTTGTCTCCCTTATTATGTTTACCAAAATACAAATTGTGTATTTCCAATGGAGGGACAAAATGAACCAGAGGCTCTCAAGAGCCTGTATCGTTCACCTGGTAATAAAAAAAAACAATTGGTCCTATGTAAAAACTATGTCCTGCAGTGGTAGTCATCTTGGAATTACGATCAACATAAAAAACACAAAGTTTGTAAAGGACCTTCCAATGATTGATGCACAGTTTAGGTTCAATCAGTGCAATAGCTTCAGAGAAGAATATATTTCTGTATTTTCCCCATATGTTTCTGTGTTAATACTATGACCTGTGGTGGCAGCCATCTTGGATTTCCGATCGGCATAAAAAACAGAGGACCTTCCAATGATCATTCCTGGGCAGTTTGGTTTCAACTGTCCAAGTGGTTTCAGAGAAGAAGCATTTTGAAAAAAATTTCCCATAGGGTCCAATGTTAAACTAAGTCCTGCCATAGCCGCCATTTTGAATTTCATATCAGAACAAAAAACGTACAGTTTGTAGAGGACCATCCAATGAACATTCATGTACAGTTTGGCTTTAATCATATTTGTAGTTTCTGAGAAGAAGGAATTTGAACATTTTCCCATAGGGTCCAATGTTAATCTATGTCCTGCGGTGGCGGCCATCTTGGATTTCCGATCGGCATAAAAAACAGAAACTTTGTAGAGGACCTTCCAATGATCATTCCTGGGCAGTTTGGTTTCAACTGTCCAAGTGGTTTCAGAGAAGAAGCATTTTGAAACACTTTTCCCATAGGGTCCAATGTTAAACTAAGTCCTGCCGTAGCCGCCATTTTGAATTTCATATCGGAACAAAAAACCTTAAGGTTGTAGAGAACCATCCAATGAACATTCATGTACAGTTTGGCTTTAATCATATTTGTAGTTTCTGAGAAGAAGGCATTTGAACATTTTCCCATAGGGTCCAATGTTAATCTATGTCCTGCGGTGGCGGCCATCTTGAATTTTCGATCGGCATAAAAAAACAGAAACTTTGTAGAGGACCTTCCAATGAACATTCCTGGGCAGTTTGGTTTCAATTATCCAAGTGGTTTCAGAGAAGAAGCGTTTTGAAACATTTTTCCCATAGGGTCCAATGTTAAACTAAGTCCTGCCGTAGCCGCCATTTTGAATTTCTTATCGGAACAAAAAACGTAGTTTGTAGAGGACCATCCAATGAACATTCATGTACAGTTTGGCTTTAATAATATTTGTAGTTTCTGAGAAGAAGGCATTTGAACATTTTCCCATAGGGTCCAATGTTAATCTATGTCCTGCGGTGGTGGCCATCTTGGATTTCCGATCGGCATAAAAAACACACACCTTATAGAGGACCTTCCAATGATCATTCCTGGGCAGTTTGGTTTCAACTGTCCAAGTGGTTTCAGAGAAGAAGCATTTTGAAACATTTTCCCCATAGGGTCCAATGTTAAACTAAGTCCTGCCGTAGCCGCCATTTTGAATTTCATATCGGAACAAAAAACCTTAAGATTGTAGAGGACCATCCAATGAACATTCATGTACAGTTTGGCTTTAATCATATTTGTAGTTTCTGAGAAGAAGGCATTTGAACATTTTCCCATAGGGTCCAATGTTAATCTATGTCCTGTGATGGCGGCCATCTTGGATTTCCGATCGGCATAAAAAACAGTATCTTGGTAAAGGACATTCCAATGATCATTCCTTTACAGTTTGGGTTCAGTCAGTTCATTAGTTTCAGAGAAGAAGATCTTTGAAATTTCAGCCAATCAGAGCATATTATTGGCCCTGGCAGCCATATTGAATATTCGACTGGAACGAAAAACAGTAACTTTGTAGAGGACCATCCAAGGAACGTTCCTGCTAAGTTTGGTTCCAATCGGCCAAGTGGTTTCGGAGAAGAAGCTTGAAATGTGAAAAGTTTACAGACGACGGACGCCAAGTGATGGCAATAGTTCACCTGGACCTTTGGTCCAGGTGAACTAAAAAACTGCATGTACATAAACAGGAAAACAGTTACTGATTGACAAAGAGAGACATATAGATCTACACAATATAAAATAAAATAAACAATAGATATTAGTGGTGTTCATAGTTGAAAAACAAGATGCTACCTATATGGCTGTATAGCATGTGCTTAAGTTACAAACTATCTGTTTTCAATTTACCATCGCGATGTATCATTTTTACAGCTAATATGAGTAGGCACGGCCTATAGAGAGGACGGAAGTATTTGATATCCCCTATGACATCCACTGGAAAGATACGAGAAAAAAGTATGGAATCTTTTATTGTTGGACTAAGGACAGTTCAAACACTGAAGGCTAACTTGTACTAGTACGCGGGTGGTATCAACCATTATATTTAAAAGGGGGTAGTAGACACCGGTGTCTGTAAAATGAAAGTATGGTCATTTAAGCCATAAGAAAAGAGTTTTATTACGAAAATATCAATTAATACAACCAGCATACATAAGCAATATTGGCCTATACCATGCTATGTACAGCCGATACATGTTCATGAAGTGTAAATGATGAATGACGTACGGTCAGGGCCGTCTTATCAGCAATATAGGCCCCCGGTCAAAGCAGTGCACTGAGGCCCCTATCTATAAAAACACTCACAGAAATAAAACTGTAAATGGTCGATAACATTAAACATATATTTCTTGTATTGGTACTTCCAACAAAATCAGTGTTTAACTCTTTACCATTTATGACTTTTTGGTGCAAAATCATGACAAAATCTAAGTTTGAGTTGTAGACACTAGTATGGTGATATCAATGGTGATTCATCCTAATGTTAGGTACCAAAGTGAAGGCATTAAAGTTGTTTTTGAAAATAAAATGCTATATTGCAGAAAAATCAAGAGCTGTTGCTATGGTAACCATATTCGCATTTACTAAGTTGCAAAAAATACCTATATTTTTTCATCAAACACAAAAAAGTTCCACTATAAACACACTATACATTGTGAAATAGTGTGTAATATTAACATTAAATATCTTTTATGATATTTAATTTTTATTCCATACTCATTTGTATTTTGGATTTTCATCAGAAGTAAACAAAATTTGGTTGCTAAGTAAACTCTACAACAGCAATTTATGGTCATTTTTTCACCAGTGTTTCTAATAATAATGGAATAATTATTATTATATTAAGAAATAGAATTATAAAGTAAAGCTGTCTATCTTTTTATATTTTTGCACTTTCAAGAGCAAAAAAATGTATTTATAATCTGTAATTTATTCTTAGCAACCATTCTTACTGCATGGCAACCGTGAGGACGAGATGTGATTTTCAGTATTTCATCATATTTTCAAACATGAAATCAATTTTTTACACAAAAATACCTTGAAGAGATATGATGAGTTTTTATTTAAAGGTAGATTGTGATTGTTAATATTTCTTACTAGAATATTGGTAAGAAGTTAATGTTCATGTCCAAAAAATAAAAGAATGCTTGCAGTTTTGCTGCATCTACAACAAAACTTTCTACAAATCATTGCTAATGAAAAATTCGAATTTTGCTGTAAATGTGTCAGTCTCTTAATATATTTTTATAAAAAAAAATAGGAATTATATACTACCTGTTTTGATCCATATCAACCATTTCTTCTGCGTAGCAACCATTTCTACTGCATAACAACCATAGAACTATGTCTGAATTTCAGCATTTCATCACATATTCAGACATAAAATTGATCTAGTGACATATAAATAAAATAAATTGACCTTTTTGTTTAGTTTTCATTTAATGATATAATTGAGGTCTTTAAAATCACTAATTAACTGGTACTAGTAATTTACATTAATGATTGAGGTTTTGTGACATCTGAAACTGCCACTTCTTACCTTCAAAAATAGGTTATACCTGTGCTCCTATACTAGTGATAAAAAGACTACTAACATTAAAAAAAATAACTGTTCTTGGCTTTGGGGTAGATTTGAACCACCATCTCTGAACTGGAAGTTCAGTGTTTGTCTTTAAACTACCAAAGCTTATATTTTTTTTCTGCTTTTTCATAATTTTGTGATCTAGTGTTGTTGGTTTTTTTTGGGGGGGGGAGGCAATTTTGTGATCAGATTTTTTTTTCATATACTCATTTTTTCTATTATTTCTTTTTGACTAATTCTTTATAACTAACTGATTTATCTTTTTCTCTTTTTTTTGTATTCATAACTGCTGACTTGATATCAGCATGTTTTTTTATATCTTTTTTTCATTTTTTTTTTGCTTTTTCTTTGATTTTGTTATAAGTTACACTGAAAAAAAATTGTTTCAGCTAAAACAAACATGACATACAGACTTACTAAAATTTAACATAACTTAATGATCTTTATTCCTTCCATTTTCTTTTACCCAAGCCCTCACTCTATCACCTTCTGTACTGTGCCATTTAGTAAAGCAATCTCTGTCAGGTGAAAAACAAAGATTCACATTACAATTTCCACAATGGAACAATGTTCTACAATGTGTTTCTGGGAGTTCATTTAACTTGGCATGAGCATAACAAAAAGTACATCTTAGTCTCTTGGAGTTTTCATTAAAAGATGGAATGCAAGTAGATTTAAAATCAGAATGTTTTACACCAGAATCAAGATATTTTACCTTTATCAACATCAGGTAATGGTGTGATCTGCAAAAATGCCAAGATGGCCTTGAATCTCAGTGATGTCATACATGATGAAATAGGGTTGAATCTATACAGGGGATCTGTACACCAATAGCGATCTAGAGAACTTAGCTTCATGAAAGACATATAAATCAATATACCAATAAATCTGCAAATAAAAAATATATATGTATATAATTAATGGTTGTATTTGAGACAAACATACATCTTGCCCACATTCTTTCTAATTTTGGAAAGAAGAACATTTGGACAGTCTTGATTTGTAACAATAGACACATGTTACCTTCTTGTGTGTGAATATCAAAACCATGTATGGTATTTGTTTCAAATCATTATTGCTTTTCATTTCATATTATTCTACATACTTCTCTTTTTTGCCATCACATCATTATTAATACAACTTTGAATTGCTCAATTTAAAAATGGAAAAACAAAATTATACACTGCCGAGATACATGTATCAAGAAAGTGCACTCTCAAGGATCATTTCTTTGAAACATTTCTTATTTTGTGCAGAATTAAAAATAAAACTTATTTTTCACAACAACTTACAACCCAATACAAACCAAGATGGTGATGAATGTGGTATATTGTTTTAAAAATAAAAACTCATTTTGAATCCACATTAAAAAAACAAAAGTTTAAGAATCACTGCCACTGGAACCTAAATATCTCACTAACATGGATATATGCAAAGCATTTGTGTTATGTTCAAAATGTTTGTCATCTCAGCAAGGATAGTTGAGATTCTACATGTACATTTTTCCTTTTTTAGTGGAGGGTGGTGCTGAGGGTATATGTACATGCACAGAAGAACATAAAATAAAATATGAATATCATGTTGAACAAAAACAAATTTCTCCCTTTGCACAGGGAAAAGTGGTTATACATGTATGCATGATGAATAATAACCCTTGACACATTAAATAGAAATGGGCAAACATGTTGAATGAAAATAACCCAGTATCTATAATCACTTTCCTAATATTATGGTGTGATTATTATTTTTTTTGTGTCTTTTTTTTATTTTATTAAACATTTTTGTTTGAACTTTACATATACACTTCTAGTGGTTGCCAAACTTCATCTGGATCTTGTATTTGTTCATTTTCATCCCAAGCAGATAGTCCAAATAATCCTCCTCTTCCTCAGACATTCCTTCATCCTCAAAAGGCTCAACATAATCCTCAAAATCTGGAAATATACAGGTTTCAATGCAACCAAAATCAACCGACATTCCACGTTTTAACTTTTTATTTTAACAAATTTCATATAACACATGCATACCAATTTATTTATAAATACATGTACATATACATGAATACGGGTGTAAAAAAATAATTCACAGAGCCTACAGACTACTGACAGTACTGTACAGGATGCACGACTTCAATATAATAATATGTAGAACTAAAAAAATATATATACCCCTACCATCACACATATGTACCAGGTGAATTAAAGCCTAACTCGGTACAGATGTTCTTACTAATTCTTATTTACCTTGTCACTTTGAAAATCAGGGAAAAATGGGAGAAGTGCTCATTTTAAAGAAAATCCTAGATCCACAAATACACAGAGGTTTATCTTCAATAAACAAAACAAAAAAATATAAATACCTTACATCTTTTCATAAAAATGTCAGTCATTGTATAATCGTGTGAACTGTCAATAAACTGACTAGGGTCGTAGGGATCCCAACTCAGGCAACTGACTACATGTCAAAAGGTCACGAAGGTTTTCAGCTTACCAGTAACCTTTTAGTGGTTGTCGCGATCTAAATATCCTCACAGTGAACAATTTCTGAACACATATCGATCCTTTTTTTGTACATGATTTACAAAACAGTTTCAGAAGTTAATATACAAGCCTTACCATTTGCATGGGTGTTTTTCCAGAGGGGAGTTTAACGTGTAGTAGAGACATGGTGATAACGTGGCGTCTTTCTTTTCGGAATGTTTCTATGCTTGTCTGTTGTCACAATGATCATACCTAAGAAACTTTCCGTACTTCCTGTATATTGCGATTGGTCGTTATTAATATATTGATCATGTGATTAATATGTTAACAAATATTTCGTATGCATGTTAACCTGATTTGTGACCCGTGAGAGGTCAATACTTTTGTTAGTAAAAAATAAAATATAATGCACGGGTATGTGGGAGTTTTGCTACGTGACAAAGGTGAATAAAAGTTGAAACGTGGAAAGAACTGTAAAACACTGGGTTCAAAATCAATAATTCGTGATTAAATAGTTATTTATGAAGCTTTTTTCCTGAAACTTGGATATATTTTGTAGAAATATATAACACATTGTAAAATAGAAAAAAAAAATTGTTGAAAAAATAGTTTTTAATGACGTTTTTGGCACTTTTCATGATGGAAACTAATAAAAGTTGTTACGCGGGCCCTGGTACAAAAATCAATAAATCCTTATTTAATAATATCCTAGGAATATTTGTTGGTTAAAAAAAAATTATATTTTTATTAAAATATAAAATATAACAAGATATGATATCTTAGCATTGTGTTAATAAAAAAAAATTATGATCCCCTTTTTTTTACAGATCAAATGAAAGTTGTAACGGAAATTAAGTACATCACATTTTTGTTATTAGCTGTTTAAATTAAGGATATATTAAACAAAAATTATGATCCCCCCTTTTTTACAGATCAAATGAAAGTTGTAACGGAAATAAAGTACATCACATTTTTGTTATTTTAAATTAAGGATATATCGGCATAAATTAATAATAAAGAAATAATATTCATTTCGATAGATAGAATCCTTAATTTTGCAATATATTTAAGTTTAATTAATAATTTAAGAGGTTATTTAGGAAATCATTATACAGTTTAATTCCAATTAAAGACCGAAGCTAACAACGGTCGTACATTAAAAATAACAATTAATCTTTGATGTACAATACTTTAAACATGTCTTAATAGAATTATTATTTTCTTTATAATTGATTCAAAGAAATATTCGTATGCCATGATGTAGTACAAAATACTACCCAACACAAGCAAGCATTTCAATGACATCAAATGTTTTTTGTGTATAAGATTTCACACATTATTTTAAATAACAAGCCGCACAAAATAAGCTGCATCATCTTTCAAAGTATAAAAGAAATCATAATTTAGGTGATATCATCAGTTTCTAACGAATTTTTGTTGGATATAGCTATGTATTTGTACCAAATTTTCATTTGCAATATAAGCATAAACAACAATCACTCACCATAAAATCTAACTAATAAATTACAGACAAAGGCACTTTTTTTAACTGTTTACCTTGAAATTGAGGGTCTGTGGTATTATCATATTTACTGTAAATGGTGGATTAAGTCTTTCTATTTAAGTAATAGCAAACTTATTGATTGTCTCAAGGGTGGATGAAGTTTTTCTACTTAAGTAATAGCCAACTTATTTATTGTCTCAATGGTGGGTTAAGTCTCTCTACTTCAGTAATATCTAAAAAAAATTATTTGCTATTTAATATATCCTGCTTTCTCTTTTACTTGGTTATACATGCACTGTTTGTGTTCAAGCAAGTTTTCAGTTTTTTAGAATAACCTTTACATTCATATTCCTAGTATAGTTAGGCAATATCATGTGGAGTAAGCCAACTTGGATTTCAGATCAACACTATTTAGATTGAATGTTTCGAGTATATGAAAATATATATGTCCTGTGGTATCTACCATCTTGGATTTCTGATTGACACAAAAACACACACATTTTGTAAAGGACCATCAGAGGAACATTCCAGTTATGATTTCTGTCAAATGTTTAAAAAAGAAAAGAAAAAAAAAGAAGTTTTCCCTGTGGTGATTGCCTTCTAGGATTTTTTTTTTCAATTGAAACTCCATAGAAAACCCAATTAAAAAAAAATAATATCCATTGAAAAACCTTTTGTCTTTAATTTAAATTCCATATGTAAAACCATTGTAACTCAATTTAAAGACCATTGGCTTTTATTTGAAACTCCATTGAATTTCCATTTATTTGGCAAAATATGCTAATGGCATGACCATTTTAATGATGTCACAAATTAATGGTTTATAAACAGTCCTCCAAATGGTGCCATTTAAATGATGTCATAAATTAATGGTTTATAAACAGTCCTCCAAATGGCACCATTTAAATGATGTCACAACTAAATGGTTCTTGTTTACATAAATAATTTATACAGCATTATGTGATAAAGTTTGTCAGTGAATTCCGACAGGTTGTTTTCTCCGGATTCCTCCACCAATAAAACTGACTGCCTCGATATTACTGAACTATTGTTGAAAGTGGTGTTAAACACCATAAAACTAACCCTAATTATTGCTATTACAATGTGGTACAATTTTCAACAAATACAGATTAATTGTTTTCTGTAAAAAAAAATAATCCCAAAAAACTGCCTCAAATTGCAGACACTATCCCATTAAAAGTATACATGGAGTACACTTGACAGAGCACATTTTGATATAATATTTCTTGTTTGTAGCAATTCCAGGGAGAATGGTAATAAAAACATAAACAATTTAAGCTAAATTTATCTTTTGTCAGATTTTACTCAATAAAATGTTTGTTTTCACAGCTCTTTGAAATACACATATATTATTCCATTGAATGTTTTCAGGGTAAATGAAAATTTTCATAATATTGGAAAGTGTACCAGTTAATAAGATATAAATGCATTATCACAAATAAATTCTTTAATTTTCCCAACAACCAGTGAATGGTACATGTACAGTATGCCCCAGCTTTCCATAATGGAATGTTTTGAAATTAAAATCCATCTAACATTGTCATATCAATGCTAAAGTCTTCATCCTGGATCATTCATCATTTTGGACAGAGTTCTACAATTTTGTCTGAAAAAAAAATATTGACAATGTATAATATCTTCATCAATTCTACAATTCTGTTATAAAATAAAAGGGTTATTTGCATAAATATTAATGAATGTTGTCTCTTGCAGAATAGTATTTACTAGTAATTGAATGAGCATGATCTTGACTTTATAAGAGTTCAAGGGTTCTACAATGTCTTTCAAAAGTCACTTATCTAAAGACATTTTTATTTTATCCAAAAAATAATACATTATTTTTTATTAAGAAATGTTTGTGATATTTTAATTAATGAGGTAGATGCAACCAGACGAAGATATCATTAATAAAAATATTTTTTTGGTATTGTGTACAAAATATTATTTAATTATTTTTAACACAAAATGTACACATTCTTCATGCTTTGTTTCTTGTTTTACTATCACCAGTACAAAAGATTATTAATATAAAATCCAAATTTGAATTTTAAAATGAAATCCCATAATACTATGAGGTAGTTTTCCTATTTCAAAAATTATTAAATGGAGCTACCATTGCAGAATAAATAGATAACATTAATAGAAACAGATGACAATAGTGGGTCTGTCTGTCTAACAGGGTTTTGGTAGTTAATATTTGTTAATTTCAACATTTGAAAAAAATTAAAACATAAAACTGAGGTTTAGAAAAGTTTTAAGTTAGTATAAAATAATTGTCTGAGTAACATATATCCCTACACAAAATACAGGTATATATAGAACTGTACCATTCATCTATTTAGACACAACACAAAGATAATTTTAAACCTATAAAACTGTCTAAGAAGGGATGCTAAAACTATACATGAATTTTTATTATTAAAAAGTGTTGGGTGAAATTGTAAATCAGACAGACTTTATTTGTGCAAAGCTATTATTGCAATAAATCAAATGCAAGAGAAAAATCATAATTATCAACAAAGATTACAATAATGTCATTCAAAGTGATGTGTTTTTGTGTGAATAGTACATAATCATCTGTATTATGTTTTTAATAGCCAAAACGATAACATGATGATATACTCGTGCTTACTATAAACTTTACATAAACATAAGGTAGGCGTGTCTAAAGTAACGATAAACAAACAATATGGCTGACAATTAAAATAAACAAAATTGATGCAGCATATGAACACACACCAATTAATTCCTTTGATTACCAATATTCTGAACAAATTACGCATATTCGATTGTATTTAAAACTAGTATTAACGTATGTACATTTCGGATAAAATAAGATTATTAATTGTGCCTTATTTTGATATTATTTAATATTAACAAATGCGGTTAATATAAAATGGCATTTTACATGTAAATATTGCACACAACACTTGGATAACAGCTTAACAGATCAATAATCGTATATATAATTTATATAAATGTAAAGATAAATCATTTCTACATAACGTAATATCATCTATATATATTTGTAAACCTCATATTTTGGTAATTCTGATTTGTTTCCCCCTTCGGTCCGTAAATATTACTTTTTCGGAAAATGTCCAATATGGCGGTAATCAGGTCATTAAACAGGCCTGGTTTTTCTGTGGACAACTTAACTCGAATAATACTGCGCCCTCTATCGGCACTATCGCAAAGCGTTATATAACGACTGGATTATTCGGGTTATGGACAACTCCATTTTGTGCACGGAAGAGGTGTAATTTAGAAGGCATGATGGCTAAAATTTCCGTATTATTTCCAGAGCAAAATGTAGTTTTAACGGACTTGTACACAAAATTTACTCACTGAAGAGTCATGTATTATACATCAAATTAAAGAAAATTTATTTGTTTTTTTATTTCTGGAATTAGTTTTCCCTATTTCAATATACAGAAAAACTTACATACGAAATTCAAAATGTTGGCTCAAAAATCGGTATGGAGCACGTAGTTTTCGATATAACTGAAAAGGTATTGGGCCCCTAAAAATTACAAACGACATTTTGAGAAAAAGTAAATCGATGGAAAGTTTCAGTTTTATTCAGTGATTCGTTCTATGTACTTTTTTCCCACTTTTTTCTTTTTTTTGTACAAGTATCGCGTAGTTATTTTCAGCGATCTCTTTGGTAGAAAAACGTCAATTTTTTATCCAATTTTCAAAAGATAAATCTCCAGTTAAAACAATTTTGCGTTAAAAAAAGGCACTGACAATAAAAAATGATATATCCATTTTAATCTGGAGATGTTAAGCTTTCCAAATATGTATAACACTTCATATCAAAAATGTAATGTATTCCCGCTATGTCCCTACCTTTCCAGCATGGCAATGGAAAAAAACGCTTATGACCCATATATGGGTCATACGAACGGTAAAGAGTTAAGCATTAAAAATCATGCCGTATACAACATACATAGATTATTATGGGGTGCATTTGCTCGTGGGACCACCGCGCAACTGTCCGTATGGGCACCATACATAAGACCGCACTGCGTACGGTTACTGTAATACTGATCATCTTCATTTCGACATTTTGAAGTATGTGTATTTCGGCCAATATTATGCTAGCTCCAAGTGAACAAAATAGTTTTTAATTTTAAAAGAATGATATAGGCACCGCTTCCATCAGACATGTCTCTGCTTTCACATACAACATATTTATATATTCAGTATCTAAATCATACTCTTTAAAATTATCTGTGACAACATATACAGAGAATATATTCCTTCTTGTGTAATTATTACCTTTTAAGGTTCCAACAACAAGCTGGTTAATGATTTTATAGCATTTATTTTAGAAAGACTGAGTTTAATAAATAATAACAGATATACATATACTGTAGTATGAACGGCATAATAAATAGTTAAATCAATAACATTCATTGTGTCTTACTATTCTAAACCATTTTCGTCAGATGTTGGTAGTATTCAAATATTTTGTAGGATCAGACTGACGAAAAATCTTTCAAAACCTTTGTACACGGAACCACCGTCATACAAATGCAATGTAAAACTAAATTGATGATGGATTTTTTTTTGTCATTTTGTGATGATAACCAATGCTTAACCTGTAAATAATAGCTAAGGATACGATATGATATTATTTTTTTTTCGTAGTGTTGGAAAAAAGGTGGAGATATTTTGTCCCTGAGTACCTGTGGCCTAATATTCTCTTCTCTTACTATGTAAAAAATATCTTCTTTTCTTTATATTTTTCATGGCCAGAAATGATGGGTACTTTGCTCATTTGCATATCTAAGATGGCGACGTCGGGACGTCTGCAATTTTCATATATAGACGATATCATTCATAATTGCATGTGTGTCATTTTCTGAACTTGAAAATGATACATTGCATCAAGCTGAATTAAATGAAATAAAAATTAATGAAAACAATTAAATATTCGAGGTTCCTGGACTAAATGAAAATCCGAGGCGACGAACCCTTTTCTGGCCTTAAGAGTCTATGTAAAAATGTCTGAAATACATGAAACTGGTGGCGTGCGACACAAAATTTAACAATGAATGACATTTGGCGACGACATATTTTCTGAAATTAATTTAGATTCCTCAATAATATATGTAATTATATTAACTAACCTTATATTTCTAGCTTCTAAACTCGGGGTTCCCACATTAAATATAATATGATCATTTTTGCAAGATCGCGATATCAAAGACATGTCTAAAATCGTTACAAAACAAAAATATTTGAATTTTAACAGAAGAAAAACTCTGCGGAAATAAACAATAACTTTTAATTTTCGAATCATTGACGGACACATTGAAATTCCGTACTATATACTATTTTTTGACAAATCTAATAAACGATCCATCAAGCTTGAAACTGCAGTCACGTGATCAAAATCTAATTTAAATATGAGGAATATTTATGAGGAAAGTACCCTCAATTTCTGGATATGTCACAATGTATCTATAGATATTTTGTATATTTTTTCTTCTTCTTCTTTTGGGTAGTAAGATGAATAAATAAATGGGTACTGATAGAAATAATTAACATTCTAATATGACGTGCTGTTTTGGCTTTGTAAGCAAAAGGGTATCAAAATCCCCGATTTATTATGACTTGCCCATATTAAAATCTCCAACAAACTTACCCCTTCCATAAATTATTTCTTAAATTTACCGTATATGTCCTATTAGAATAGAATAATTTTATGTCGACATTGTCATCGTTGCGTACGTGTCAGTTGTGACCCAAATACGATTTCAATGCTGTCCTTGACTTGTTGCAACGTAAAATATGACGTGATTAAAAAATATTAACATGGCGATGAATGGTGGCAAGATTCGTTTTTATTTACGCATTTATTGTAGAACTTTAGGAATATTGCAGACTTCCCGAAACTTGCTGAGAAGTTGTCAGTCATTCGGACTGACAGACATGAAAATCTTGTCAGTCCGAAAAATATTTTGCCGGTCCGAAAAAAAAGTCCCAAAAAATTCACTGTCACATGCATAATGTTTAGTTTGGCCTTTTTAGAGTGATTTACCCTAGTATTACCAATTTCACCTCTGGTTTTTATAGAGGTTAAAGTAATTCATTTTTCAGTTTTCAGTGTTGTTCAAAATTGTATATATTATGTCTTTTATAGTGTGTGTCTCGAGTTTTGTTGTTTTGATAACCTTGTACTATAGGTCAATGGTTGTATGAAAAACGTCATGTCATTGGCTAATATATATACAAATAACCAATCGTGTCGTGATCGTCTTCACAAATGGGTTTGATTGAAACCGGAAATGTATAAAAGGGGTGAAAACAATGAAAATTATGTAATTTAAAAATAAAATTAAACACTGATCAATGCCTTTCGGACAAAATCTGAGGTAACTATTATACCAAACATTAGGTATTACAGAGTTGGCGAAAACTTTTTTTTCAGTCTGACATTGGGTCAGACAGGAACTGGGGTTCTGTCTTACCCATGGGCTTTGTGTCTGTCCCACCATTTTTTTGTAATATTGTATACAACCTGTCAAATTTTGCTTTTTTTATACAGAACTGAATGCAAGATTACCTATAGTCATGATCATTAAACAACTCAATTAAATGTTTTTCTGTATACATATTTTTATCTAAAAAGATAAGGCAGATATAGCCAACAATTCGTATCTAGTGGTCCGATCACGTTCCGAATATTATACATCAATGTCAGTTTCCGGTTTACCTACATTTTTAATTTCAGTTAAGAATATGAATCTGCTGTCATCTTCAATATATAAGCATCTCAAAACATATTTAATTAAACACAAACAATCTTTGATACTTGGGGAGTGTGGAAGTCAACTTATTTCTGTGCTCAGTAATATATTTCAGTTTTAATGTTCCACGTTTTGCAGGTGCTGGTTCCTACTAAAAGGATGTTTACATTTACGTACATTTGTATAGGAGTTTCGATTACAACAAGGAACGTGTCGGTCTGACAGAATAAATAAGCAAATTTCAAGTCTCTGTCTGACATTTTAATAAAACTGAAAACGGAATTTAATGCCATTGGCAGTGGAAACTAGGAGGGAATAAATTTCAATCGCCGGTCCTTTCAAATATCTATGTTTTACCGGACATTTGGTCCGATATATATTTTGAAATCGTCGGTCCTACTGCATTTCTGTCGGTCAGGACCGACGGACCGACGGTTTTCGGGAAGTCTGATATTGTGGTACAAATAATCTTGGATAATTAGACAGGAATAATCTGGAGTTCGACAGTCAAAATGCAGTTGGGCGTGACATAACATGTCCATACGTTTAAGAAATATTTGCGCAGATAATGTTACCCATATTAAAATCTCCAACAAACTTACCCCTTCCATAAATTATTTCTATTCTAATAGGACATATACCGTAAATTTAAGAAATAATTTATGGAAGGGGTAAGTTTGCTGGAGATTTTAATATGGGTAAGTGCTAATTAATCGGGGATTTTGATACCCTTTTGTTTACAAAGCCAAAACAGCACGTCATATTAGAATTTGATTTTTTTTACATGGGAATGAAAATACAAGATTTTATTTCACAAAAACAAAACAAAGTAGCTATTATTTAAATCTTTTTCATGAAAGTGTTTACTTTCGTATCTATGTTGGCTTTCCACATGCGGGTTTAAATGTCAGCCCCCAACATTTTTAGTCTCGCGTTTTTTTATAGTCTCGACCGAGGCGAGAAATAGTCCATCAGTATGTGGTGATTTACCTATGTGGTCTACCGTAATGAGGACTACCGTCCTCTAATATGGATTAGGCACAGCCTACAGGCGAGCATGGCATCTACACATAGACATGTATATGTACAAATAGTAGTTTTGGGTTCTTTTCTTCATTATTCTTGATTAATTTTCTTTGTTCTCCATTTCGACTTACCCAGTTAATTCCATTGCAAAGGAGATTTTTTGGGCCGATTTATATCGGGGACGACTTTTTTTTAGGGCCGAGATATATCGGGGACGACTGTTTTTAGGGGCGAAACAAGAAGGTCTAACGATTGTCAATTTTTTAAATAAATTAATGCGTCTTTTTGTCTTCCCTTCTTTAATACAAGATTCATAGTTAAACATGTAAGAAAAAACTAACTACTGAGTGTTATGGAAGAAAAGGCCACAGTTTTATAACGAAAACAAGATCTGGCAAGAGGAAACAAACCGCCGATAATGTGAAGTTTTGGCAAGTCTGCGCTTCATTGGTAACAATGAAAGCATAAGGACCTCAATGGAAATAGAGAGCTATAGGGACACGAACCCTGATACGCAAGCATTGCCGTCTTAGCGCATGGGCGCGATTTGCAGTTGCCCGGGCGCCCCGACGATTTGATTTGATTTGTTGGTGTTTTAACACCACTTTCAACAATATTTCGGCTATATCATGGCGACCAGTTTTAGTGGTGGAGGAAGCCGGAGTACCCGGAGAGAACCACCGACCATGGACAAGCAACTGGTAAATTTTATCACTTGCGGCTGCGAGTCAAGTGCACCCTTTTTGTAATTAACAAAACCGGGCGCGAACCCTCGCCGTATTGCTGATAGGCTTGTATGAGTTGTTAGATCCAACGACCTAGCTCATTGAGCCACCCTGGCCCCCGCGCCCCGACGAGCATAGGAGTCCCATGCTAATCTAGGTATGTTGTGTATGGCATGTTATTTAATGTTTAAACAGTGAGTTTATTGGACGTACCAATATAATAAATATATCATTAATTGTATCGACCATTTACATTTCTATTCCTGCGAGTGGTTGTGTAGGTAGGCCCCCAGTGCACTGTTTTGCCTGGGGTCTGTAGTACTGTTAAGACGGTATTGCACAGCTTTGATGTGGATGAAGTCTTATTTGAATGACCGAACTCAACATGTCGCTGTTGGTTCAGTAGTGTCAAATGCAATGCATCTTTAATGTGGCCTGCCGCAAAGTTCTGTCTTAGGGCCCAGATTGTACTGTATTTTTGCAAAACCAATCAGTGAAATTTGCAGACGCCATAATTTTAGTCATCAGAGTTATGCCGATGACACTCAAGTGTACAGAAATGTACCTTGTAATCAAACCACTTGATAACTGGAAAAATATATCCAGACGCCTGGAGACTTGTTTATCAGACGTTAGTGTGTGAATGAGCTCAACTATGTTTCAGATTAAACCAAAGCAACACATAGCTTATTGTATTTGCACGAAACACCGTGAGAAGGAATTTTCAGAATGTTGTCTCTCTTTCGACGGAACTATAGTAATCAATGCTTCATTTGTTAAAAACCTCGGCATGTTTTTCGACAGGACATTATGCATGCAAAAACAAGCAAGTGCAATTACAAAGTCATGCTACTTTCAAATTCGCAATATCGGACGTAATCGATCGTACACCACAGAAGATGCGTGCAAAACATTAGTTTGCTCGCTTATAACGTCACGTTTGGACTGTGGGCAACGCTTTGTTGTATAGAGTAAATACCCAACATAATCTCGAAGCTACAGAGTGTTCAAAATACAGCAGCTAGATTGATAACCCGTGGCAAGAAACATCAGTTATCATATCTCTTCACTGGTTTCCGGTGCAGTATCGTCTCCAATGCAAATTATTATTATAAACTTGCAAAGCTCTTCATGGCCATGCTCCGATATATCTTAGGGACTTGTCAGTTTTTATCAACCATAAAGGTCGCTACGGTAAGAGAACGCCTAAGGGTGGAAAAGGGGAAGGGTAAAGGGTGGTGGGAAAAGGAGGAAGGGTAAAGGGTGAAAAAGGGGGAAGGGTTAAGGGTGGAAAAGGGGAAGGGTAAAGGGTGGTAGGAAAAGGAGGAAGGGTTAAGGATGGTGGGAAAAGGAGGAAAGGTTAAGTGTGGAAAAGGGGATGGGTTAAGCGTGGTGGGGAAAAGGGGGAAGGGTTAAGGGTGGTGGGAAAAGGAGGAAAGGTTAAGTGTCGAAAAGGGGGAAGGTTAAGGGTGGGAAAAGGGGAAGGTTTAAGGGTGGTGGGAAAAGGGGAAGGGGTAAGCATGTTTAAGGGTGGGAAAAGAGATGTGTGCTGTTTGCGAGTTGAGGAAGGGTGTGTGGGTATGATTAACATTAACATTAACATTAAAGCTAAACAATTCAAAAGTATGCATAAAATATTAAACGGCAAAAATGACAATTGGAATTCTATAGGTAAATTGTGGTTAAAAAAGTATGACCAAATCTATAATATGGAATATTTTTTTTACTACATGCTCAAACTTTAAAGGTTTACAAATTAATACATTACCAATTTATTATCATAATTTACTTTAATCGCGGTTAAACCTTTTACTCTTGCAAACACCAATGACAAAACTAGAAGTATTGGATCAACCTTTATATGGCAACTCAAATATTGTTTTCAATGGCAAGCCTATTTGTCCCCAAATTTGATTGTGAAAAAAAATAATTTTAAAGATTCAAATTATATATTTAATACACTGATTGATAAAAGAAACTGGATTTCACAATGGACGACGTTGAAAAGGTCAATAACAGGTGATCTTAAAAATATATTAAATGAAAACGAAAATAATGTTGTTGTTTTTTTTTTTTTTTTTTTTTTTTTTTTTTTTTTTTTTTTTGCTTAATGAAAACTTTATATTTATTGTACAAAACACATATATAGATATTACAACATACAGAAAGCAGACATACATATTAGTATAAACACAAGGATATTGAACTTAATAAAACATTTATAATTTGACTGCAAAGGTGGCAAAGCCATAACCAAACACATATAAAATTTGCGTAAATATAGCGCTGTTAATCAAAAGTATGCGAGGTAGGAAACAATACCTTAATGCTATATAAATATTGATCAACGTTCCATTATAGGTAACCAGGGACTCCAGTACGTATTGTATTTTTCTAGAGTTAAGTTCTTGAAAGAAATTTGTTTTTCTAAAATCAGGTTTTCTTTTAAATAATTCTTTAATGCTTCAAAGTTGACCATTCCTTCATTTACCTTTGTTCTAAAAATATAAAATTTGTTAACAAGATTATTTTATTTTTAATCAAATTAGCATCATAAGGATGTAGTAGGCCAAACATAACTATCTCCAAGTTCAATGGAATTTCAATATATGTCATTTCAAAAATCCAACTGTTCAATTCATGCCATAAGTCTGAGACTTTATGACACCCCCATAGTAGATGTTCAATAGTTTCTGGTTCTTCTTTGCAAAAAGTACACAAGTTACAATCCTTTACTTTAATTTTGTAAAGAAAAGTGTTTGTTCCCAATATTCTATGGATAATTCTATATTGAAACCAGCAAAGTTTTGTGTTTTTTGTATGCTTTGTACAATGAATGTGAATATTTTTCCACTCAATATCATATTTGTTTAGGATGTTTTCCCACTTCCGTTCTGCAGATATTTGTACTGTCTTTCTATTTAAGACATTGTACATATCCTTTGAGCCTTTCCTAGATTTAAGAAAAAGGCCAATGTTGAATGGCCTTAATGGCTGAGGATTTTTCTCATGTACATTTACACCAGTATAATGCAGCCATTTTTTAACCGTAAGAGTTATACGATAAAACTGCAAGAACATTGGTCTTAAATTATAAGTCTGCTGGAAATCTTGAAATGACATGATTATCAATGAGATCATTAACTGTCCAAATTCCCCTTTTTGCCCAATTTTTGTAATAAACCGTAGAATTGCCAACTTTAATACTATTATTATTCCATAATGAAGTCGACAGGACATCTCCTGGGTATCGAGGTAAATGTAGTTCTTTTAGGTTATTCCAGGAATCAAAGACTTCTTTCCAAAATTAATGTTTTGAAGCTTTTACTGGTCCAAGATAAGCTAACTCAGTAAAAATCTATTTTTTCACTATATTTGTACAATTTAACCCAATTTGACTCTGAATGAAATAGTCTCCGTACCCAAGTAAGTTTAAGCCCTTGAATAAAAGCCTTTAAGTTTATCATTTTCAGGCCACCCCAGCAGTAGTCCTGAGAAATTAAATCTCTCTTTACTTTATCTGGTTTATCATCCCAAATAAATGAATACATTTTACTGGTCAGTTGGCGTATCATATTCTCATCTGGTCCTGGGATGGTTAAAAACAGATGATTCAATTTTGATAAGATTAAAGTTTTGATAATAGTAATTTTTCCAAATGGAGTAAATGTTTGCTTTGACCATCTGTTTATAGTATTTTCTATTTCTTTGAGTCTAGGTTTGTAGTTAAGTACTATCATCTGATCTAAATCAACAGAAAAAGTAATTCCCAATAGTTTAAATGTACTGGAGCCCAATTTCAGTCCCCACTTGACACATATTTTGTCCTGACTATGTTTCTTACTACCTATCCAAATCACATTTGTTTTTTCTAAATTAATTTTGAGTCCCGAGATTTCAGCATAAAATTGGAGAAGGCGGAGAGATGCATCAAGTGAAGCAGGAGATCTATCCAGAATCAGTGAGGTATCATCAGCGTACTGAGACAATCTATATTCTGTGTCGTCAATTGTGATACCCTTTATTTCCCTACTCTTCTTCACTAAAATGCCTAAAATTTCAGCACATAGTAAAAAGATGTACGGAGACAAAGGGTCCCTTTGTCTGAAACCGTTTTGTACATTAAAGAATTCTGACAGAGCAATTTTGTGTAACGGCTGAGGTAATATCCTTATAAAAGGTTTTTGCCCATTCTATCACAGACTCCAAATTTAAAGAATTTCAATGTGTCATAAATGAATGACCAAGATATCGAATCAAATGCTTTTTCAAAATCAATAAGTAAGAGTATACCAGGAATGTCATTTTCTTCTGTAAAATGTAATATATCATAGATAAGACGACAATTTCCCCCAATGTATCTTCCTGGGATAAAACCAGTTTGATCATTGCTGATTAAATGTGACAAAACTGATTTTATCCTTTCTGCTATACAGCTAGAGGCCAATTTATATGTAGAATTCAAGAGGGTAATTGGACGCCAATTTTTTAAGAATTCTTTCGATTTACCTTCTTTTGGGATACAAGTGATCACTCCCTGTCGCTGTGTGACAGACATTTTTTTTTGTTGATATCCATAATTAACAGATCTGAAGACAAATTTTCCCACATCAATCCAGAAAAATTTAAAGAAGTCAGCTGTAAAGCCATCTGATCCTGGGCTCTTGTTATTTTTCATGCGTTTTAACACTGACGTCAATTCGGGTAAACTAATTTCCCCTTCCAATGATTGTTTTTGATTTTCATTTAATTTTGGTATATCATTATATGAGATCTCTGTTGAGAGATTAACCTTTTTTAGGCAGTCTTGCTTTTTGTAAAACTTCTCATAAAATTGTTTTGTTTGCTTCAGGATTTCCTTTTGGTCATCAACAACAACATTTTCATCTATTACCAACTTCTTGATAGTTTTTGAGACAAAATTTTTATTTTCTAAGTTACAAAAAAAATTTGTAGGTTTTTCTCCTTCTTCAATCCACTGAGTCTGTGAACGAATATATTGACCCCTCATTTCATTTTGCCTAAGTATCCGTAATTGTGATTTCTTTTCCTCAATTTCAATTAAATTTTGGTCCGATTGTGCATTTTCCTCCAGTTTAAGGATATATCTAGTAAGTATGTTTTCTAATTTTACCCTTTCCCGTTTTTTAAAAGTAGCATAAGAAATAGTTTTGCCTCTTATTTCTGTAAGAAGAATCTCTAGAAAGAGCTGATCATCAATTGTTAATTGAATATCAAGGTTGTCAATATCTCTTAATTCCTCTTTATTATATACATGTACTAGATATTGTTCCTTTACATCTTTGATTTGTTTCTTGACTAATTTTACATACTCAGTGTCATGAAGAAGAGAATTGTTAAACTTCCAAAGGCCTTTGCCTTTCATAAACTCATTTATTTTGAATGAAAATATGACTGGCGAATGGTCTGACCTATAGCTATTATCAATTTTAACATCACATACACTATGAAAGAGGCTATCGGAGACCAAAAAGAAATCTAACCGAGACTGCTTGAAAGGATTCCATTTTCGCCAAGAAAATCTTTTAAGAATAGGATATAACTCTCTAAAAGGATCAACTAAATTATAGTCTTCCTTAATGTCTAAAAGTTTTTCTCTAGATCTAGAATTATTGATGTTAACATAATGCTGAGTGTCAAGATTGAAATTCTGAATTAAATTAAAATCTCCACATAAATACAGGACTGAATATCAAAGTTTTCAATTACCTCTGCCACTTTATTATAGAAACAGGGAGTGTCCACATTTGAACCATAAATATTAATTAAAGTAATTCTCTTGTCTTCAATATTAAGGTCTAATCCAAGAAGGTTGCCATTATCATCTTTTTTAACTTGGTTAATTTTAAATTCAAAGTTATTTTGGAAAAATATAGCAACACCTCTCTGGTTAGATGCAAATGAATTAAAAATGCATTCTCCCTGCCACTGATTCTTGATCTGTACTTCATCTTGTTCTACAAAATGTGTCTCTTGAAGACAATAAATATTATAGTCTTTTGAGTATAAATAATTAAGTACATCTCCCCACTTTTCCTTCATATTAAGTCCTTGACAATTATAAGAGACCATTTTAAGGACTTGACCTTTCATAGTATACTATCTATATAACATGGAAATAATAACAAGCATGACTGAACCAAAAAACAACAAAATAAAAAAGTTACCTGTGAAATCCCGGGACAGTTCATATTGTTCTTCTGTACATATATAAATTTTGCATGCACCTCATGTCTAAGCAAAGTTGAAAAAGTATGTAGTACAATAAATATAAAGGATAAAATACACAAAACACAAAAAAAATTATGCATTAAAAACAGATGTGTTGCCTGAATCTAGAGATAGTCATAGTTTAGTGATGAATTTTGGTGTACATGGACTAGGGGAGTTAACTCTGATACAAAAGAAAACAGAAGGAATTTCAAAACTACATGTAATATAGGACTTTTCAAATGAATATCTCTATATCTTTATTGTTTCACATTGGCACTAATTGTTTCTATCATTTATTACATGGAAATTATCTTTTCTTATATATATTTTTTTTAACTTCTGAATATTAACAATTCTGATCAATTTAAATTAATGACAAAAGAGAAGAGATCACACATGATGCACATTTATACAACAGTCCTTTGTTTTGTGCAATCCTATCTGATCCAGTCAAGTTTGGCCATATGGATTGGATCATCTGAGTTGAAGTATAACATTTTCATTTTATCCGACAATATATGATATGTGTCTTAAAGACTAAATAACCAATGTAAGACATATAAATACATTTGTAGATACTATTTACTATATTTTGCATATAGTCATACATACCATCATACTATAGTACACATATTGATTTAATGAGAAACTCCCTATTTTATGTTGACCCCCCAATGAGTTCAAAAACCTGTATTGTCATTCAATTTTGATTATATTTACAGAGTACTTTTCAATTTATAAAGTGTATATAATGAATAGTGAAGAAATAGCGGATTCTCTTTTAAAATATTCCCTGTCTATTTTTATATATTAATAACAGTATATATTAAAATAGAATCACATTCATGTGTATATAATAAAACATATCTATATATATTAATAATAGTTAATGAAGATATAGGTGTATAAAATTAAAGAGTGTGTATGTCTCCCCTATGCTGTGTAATGGAAATCAGTGTCTAATATAATGTATGCAGCCATTACAGGGGCGGATCCAGAGGGGGGGGGGGGGGGGGGGGGGGGGTGCGTAAAATCGTGATTTTTTCACACGAAATACCCCCAAAAAAATTCGCACCTCCCTCCGCTCGTCGCAATTATTTTAAGTGCGCCCCCCCCCCCCCCCCTAACTTGAAATCCTGGATCCGCCCCTGCATTACATACACAAGCTTAAGCAATAAGTATTTAGTAACAGTGAATTTATCTAGTAATTTTGTCATTAGTCAATAGACCAACCCCAACTTATGATTAATTAAATGCTACATTAAAACAGGACCCTAAAACTATAAATTAGGCTAAAGAATCCATCAAACCTGATCAAAAGGTCACAGAAGTGCCCCTGTGTCACGCCATATTAGATATATATTACATATATGTACTATACATGTATACTCTATACTCACACAGGCACCTTAGTTACTTTTGAGGGGGGGTAGTTACATTCAATAATTTCATGTATCAGGCAGGGCATGCACACCCAACAATTTAAACTACCTGTACATTGTATTGTCTTTTTGTATACCAAAGTAAGTAAGAAGTGTTTGCAGATACCAAAAGGGTAATCATAATCCGTATATAGAAGACGAACAGACAACACAATGACCAAAGGAAAAAAGTACGAAAGGACAAACAACGATCCACTAAATATACACATAAAACTAAAGATCGAGTAACACGAAACCCACTAAAAACCGGGGGTGAACTCATGTGCTACGGGAGGGTAAACCGTTCCTGCTCCACTAGTGGCACCCGTCGTGTTAATCTAGTTACCAACCCGATGATAAGTCATGAATGAGGAAATGACCGGGAAGTGCTTACAATTGGAACATATCCGTGGTCATTTGTGATACAGATATTCCATAGCGATCAACCAAGTCATGGTGGCGACCGTAAAACTCTCAAAGTGCTGACTTCAACTTAACCAATTGGAAACCTTGGTTCAGTAGCTTCCTTGTTAGCAGCAACCTTCTGTCAAGGAAATCCTGATATGAACCACAAGCTCTGGAATATAGTATCAACTGAGAGATATATACTCCATATACAGGTGCTGCTGGCATGTTGCTACATATAATTGGAAAGTTCACAATGGAAAAATTGAAGTCATCTCTTTTGTCGTAAGGGATCGTTCTTAACCGCCCCTCACTGTCAATTTTGAGGTGTAGGTTAAGGTATGAAGCAGACCTATCTGTATCTGAGGTATCCT